>SJYT01061658.1:451019-516533 GCA_006410635.1 Cephalophus harveyi
CTGTGTATTCTTGCCACCTCTTCTTAATATCTTCTGCTTCTGTTAGGTCCATACCATTTCTGTCCTTTATCGAGCCCATCTTTGCATGAAACGTTCCCTTGGTATCTCCAGTTTTCTTGAGGAGATCTCTAGTCTTTCGCATTCTGTTGTTTTCCTGTATTTCTTTGTACGGATCATTGAGGAAGGCCTCCTTCTCTCTTCTTGCTGTTCTCTGGCAGATGTGGTAGAAAGAGCAAAAGAAGTAGACTTCGAAGTGGAACCTGAAGATGTGAGTGAATTGCTGCAAACTAATGATAAAACTAACACAGGAGGAGCTGTATCTTAGGAGCAAAGAAAGTGGTTTCTTGAGATAGAGTCTGTTCCTAGTGAGGATACTGTGAAGATTGTTGAGATGAGAACAAAATATTTAGAATATCACATAAACTTAGTTGACAAAGCAGTGTCAAGTTTTGAGAGGACTGACCCCAGTTTTGAAAGAAATTCTTCTGTGGGAAAAATGCTATCAAACAGCATTTCATGCTACAGAGAAATTGCTCATGAACGAAAAAGTCAATCAATATGACAAATTCCATTTTTGTCTTATCCTGAGAAATTGCCACAGCTGCCCCAGCTTTCAGCAGATCCCACCCTGATCATTCAGCAGCCTCTAACATTGAGAGCAAGACGCTCCACCAGCAAAAAGATGATACCTTACTGAAGGCTCAGGTGATGGTTAGCATTTTTAGCATTAAAGTATTTTGATTAAGCTTGTACATCATTTCTTTAAGATGTAAGGCTATTACTTCGATATAATGGAAATACAACTTTTATATGTGCTGTGAAACCAAAACTTCGTGTGGCTTGCTTTATTGCAATATTCACTTTTTCGCAGTAGTCTGGAACCCAACTCACAATATTTTCAAGCTCTGACTGTGAATTGCTTCAGCAGCCCTCGGAAAGTAATAAAAAATATAACCATCGACCTTAATTGCTTTTTCTCAACCTCCTTCTACGTTTTTTAAAGAAAAATGTTCTGAACCAAGTACCAACTACTTTCTAAAGCAGCATGACCAATATTAAAATATTAAATAAATAGAAACTTAAGAAAGAACACAAAAAACAGTGTTCTTCAGCAAAGAAATTCTTATAGTGTTTGGGAATGACCCTGTGAGAAGATTCTTAGTAGTGAAAGGAGAATAAGATAGGTCTAACTTTTTTGTCAAAGGGACTATTATACCTCAGTTCTCCAAAGGAATTGTGTTCTTCTGGCTCATCAACCACACCTCTTATGTTAATGTCCAGAAGCAAATTGGAAACTGAATACCAGCCTTGCCTCCATCCCTGCCTACTTTTCCTCTAATGTGGCAGGGCCTTTGTTCTCCAGCAAGAGACAGAAAAGAAATTTGGATGAAATGGAATGAATACTGCACAGAGGCTTTTCTGGTGGAGAGCAGAGCACATTAACAGCAAGAAAAAAAAAATCAATTTTTTTCCTAAAAAAGAGTCAGAAATTATATCCCTAAGAATAAACACAAATGATGTATCTTTATCTTAGTCTAATTCAAAGGTTTATGCAGCAATTAGTCATTTCCAGGCAGAAATCAGAGCATGGTATAACATTACTGCAGAAAACTGTACTTAGTTGCAAGACTAGAGAATAACGATGAGGAGTTTCTTTTCATACTTGAGCCTTTTCCTGTCAATGTCCTTTGTGTATGTGTATGCTCAGTCGTTCAGTTGTGTCTGACCCTTTGGGACGCCATGGACTGTAGCCTGTCAGGCTCCCCTGTCCATGAAGTTTTCCAGACAAGAATACTGGAGCCATTTGCTATTTCCTACTCCAAGGGATCTTCCTGACCCAGGAATCAAACCTGTGTCTCTTGCACCTTCTCCCTTGGCAGGTAGAATCTTGACCACTGTGCCACCAGTGTCCTTTACTAATACGTTATCTCATGATCATGAGTAAAAATTCAATGCTTAATAGTTATTATTTTCCCCAAGTCTCTGGTGTTATTTCCACACTATCTTTTATGCTTAGAACTTGCAGTACAACTGTATGGTTGACTCCAACTGTGGGATATACGTTTGATGACATACAGAAAGAAAAAGCATGGATGTGTATATTGTCAAATGGAATTTATATAAAGAATATTTTATGAGAAAGAGTAAGAGCTTCCATCTCATGACAGTGATGGGGTGAAAGCGCCTGCTTTCTCTCTTTGTGCTTTGCTTGTCTGAATCACAGGGGGAAACGTTTTCAAATTTCAAAATGCTCGGCATGACTTGCAAGTGATTTTTCTCTTATTGGTCACGTTAGTTAGACTTTGTGTCCTGGTTTCTGCAATCTGTCAAATGAGCGTAACGAGCGCTCCTGGCCTGCAGGAGGACAAGCGTGGGAGGGGAAGACAGTTCCTGCCAGCTTGATGGAGGATGGGGTTATTTTTGAAGCAAGTATTGTGTATTTTCAGGAAACAAAATCTGCTTTCAAATTTTTTTTTTCTCTTTTCTGAATAGGCTATAACTGTAAACATAGGAAACTTTTTTTTATGTGAAGACTATATATACTTTTATATGAACTATATTTTATTATTAGACCTTAAGGAGGAAACAAGGAGAAAACCAATCTTAATAGTATTCCGCAAAATAAGGAGATAATATTGTTTACCCAGCAATATAATAAACACCTGGGGAACTACTGAATATGTACACTAGCAATAGTGGAAAGGCTTGCACAGCCCGTAATACCAGCAAAAAATGCCATTTATTGCAGCACTTACTATGTGCCAAACTATATGCAAAACTCTATGTCTTTTATATGCATGGTCTTCCTTGATTCTCACAATAATCCTAAGAGAAGTATGCTCTGATCTATGCCAGCTCACAGGTGGGCTAACACCAGTTAGATAAACTGAGGCTGACAAGGCTTAAATGATTTTTACCAAATCTTTTAGCAAGTAAATGACAGAACCAGGACTCAGACTGCTGGACTCCAGAGTATTTATTAACCACTGTGCTACACACGCATGTCCCAGGTGGCTCTAGAGATATAGAATCTGCCTGCCGGTGCAGGAGGTGTGAGAAACATGAGTTTATCCCTGGTGGGGAAGATCCCTTGGAGGAGGAAATGGCAACTCACTCCAATATCCTTGCCTAGAGAATCCCGTGGACAGAGGAGCCTGGCGGGCTACAGTCCATAGCATCTCACAGAGTCAGACATGACCGAAATGACTTAGCATGCATGCACAGACATCAGGCTAAGCACCTTCCACAAGATATACTTGTAGAAGTCAAATACATCATTAAGAAATATCTAGCAAGCGGAGTCAATCCCTCCGAAGCTCTAGAATCATTTTCTGCAGTCAGACTCATTTCTCCACAGGCACTTTGTACTTGAAAAATTCTTCAGGGATATTGTTTTTGTACTAAACGTATTTTAAATTTGAAAGTATTTTTTCCAACTTATCTTTCCCTCTTTCACATACATGTGTGTACACATGCATGCATGCATACACGTGCACATATATTATTAGGCCTCTTTATGTATCTACTTTTTTAAAATTTCTTTTGAACTTAAATTCCCCACTTCAGCTATCTGTAGTTGCCCATAATACAGAAAGTGTACAGATGCTTTTGATTCAATTGGAAAAATATACTGAATAATAATGATTTGTACAATAATTTATAAAGCAGAATAGCTGTTTTCTTTAAAAACAAATCACTTCACTTCTAAGTGCAGGCCTCCAGTGATTTGCCTGGTTTTCTAGAGAGTCAGTGAACAGGCTAGATTTCCTTGTTATTATCAATGAGACACTTATTAGAGGTGCAAATGTCATAATACGTTGTTCAAGATCATTAACATTATAATAACAAAAATAGAATTACTTGGGTAAGTCTATTCTGCTAATTAGATAGAGTTATTGGAACATCAGTGTGTTTGGGGTTGAATGCTGTAAGTCAGTAATTCAATCAATATTATCAAGTGCCAAAGAGGAAAACAATATTGCCACTTATGGCTAAATAGAAAGAACACTAGACTTGGAATCAAAGGCTCACTTAGATCTTGCCCTTTTTATTATCTGGGAGGCCATGGACAAATAATAGTCTCTTTAAGTATCAATTCCCACATTGTCAAATTAGACATAAAAATACAGTTTTCTTGAGATTATTAGGAAGGTTAAAGAGATAAAATATCTAAAACCACTTAACATAGTTTTATAAGGTTGTTTTTTTTTTTTTTCCTTCTTTCCTAAACAAAGATAAATCATCTGTGTTTTTTCTCTGAAACGTTCCTGCAAGGTTGACTGGGAAGTGCATAATCTTTATATTGCCAACAAATCTTTATTTTGCCAACACATTGACCTAGCAAGTGTTCATGAATTTTTTTACAGGGAAAGAAGTGGACAGTAGGCAGAGGGAAAACACTGGGTTAGTCAGGTTTTCCAGAGAAACAGAACCTATCATATAGGTACACAGATAGTTACTTACATACATATATACATGAACAGATCCATAGAAAGACACATGGATGCATACATTCAGAGATAGATAGATAAATGGATAGATATTTCTGCAAGCTGGAGACCCAGGAAAGCTGGTGGTATAATTCAGCCCTCCTCCAGGAGCCTGAGAATCAGTAGAGCTGATGATATAACTCCCACACTGAGGTTGGAGAAAATGAGGTGAAATGTACCAGCTCAAGCAGTGAGGTGGGGGGAAAAATGGGTGAACCCCTCTTCCTTTCAACTCTTGTTTTCTTGAGGCCCTCAGTGGATTGGATGATGCTCACCCATGCTGGAGCGGGTCATTTGCTTTATTCAGCCCATGGATTCAAATGCTAATCTTTTCCAGAATCACCCTCGCAGGTACACACAGAAGTCATGGTTAACGAGTCCCCTGTAGCCTGTCAAGTTGACACATAAACTATAGGGTCACAAAACTTAGTGTTTCTCCTAATTCATCCACCATATTACAAAAGGCAAAAGTGACCTGGATAATTCAAAGATCCCCACCTTCACAGAACTGTCACAAAAATAAGGTACAAATAAATGGAGAGTGGTGATTTGGGAGAAAGTAACTGTATATGTCAGAGAAGGCAATGGCACCCCACTCCAGTACTCTTGCCTGGAAAATCCCATGGACGGAGGAGCCTGGTAGGCTGCAGTCCATGGGGTCGCTAAGAGTCGGGCACGACTGAGCGACTTCACTTTCATGCATTGAAGAAGGAAATGGCAACCCATTCCAGTGTTCTTGCCTAGGGAATCCCAGGGACGGGGGAGCCTGGTGGGCTGTCGTCTATAGGGTCTCGCAGAGTTGGACACGACTGAAGTGACTTAGCAGCAGCAGCAGCAACTGTATATGTATTACAACTGTCTCCTACCAGCTCTTTTTCACCTGTGTATAAATAATATCATAGCATCCGTATTTTTCCAGATATGTCATTTACCCACTTGGCATCCCACCTATGTTATTTTATAACTTTGAAATTTGTAAACGCTACATATAGTCTTTGATCTCTTAGGAATCTCCCACGTGATCACCTCCACACACATACATCCTCACTGAGAATCTGTGATGTTTCTCACGTTGATGGAAATTTCACCCCATGTTAAATATTCAGCAAACTCTCTGAATTCTTACCTTTGAGGATAAAGAAGAATCAGCAAACTTTTTCTTTCTAGAGTGAGCATTAATACTGAAACCATCATATGCATGGGAGCCCAGTTACCAGATTTAATGGTTTTTGAAGGGATCAGTTCAGAAATCGTTACAGTTGATGGGCAAAGGAAGAGATGAGCATCCATGAGTATTCTAGCATTGAGCATTTGTTAAAACATCCATTAATCAGTGGTTAACCTTACTATTTATAATCATAAGCTAAAATGCAGCTCATTGGAAATGAGCCTTCTTGCTAGAATTACTCATTTGCAAATTAGTCAACCATATTCCTCTCTGACATCAAAAAAAGGCTGAGAAAACAGTGGGTGATTGCTCAGGAAATTTATGAGACCAACATGAGTATCTTTCACATTCCACAAAAGAAATACAACAAATCCTCTGCTGACAAAGCTGTAGTCATTGCAGATTTTATATTCCAGTTTACAGAGGGAGAGCCTCTCAAGCAGATGGATTGTTTTATCACAGGAACTTTCTTGCAGGAAAATCAGTTAGGAGAAAAACTTCAAATAGATCTGGATAGAATCCTGTCTCCAACAGCTAGAAGCTGTTTGACCTTGGCAAAGATAATTGATCCTTTTGAGTATCAATTTGGTTTACCCTTTTTAGAAATTCTTTTTATTTTGCTGTAGATAACAGGCAATCAAAATCCTCTCCAAAGGAAACTAAAGTTACTGTCCTTTTTAAGCCACTAATATGCTTCTGTTTTTAACTGTTTAATTCTTATTGCAGTGTTGAATTAAATATTCAGTTTTAAAATGAAAAAAAAAATCTGTGTGAGTATAGTTGCTTTATGGAATTGTGTTAGTTTTTGCTGTACAGCAAAGTGGATCAGCCACACGTATACATACATGTTCTCTTTTTGGAATTTCCTTCCCATTTCGGTCGCCACATAATAAAATAGATTCTCATGAGTTATCTATTTTATACATAATAGTGTATAAATGTCCATCTCAGTCTCCCAATTCACCCACCCTCCTTTTCCCTCCTTGGCGTCCGTGCATTTGTTCTCTGCATCTGTGTCTATCCCTGCCCGGAGATAGGTTCATCTGTGCTGTTTTTCTACATTCCGCATATATGTGTTCATATATGGTACTTTTCTCTTTAGGTCTCGCTTCACTCTATGTCAGTCTCTAGGTCCATTCACATCCCTTTTGCCATTCAACAAAGAGTCTTGAAACGCTTACTGTCTATCAGGAACTGTCGTAGGCACTGGAAATGAAAGTCACTCAGTAGTGTCTGAGTCTTTGAGACCCCCACCGACTGTACAATCCCTGGAATTCTCCAGTCCAGAATGCTGGAGTGGGTAGCCTTTCCCTTCTCCAGGGGATCTCTCCAACCCAGGGGTCGAACCCAGGTCTCTCACATTGCAGGCGGATTCTTTACCAGCTGAGTCACAAGGAAAGCCCAAGAATACTGGAGTGGGTAGCCTATCCCTTCTCTAGGGGATCTTCCTGACCCAGGAATCCAACCGGGATATCCTGCATTGCAGGCCGATTCTTTACCAACTGAGCTATTAGGGAAGCCCTAAATAGGCACTAGGGGTATACAAAATAGAGAAAAACAGACCCTGCCTTCAGAGTGAATAAAGAGGTTCCTCTCTCCCAGGCGGTGGGTGCATTAAAGAAGAGTGCATGTGTAAATAATCACCACTGTTCTGAAACATCCTGATAATTATCTCATTTTCTTTTGGAAAAAACTTTCCATTGATTGTCACTTCTGCATTCCTCCAAAGGAGGTGACTTTAGTAATGAGCCCACCTACCTGATTTTAGCAAGACACTGGGCCACCCAGCTAAAGGCAGATTTGTGTTTGGCCTTTGTTATATTTGAGGATGGCGTTGTGACTAAGTTCTGGCCAAGGCAGAAAAGTGTTACATTTCCATCCTCAGGGCTTGTCCCCTCCCAGGATGCATGGGCACGGGTGACACTCAGGCCTGTGCCCCTTCCCCCTGGCTGAGAGATGACAAGGAATTAGAGATGGAAGTCACAGAGGACGGCAGAGCCACAGGACCAACACTGGACTGCTCGCTTCTCAATCGTCACTTCTATGTGGAGCTGCTGTATTTTATGTTTCTTTAGTATATCAGCTTGGGCTGTACCTTACCTAATACGATACATGTGACAAATAGAGTTTATACCATATTCATTATCTTGCATCCTAAAAAGGACATTATGTGTTCACATTCATCACTGAAAAATATTTTTTATTTAATCTTTGAAACTAGTATAGCATTGTGTAAGTATCTCTTTAATTGCACTTCCCTACTTGATTATTTTCACTTTGAGTTGAATTATCTTATAATAATGACATTGCAGGAAAAATTATACTCACAAAGGAAAAAAATCTTACTTTTTGTTGCTAGCCTTCCTATTTCAAGTAATGTTCAATAAAACAAAATTCTTAAGCAACAAAATAATTGGAGCACTCTTTGACATTTGAATTTGCATCTTTATTATGTTTTATAATATTTTTAAATTCATTTACTCTTTAAAGCACCCAGGTAGTTTTGATATTTGGCAGAGTCTAGAAATGGTATTTAGACAAGTCCTACTTTTATTTCTGAATTTATTTTTCAGACTTAATCTTTGCCTTTTCTGAAACATATAAAGAATTTCTAAAAGTAATGGGGTGAAGTAAATGTAACTCATACAAAAACGAATATGTCTTTCAGCAGTGTAAATATAGAACACAAAATGATGCTTAGCTAACAGAATAAAATGTATAGAAACAAGTAAGTCCTCCATCCGAGTGTTTCCGTAAAATGTTAAATACTTCTTCCAGTGATATTTCTGTTTATTGTGTTTTTTGGAAATCTTTGCTGAGAAAGATTTTTAGAAACTACTGCATATCTGTTGAATTCCTTCATTGACAAGAGTTTGGGTTTTGACAGATTTGATGTAATATTACACCCAACAGTGATTCAAGAACAAATATCATAAATAAGATGAACAACAAATTATAAAGCAACCTTTCAGATAAACATTTTTAAATGGCAATGTTATCTTTCCCTTTGCAATTTATTTGAAGTTTTGTTTCTCCCTTAAATAATATATTCAAAATAACTAGGAAAAATTGTCAGAGACATCTCTTGCCTTGTAAATTATTCCAGGGCCAGGCCTCAATCCCAGTTCAGACTTTTCTAAGGTTAAGTGGAGGTGGTGAATGTCAGAAAGAGGAGGACTGACTAATCGGAAGCACGCTCGCATTTCCTTTTGTAATCTACAAAGAATGAACACTGCCAGTGTTACTGCATGGGCACAGGAGTGTGGTGAACTAAAATTTCAGCTTTTGGTCACCCTTACACCAAGGTGATGGTTCTTGCAGGCTTCTGAGAGAAAGTAGGCATACAAGATAAAGTTAGGACCCTAAAGAAGAAAGTGAACAAAACTGTAAATAAACTTATAATGAATAACTATAAAAGGTGGCATTCAAAACAGATCATAGTAATAAAACAAATGCCATTATTGAATGTTGACCCAGCCTCTAGTTATTTTAAAGTATTATATCAGCATATTTTTCTGACCCCAAGACATCTATAGTTTTTTCTTTTAACCTAAGTCAAAATTGATACATAGTAAAATGCTCAGATTTTATTAAAGATACAATTGCATAAATATTGAAAAATGTATCCACTGGTATCAACAAGGACCTAATCAGGTTACACATCGTTTCCATCACCACACAAAGTTTCTGCACATCTCCCTTCAGTCATCCTCCCATCCCTCACCAGCAACCACTGTCCTCATTTTGAGCAACAAAGATTAGATTGGCCTGTCATAGAACTTCCTAAGGATGTTTGCTTATAATCTGTATTCTTTTATGAGTCTGGCATCTTTTATTTATTTAATATAATATTCTGAAATTCATCAATATATATTTTTACATATTAATAGCCCCTTTTTTTCATTACTCCGATGGTATTCCATTGTTTGAATGTCATTGTTGATGGGTTTTGTTTCTGAACATTTGAGTTATTTTCTGTCTCGGCTCCTTAACACTGTTGCTCTAAACATTCTCCAAGGGCCTCCTAGGTGGCTCATTGAGGGTAAAGAATCTGCCTGCAGCGTAGGAGACATGGATTTGATCTCTGGGTCGGGAAGATCCCCTGGAGAAGGGAATGGCTACCCACTCCAGTATTCTGGCCTGGAGAATCCCATGGGCAGAGGAGCCTGGTAGACTCACGAAGAGTCCATGGGGCCACAAAGAGCTGGACATGACTGAGCTACTTTCACTTCACTTCAGACATTCTGTGAAGGACTTTTTGTGGAAGTATGTTTTCATTTCCCTTGGTTAAATATCTGTGAGGGAATTGCTGGATTGTATGGTGAGAATATGTTTAAAGGAAATTGCTAAATAGTTTTCCAAGGTTAGCATTTTACATTTCAACCAGAAACACTACATTCTTCTAGTTGCTCCAGACTCTCAACATTCTGTGCGTTAGTGAGGTGGCATCTCATTGGGTTGTGGTTTTAACTTACATTTTCCTTTTTCGTGTGCTTATTAACCATTTCTATGCCTTCTTTTGTGAAGCTCTCTTTCAAGCCTTATTTACAGCTTTTGGGGGGAAGTAAAGTTGATTAACAATGTTGTGTTAGTTTCAGGTGTACAGCATAGTGATTTTATACACACATATTCACACACACACATATACACACATATATACACATACATACATACACACACATACATTCTTTTAACGTGTGTGTCTCTCTGCATATATACAGGGCTTCCCTGATGGTTCAGTGGTAAAGAATCCACCTGCCAATGCAGGAGATGCGGGTTTAATCTCTGGGTTGGCAACCCACTCCAGTATTCTTGCCTGGAGAATTGCATGGACAGGGGACCCTGGTGGGCTACAGTCCATGGGGTCACAAAAGAGTCAGACAAAACTTAGCAACTAAACAACATATATATGTATTATAGGTTATTGCAAGATAGTGAATATAGGTCCCTATGTTATACAGTAGGTCCTTGTTTATCTATTTTATAAATAATAATTCAGTTCAGTCGCTCAGTTGTGTCTGACTCTTTGTGACCCCATGGACTGCAGCACACCAGGCCTCCCTGTCCGTTGCCAACTCCTGGAGTTTCCTCAAACTCATGTCCATTTAGTCGGTGATGCCATCCAACCATCTCATCATCTATCATCCCCTTCTCCTCCCGCCTTCAATCTTTCCCAGCAACAGGGTATTTTCAGATGAGTCAGTTCTTCTCATTAGGTGGCCAAAGTATTGGAGTTTCAGCTTCAGCATCAGTCCTTCCAATGAATATTCAGGACTGATTTCCTTTAGGATGGACTGGTTGGATCTCCTTGCAGTCCAAGGGACTCTCAAGAGTCTTCTCCAACACCATAGTTTAAAAGCATCAATTCTTCGGCGCTCAGCTTTCTTTATAGTCCAACTATCACATCCATATATGACCACTGGAAAAACCATAACCTTGACTAGACAGACCTGTGTCAGCAAAGTAATGTCTCTACTTTTTATTATGATGTCTAGGTTGGTCTTCCAAGGAGCAAGCATCTTTTAATTTAAATGATAGTCTGTGTATGTTAATCCCAAATTCCTAGTTTAAATCCTCCTCCCTTTCTTTCCCCTTTGATACCATATGTTTTTAATCCATATCTGTGAGTCTATTTTGATTTTGTAAATAAGTCCACTTTTATCAATTTTTTTAGATTCTGCATCTAAGTGATATCATATGTTAATTGTATTCCTCTGTCTGATTTATGTCACTTAGTATGATAACCTCTAGGTCCATTCACATTGCTTCAAATGGCATTATTTCATTATTTTTTATGGCTGAATAATATTCCACTGTATGTTTGTGTGTGGAGGGGTTATACACAGTGCGTGTTCTTTATCCGTTTGTCTGTTGGTGGAAAATGTGGCTTGCTCCCATGTCTTGGTTATCATAAAGAGTGCTTCCATGAGCACTGGGGTGCATCTATCTTTTTGAAGTGGAGCTGTTGCTGAGTATATGCCCAGGAGAGGATTGCTGGATCATACAGTACCTCTGCTCGTAGTTTTTAAGGAACCGTCATGTTCTCCATAGAGGCTATACCAATTTCAACATATATTTTAAATGAAGATAGTATCATTCACATTTCCAGATTTTAAAATAGACAAGGATAGAACTGAGAAAAGTCAAGAAAATCACTCAAGACTGTCTCTTAAGTAGTCAAGTTCATTTCTAACTCAGGTCTATATACACCCAATGCTGTGGCCTTTCCACGCTCTCTGGATCTTACTGAATTGTTTACATTTTGGGGTGACATCTATCCAGAAGGAAGAACTCTATCTTTCTGAGCCTTGACCCTAAACGCCCAGTGATTCTCCTGAAGGCCGGGTGCCTGTGAAATCACTGACGCCATCCTGCCGCAGGCTTCAGGCTTACACCCCTCTCAGTTTCCATCTCTGAATGTTCTCCTGTGACTACGTACCTCTTCCTAGCTCTCACTAAGCAAGACACTGGAGGAAGCCTAGCCACACCACGTGTGTCTGCCCACAACTGGATAGGTTGCTGTTTATCATTTCTCTTTGTTTACAGTCTTTCAGCAGAATTTTCCAGACATGCAATTCTATCACAGTCTAGGTCAATGTAAAGCAGTCATATACAAAATTGTTTATTAAAACCCAAATCTATACCAGTAATGTTATAATTCAGTATATCTGACTGGGATCAACAGGTATATTTTAGTTCTTATTTCCCTGTCTTCCTGATAATGACGGCATGTTTTATTTTCCCCATACATCTACTAACTGCTACTGTCAGTGCTGACATTCACTCGACCTTGGCTCCATTCATTTTAAGTTCATCTGGTTTCATCTAATTTTTTTTTCTCCTCTTCTTCTATCCCCTGAGCCCAAGACAATCAGTGGGTAATTAAAATACTAGTTGGTTTTATTAAGAACATAAGTCAGAAACTATATTTGTTTATGATCAAATGGCCAAATGTGATATTCCTTGTGCCATTTTTCATTGGTGGTTATTATTTTCACCAGGTCTTTATTCTTACCTAACTATTGTGACTGCATGTCTTCATGGCTTATTAAAACATGAGGTTAAAAATGAGTTCAAGTTTATAGTCACTTAGACTTGTAATTACTGTAATGTCCCTTTTCTTTATTTATTAACAAAGTTAATTTCCATCTGAACATATTTTCTTGAGTCAAGTACACATTCAGATGAGCAACAAACCCAGATTTCAAAGCATAGAATTGTAAAAGCTGAATGCTCGAAAGTTTCATCAGTTGCAACCTTATTGCCATGAAGATAGACTCAATTAAGATATATGTATGTGTGCGTGTATCTTTATATACACACACATACTATATATATATATATATATATGAATCAGATACATGGCAGATGCTGTTTTTTACCTTCAGGTGTGATATATGTATATGTATTTATACACATATTCATGTATATATGCTTGCAATATATATGATGCATATGTGACATATATGTATGCACGTGTATGTGTATATATGATATTCCCATATATTTACCCACTGAACTATAAGGGAAGCCCCATATATGATATATGTATGCAAGGAGATCCAACCAGTCCATTCTAAAGGAGATCAGTCCTGGGTATTCTTTGGAAGGAATGATGCTAAAGCTGAAACTCCAGTACTTTGGCCACCTCATGCAAAGAGTTGACTTATTAGAAAAGACTCTGATGCTGGGAGGGATTGGGGGCAGGAGGAAAAGGGGACGACAGAGGATGAGATGGCCTGAAGGCATCACCGACTGGATGGACGTGAGTTTGAGTGAACTCCGGGAGATGGTGATGGACAGGGAGGCCTGGCATGCTGCAATTCATGGGGTTGCAGAGTCGGACACGTCTGAGCGACTGAACTGAACTGATGCGTATATATGTGAATATGTGGTATGTGTGTGCAATATATTATATATATGATATGTGTATGCAATATATGCATATAATCTATGAAACTTTAGCCCAGACTATGAAAGTATAGTATGTATATGTAGTGAGTCACTCCACATTTAAAGAGAAAAATAGTAGCAAGCACCCTCACATTGAACCTGCTGCATTTTCCCTTGGCATGGGCCACAAGACCTTAGTAACTATGGCAACACCATGGGACAGAAAGGTAAACAGAGCTTCTGTGTAGGTACGCTGTCCACCACGGAAGCCACTAGCCACAAGTATCTCTCTAAACTTGAACTAATTAAAGTTAAATGAAATGAAAAAAAAAGAGTCCCTTGGACTGCAAGGAGATCCAAGCAGTCCATTCTGAAGGAGATCAGCCCTGGGATTTCTTTGGAGGGAATGATGCTGAAGCTGAAACTCCAGTACTTTGGCCACCTCATGCGAAGAGTTGACTCATTGGAAAAGACTCTGTTGCTGGGAGGGACTGGGGGCAGGAGGAGAAGGGGACGACCAAGGATGAGATGGCTGGATGGCATCACGGACTCGATGGACGTGAGTCTGAGTGAACTCCGGGAGATGGTGATGGACAGGGAGGCCTGGCGTGCTGCGATTCATGGGGTCGCAAAGAGTCGGACGCAACTAGCGCCTGAACTGAACTGAGTCATGCTACGTACATTTTAAGTGGTCAAGAGTCGCATGTGGCTAGTGGCTACCAGACTGTATAGGGTAGTTATGGAACATTTACATCATTCACAATATAGCACTGTTTTACAATACTTTGTGGCTTGCTGTAAGTGGAACTTAATCTGAAGATAATGAGGAAAGCAGAAGCAAAAATACATATACAGAAATAACCACTAAAATACACACATATGTGTGTGCAGGCTGTATGTCACTTAAATGTTTGAGTATCATCTGTTTAGCATCCTGATTAAGTAAAGGTCAGCAATCAAGTAGCAAGACACATTACCCAGATGAAGGCAGGAAATTGAGTGAATATAGAAGCTGACAGATTGAGCAGGCTAGACACGCTCGCACACACAGACACACAGAAACACGTCTGAGACACTAAAAGCTAAAACATTCCACTTGGGCTTTGCTTAACTTGAGGGAAGGTAAAGTCCTGAAATGGTTCTGTCTTGTGTCATTCTTTCTACTTTTCTGCTTCAAACAGGGGGGTAATCCATTTAGGGCCTTTTGCACCTGTTGTCTTTTTCCGTCTTTATCCCACAGTGACCAGAAGTTGGGTGGGCTCAGAAGTAGGGGATATCCAGCCTTGAATCTGACTGCTGCTAATTCATGAGCTCTGTGACCATTGCTAAGGCTGAATTCTCTCATCCTTGGTGTGGGAGCATCACAGTACCCACCTATAGGGTGAGATAAGTGTGATAAAGCACGGCCACATTGATAGCTGGTGCCACGAGTGCTCGTAAGCAGCAACTCTCCTCCTCACGCTGGAATCTGGCCTCTTTCCTCAGCACCTCTGTATTCATGCGCTTATTATTCTTTCTCTTTGTTCTATTTATATTTCTCTCCTACTTTCTAGTTCCCATCCCCTCTCTCAAAAGCCCAGAATAAATAGGAGAGTTTGGAAGAGAAGAGCCCAGAAGTATAGAAAAAGGAGACAAGATGTGTAAGTGAAGAAAAGATAGAAAACATTTATAAAAGGGAACGATATGCTTCCCTTCCAATGCCTAACCAGAGGACATTTTATTTTATTATTTTATTCTTCTGTTTCTCCTTTTTGCTAGGAGGTCAGTCTGAATTGTTTTTAAGCCAGAGTAATGATATTTGCTTGAATTAAGCGAATGGTGTTTGTGTTTCTCACTAATTGAGTCCTTAACATGGTCATACAATATTTTCACCTTGGTCTTTTATTTCACTCATTATCTCCCTGAGAAATGTGAATGAAAAGAGGGAAACCTCTGTGTTTGGTTGTTCAGTCTCTGGTGATTTCCTGATGTAAAGCTTTGCTGAGAAATCATTTCATTAAGTGCCCCATTTGTAAGCTGTTTGTGGCACTTTATAATCTGAGCATTTAATTGTTTCTCTGACGCTGAGGGCTGGCTGCCAAAGCATACCTCACCCACCAAAGAGGTGACGGATGTTTATTTTTGCTCTAACTGGCGACTAAAGCCTGCTCTGCAGAACAGTCCAGAGCAAACCCCAGACCTTCCCCTCCTGGTGCTGTGGAGAAGCATGTCTGGGCGCGTGGAAGTCAGGTCTTCCTGCTCTTCTCAGGCTGAGATGATGACAACTGGATCTCAGTCTCTAAGTGACTAAGACAGGCGTGACCATCCCTGCCCTAACTTCACTGTAACACTGTTGAGAAAACTGATGAAGTTATTTTTTAAACTCAAAGCACAGTACACATGAAAGTCTGCTTTTCTTAAACGTGATGGAGAATACCACACACCTTCAGTAGCACTCAACCAAGAGACAGCCAGCAATTCTAGGCAGACTGTCTCCCATCTGGGCTTCCCTGGTGGTTCCGCTGGTAAGGAATCCGCGTGCAGTGCGAGAGACCCAAGTTCGATCCCTGGGCTGGGAAGATCCCCTGGAGAAGGGAAAGGCTACCCACTCCAGTATTCTGGCCTGGAGAATTCCATGGACTGTATATAGTCCACGGGGTCGCAAAGAGTCGGACACGACTGAGCGACTTTCACGTCACTATCTCCAGTCTGAACCTAAATAACCCCAAGAGAGCCAGTTACTTCAGTAGGAAACAAAGAGGAAAGCGATTATTCGGAAGACTATCTGAAGGAATGCTTTGCTTCCCGGAGGCTCAGCAGGAATCCTCCATACTGCAGGTCATTTATACCCGAGCCTGACACCACGACCCGAGCCCAGCGGAGCCCGTGTGTTTTGTCTGCGGTGCCCCTCCCCATCCTGTCTTGGCATGGCATGCCACGAAACACGGCAGAGGCGGGGATTTTTCTCTCCCTTCTCGGTTTTCTCGTCCCAGCAATAATTTCTTCTGACTCAGCCTCAGAACCTGGGAGCCCCTCTCGGTTTCGCCCCTCCTCCTCGTCCCTCCAAACGTCCCTCCGCACTGTGTCCGCCACGTGCCACCTTTCACTCTTCCTCCACTCTCCCACCTGAGGCCAGGCCTCTGTGATCACTGCCTGGACAGTCACAGTAGCCCCTGAAGTAGACCTGCTCTAAGCAGCTTTCCCTGGACTCCCTACTTCTGGGGATTTAATATTTCTAAAAGCACAACTTGAAACTTGTTCAAAATGTGATTCCACTCACCTTTATTCAGTAAAAGACAAGAATAAAGGGCTAAGCTTTGGAGTTAAAAATTCTCCTGCTTACCTACAAAAAGGGACAATCGTTTATCCACTCAATGGATATTTGCTGAGTACATCCTGTGTGCCAAACACTGGATTGAGGGAAGGATTAAATAAAGGATAGAAGGTAAAGGAAGTCCCCGGCACACAAAGGAATTGCATTCCAAGAGCATGTTCTTAAAGAAAAGTTTGTGCATAAGTCCAACACAGTTAGCCTAGATACCCAGCTAACACACCAGCTATAGGTTTATAGTACTTTTCACACAAATAAAACACACAAAAGACCACAAAAAATAACACATTTAAATCTTACAGTGCAGTACCTTGAAGTGTACAGTGGTGCAGTCCAGCAGCTGGCATAGAGGGGCTGGCATTGAGGGAAGAGTCACTGACAGGACAGGGGAGAGGGGTCGGGAAATGGTAGAGCTGAAGGGTCATCAGTGATGGGAGATGGAGGGCGAGCTGTGATCTCACTCACACCTGACGTGATGGCGTAGCTTCCTTGCTGGATTCAGTTGTAACTACCCTCTTGAAATCTAGTGATGTAGTAGCTCTATTTTTTTTTTTTTTTTATCATCATAGATGACATGGCAGCCCTGGATTGCATTCCGAACAGCTGTTGCAACCTTCGTGCACCAAGCACTATTCAGCACTCAGGTCCTGTGCCTCAAACTCTAACAGTGCCTTCTCGAGTAAAGAAGATCCCCTTGCGCTTTCCTGAATCTCTTGCCATCGTGAATCTCTCCAGTTGCCTGTTTCTCCCTCTTGTCTCTCTTTGTCCTTTCTTTGGGCCTGCAGTTCCATCAGGCCTCTTTAGGAAGCGGCTCGTGACGCACAGCGTGAAGTCCTCTTGCAGTTCTAGCTCCAGCTCTTCACCTCACTCCGCTCCCTCAATTATTTTCACTTTTGTTTCCATCATTATTGCTTGGCACTTCTTAGCAGTACCAGCTATATCATTGCTGCTTTTACGCTTGTTTCCAGACATGCTGGGCTTGAAACAAAGATACCGTTCTGCTGTCGTCTATGCAGGACTTGTAAAGTCCACAAAAGCACAACTACTTGTAGAGCACGCGCGCATGTGGCAATGTACGCTAGACACACGAACTAACTTACGTGACTGGACATGCGAATGCATGTCCGCACCTTTGAAACTGGCAGCTTAGAGGTTCGTATCTAGGGGACTTACTGTAGTGAATGAATGTCTAATGCCTAATTAGACATCCAACTAATACTACTACTGGGAGGAGGATGGGGGAGAGGGAGAAAAAGGCAGAGGAAAGGAAACTGTCGGTTTTTCATTTTAACACGCATGATTCTACAACCACCTTGCCCGGTTTACTTGTATTTGCCTCTTTCACTCTCTCACCTCAACCTTTCTTCATCAGAAGAGTCAGCAAAACTTCCATCCTCTCCACGCAGCCTTGCTGACTCCAGAACACTTCTGCTGTGATTTTTTTTAAAACTTCTAACATAGCTTCTCCATTAAAAGATAGGTGAAAAATGACTTGCTTGTTTCAACCCTTACATACCCTAGAAAACGTATAACCTTGTCCTTACATACACAAGACGTTAAATGATAACTGATGAACAAAGGAACAAATGAATAGATGAAGAATAACAAATATGTAAGTGAGAGGCTTTGTTGCACAGTCTCTTTGGGTTCATTTTTCATGAACTGGTAGGTTTCAGAATGTGCAGTTTGGTACCAGTAAGACTGGTTAATGAGCCAGGGATGTTGTAATCTGACCATTCTCTGGATAGTGCTCCTGGAAAAGAGAAAGAAAGAGTAAAGATGGAAGGAAGAAAGGAAGAAAACCTTCAAAGGATGCCAGTTAGATTAGCTGTTAATTAAATTTGCAAATGGATGTGTATGAGGGGGTAAAATTGAATATTGAATGTGCTATATGAATTGCATCTTTCTTGAATGTGAGTTGCTCACCCTTTTAAGAGGTCAGTGCAGTCAGCTGTGTTTGCTACCCACCCATTACCCTTAATTAAACAGTTCAGGTCCAGTGGGGTCAGAGGTGTCCAGTCACATCTACCCTCCGACAGGGATCCGGTGGCCTTTACTACGTGCCTCGGGTTGCCCGGGTTCTCTGCAGTGAGCCGGCATCCATGCTAGGCAGGCAGTTACCACTCTAATTTTCTCTAATTGACTTGTTGGCAGTGCTCACAGAGGGCAAAAGATGTAGGGACATGGAGATTGGGCCCCGACAAGCACTTGGCATTGATGGGGCCACTGAGCGAAGTACATAATCTGCAATGAATAAAGGTCTGTGGGCTGTCAATCTAGCACATGCCGGTGGCATTTAATTCACACCAAATATTAATTAAAAATAATGATGTTCTTCTTACTGGCTTCTGTTACTAAGCACAGCATCTTGGTCCAGCCTCCGAGGAGCTGTCTGCAAGTCATTTGATTCTCTCAGCCCCGTGAGATGCCTGCATTTCGCTACCTTCAGGCAAGCCTCAACAAAAACTCTCAGAACAATGGCCCTCTCACCTACCTAGTCTCTGGGGAGGAAGACCCAAAAAATGTTCCTGTTGCCCATTCCTTGTCCAACCCCTGTAATCAATAAATGTATGTTTATTTCTTTCTTTTCTGGCCACAAATAAGATACTGGCCAGAAGCCATCTGTTTTGGATGCTCAGAGTTATTAAATGCATTTTTATCTTTCTTTATCCCAATGTGATGTATTCTATAGGAAATGTTGGCCAAATGATGATATAAATCTGATCAATAATTTGAAATCTGTGGAATCACTCAGAATCAGTTCAGTTCAGTTCAGTCGCGTCCGACTCTTTGCGACCCCATGAATTGCAGCACGCCAGGCCTCCCTGTCCATCACCAACTCCTGGAGTTCACTCAGACTCATGTCCATTGAGTCAGTGATGCCATTAAGCCATCTCATCCTCGGTCGTCCCCTTCTCCTCCTGCCCCCAATCCCTCCCAGCATCAGGGTCTTTTCCAATGAATCAGCTCTTTGCATGAGGTGGCCAAAGTATTGGAGTTTCAGCCTCAGCATCAGTCCTTCCAATGAACACCCAGAATATCCATAATCAAAAGTAATCCCCATGGACATCCACCAAAATTCAAGTTCTCTCAGTACGATTCAGTCAGAGTAAATTAAAATGAGAGAATACTGCTGTACATCATTTTTCAGAGGCAATTGACATGTTTTCAAGCCTAAATATCTGTAACGTTTTAGCAAATCCAAAAAATAAATTTATTCTCGTAATTGTCATTAAATGTATTCCCGAACAATGGGGTCTGACCATAATTAATGATTAATTCATTTGGAATTCATTATGATAATATTAAATGTGTTTAATTCATTTGATGTGTCTAAAGAGGGAGCAATTCTAGGCCATTCTTTTTTGATTACATGTTTTTAAAGTTGAGCTCTGAGCATGTGCAGAAAAATAGCTCCACATTGCCCTCTTGTGGTACACTCACAAATGACATTCTTTTGTAAGGGGCGGAAATACAAACCCTCCTTCTCCCTTGTTTCACATCTCACAGCATCTTTCCCCCTCAGCACACACTTAAATGAAATGCCTCCATGACAGTGTAAAAGAAGTTTGAAGCCACTAATAACTGAAAGTGAAAGTGTTGGTTGCTCAGTCGTGTCCGACTCTTTGCAACCCCGTGGACTCCAGGCCTGCAAGTCTCCTCTGTCCATGGGATTCTCCAGGCAGGAGTACGGGGGTGGGTTGCCATTTCCTTCTCCGGGGGATCTTCCCAACCCAGGGATTGAACCCAGGTCTCCTGCCTTGTGGGTGGATGCTTTACTGTCTGAGTTACTAGGGAAGCAACTAATAACTGAACCTGAAAAGATCCTACTGCTTCCTCAGGAAATCCAGGTGCAGTTTGACAAAAGCACTGTACAGAGGCCAGAGAGGCCCAAAAATTTTTAGCATGGAGAGTGTGAAGGGCATAACGAGAGGCTTCCTGAAAAAGGGGAGATGAAGCTGTCTTGGGTCTTTTATGTGCTGGGTAGCTCTGTTTTACTTTAGAAATGTCAGTGAACTTACCTGATGTTCAAATTACCAACTAAAACCAGCAGCGTACTAGATTTAAACGTCTTTAAAGACCCTTAGCTCTAGCAGTATTCCTTTATCAATAGCAACTCTGCGGAACATCTGTTTACCTTTCCTGAGAATAAGCCATCGCCACTTTTTATTTAAATTTAAGCTTGGTCACTTAAAGACATTACTTTGCCAACAAAGGTCCATCTAGTCAAAGCTGTGGTTTTTCCAGTAGTCATGTATGGATGTGGGAGTTGGACTATAAAGAAAGCTGAGCTCTGAAGAACTGATGCTTTTGAACTGTGGTGTTGGAGAAGACTCTTGAGAGTCTCTTGGACTGCAAGGAGATCCAACCAGTCCATCCTAAAGGAAATCAGTCCCAAATATTCATTGAAAGGACTGATGCTGAAGCTGAAACTCCAGTACTTTGGCCACCTGATGAGAAGATTGAAGGCGGGAGGAGAAGGGGACGACAGAGGATGAGATGGTTAGATGGCATCACCGACTCAATGGACATGAGTTTGAGTAAACTCCAGGAGTTGGTGATGGACAGGGAGGCCTGGCGTGCTGCAGTCCATGGGATCACAAAGAGTCGGACATGGCTGATTGAGACCAAAATTTGAGCCAGTAAAATGAGAATGAATCACGTATGGTACTTTTATTCCTTTTTTAAAAAAGAGAGAAATAATGCCGATTTCCAAAACTGAAAGCCAATTGTGCAGTAATGCTCCAGAGACTTTTATGGAATATGTACCCTGAAGAGGTATAAATTGGGCAGCTGGGAGGTAAGGACGGAGAGGGGAAGGTGCAAATTCAATGTAACATAGATGAGGCTGGCCGCCTGGACACTTCAGCATTAACCCTGAGCGGGAAAATCAGAGCTCAAATCAGACATTCTTCACTTTGAGTTCCAGCCTCAATTAGAGGGGTCCAGGGAAAAGCAGTGTATCCAATAGCCTTGCATAACCGGCACCTACTTTATTATTTCATGCTTACCCTCCTCATCACGTCCTATCGCTTCTGCTTGGGTGTTGTAGACCTTGATTGCTGCTGACAGCTTGACTAAGGAAAGTGAAAGTGAAGTCGCTCGGTCATGTCTGACTCTTTGCGACCCCATGGACTGTAGCCTACCAGGCTCCTCCGTCCGTGGGATTTTCCAGGCAAGAGTGTTGGAATGGGTTGCCACTCCAGGAGATCTTCCAAACCCAGGGATTGAGCCCGGGTCTCCCGCATTGTAGGCAGGTGCTTTACCATCTGAGCCACCAGGGAAGTCCACTGGCAGGTTGGAATAAACCCCCAGCAGGGTTTCTGCCATAAGCTGTGTGAGGTCACCGCCGAGCAGGGCTTCTCACCTGCTTTGCGCAGGGCATGTCACTCATTCACACAAGCTCACTGTAGAGTTAGCAACGTGCAGCAGAAAACATGTTCACTAGGAGAACAAAGAACTAGAGCTCCAAGCATCCTTCCTTGTCCTGAAGAATCCTGAACGAGTCCCCAAGATGAAAGGTTGCTGCTGAATCACAAAAGACGCCAGGATTCTTGACCTCTGGAGGAGAAGTCATTCTGGGGCCAGTGACGAGGCTTGATTGCTCCGAGCTTTTGTGTAATAAAGGTTTATTAAAGTATAAAAGAGGTAGAGAAAGCATCTGACACAGGCATCAGAAGGGACAGAACCACACCTTATTACCTATTCTTCCCTGAATACATACAGATTTGAATGTAGTTGTATATGTAGGAATCTAAGTTTATAGACAAGGGGCCACGGACCTGGATTCAGTTCAGAGATATATGATTTTGTTTTGCCAGCACAAGTTTATTTTCTGTATTTAAATCATTTGCCAACATTGGAAAATTTGTGGATTTCCCGTAAAACTCTGGGTTTCCAGAAATTTTGACAACTCTGAGCCTGCTCTCCGTAGGCTAACAACACTCTTATACTGAGTGCTGGCCCCTCTCCTTTGATGAATGATTAATACTTAAATAGATTCCTGTCTGGGATCCTCTAGGCCATATTGTCTTTGACACTATAGCCAAATATTTGTACCATACTCTCGCTCCCTCCCTTTCTCAGGTCTGAAAACAAAGACACAATCAAAAGTAAAACTCTAACTTCTAATCCTGTAGGTGTGGCGTTCCTGATATCTCTCTCACTCTCTTGATAAAGAAATACGCATTATTGCTTAGTTGCTCAGTTGTGCCTGACTCTTTGCAACGCCGTGAACTGCTCCTGGTCAGGCTCCTCTGTCCATGAAAATTTTCAGGCAGGGGTATTGGAGTGCGTGGTCATTTCCTCCTCCAGGGGATCTCCCCAACCCACGCAGCGAACCCGCTTCTCCTGCACTGCAGGCAGATTCTTTACCTCTGAGCCACCAGGGAAGCCCAGAAAGAAATATGTAGACAAACACAAATATATAGTATATGTATATTGGTAAATTAAATGCAGTTTCACCCCAAAGAAGTAATTAGATGTGGTTTGAAGCTAATATAAATGTTTACATTGTAGTTTATATATGTTTGAAAGCAGACTATGACTTCACTTCAGTAACTATAAAGTGTATTTTTCCTAAATAGAAAAGTGTTTTGATGATCTTCCTCACTGTATTTTCAATCTGACCCATCTTTTCTCTGAGATATTCTGTTCTTTTGTTGCTGTTAAGTCACCAAGTCATGTCTGACTCTTTGCCACTCCATGGACTGTAGCATGCCAAGTTTCCCCGTCCTTCACTATCTCTCGGAATTTGCTTAGATTCATGTCCATTGAGTTGGTGATACTATCTAACCATTTCATCCTCTGCCGCCCTCTTCTCCTTTTGTCCTCCATCTTTCCCAGTATCAGGGTCTTTTCCAGTGAGTCAGCTTGTTGCATCAGGTGGCCAAAGTATTGGAGCTACAGCATCAGTTCTTCCACTGAGTATTCAGGGTTGATTTCCTTTCAGATTGACTGGATTGCAGTCCAGGGAACTCTCGGGAGTCCTCTCCAGCACCACAATTTGAAGGCATCAATTCTTTAGCCTTCAGCTTTCTTTATGGTCCAACTTGCACATCCAAACATGACTGCTGGAAAAACCAAAGCTTTGGCTGTACAGGTGTTTATTGGCAAAGTAATATCTTTGCTTTTTAATATGCTGTCTAGGTTTATCAAAGCTTTTCTTACAAGGAGAAAACATCTTTTAATTTCATGGCTGCAGTCACCATCCGTAGTGATTTTGGAGCCTGAGAAAAGAAAATCTGTCTGCTTCCACTTTTTTCCTATCTATTTACCATGAAATGATGGGACCAGATGCATGATAATAGTTTTTTGAATGCTAAGTTTTAAGCCAGCTTTTTCATTCTCCTCTTTCACTGTCTAAGAGGCTCTTTAAATCCTCTTCGCTTTCCGCTGTTAGGGTGGTATAGACTGCATGTCTGAGGCTGTTGATATTTCTCCAGGAAATCTTAATTCCAACTTGTGATTCATCCAGCCCAACATTTCACTTGATGTACTCTGTATATAAACAGGGTGACAATACAGCCTTGTCATACTCCTTCCCCCATTTTGAACCAGTCTGTTGTTCCATGTAAGGTTCTAACTGTTGCTTCTTGGCCTGCATACAGGTTTCTAAGGGGGTCTGGTATTCCCATCTCTTGAAGAGTTTTTCAGTTTGTTGTGATCCACACAAAGGCTCTCTCGTAATCAATGAAACAGAAACACACGTTTTTGGGGAATTTCCTTGCTTTTTTCTACAATCCAGCAGAAGTTTCAATTTGATCTCTTGTTCCTCTGCCTTTTCTAAACTCAGCCTGTACATCTGGAAGTTCTCGGTTCACATGTTGTTGAAACCTAGCTTGAAGGATTTTGAGCATAATCTTATTAGCATGCGAAATGAGCAAAATTGTATGATAATTTGTACATTCTTTGGCACCGCCCTTTGGGATTGGAATGAACACTGACCTTTTCCAGTCCTTTGGCCACTGCTGAGTTTTTAAAGGCTGTGACCCATGACTATCCTTCTATCTCTAAATCCTACCCATGCCCTTCAGTACTAGTTCTAAGTCTGATAATTCCTTAGTGAACTAATCCCTCACTAAGTTTTTAGGCCTCTAAACTCATGTAGCATTCATACCTTGTATGACACACTTTTCTGCTTAATTTTATGTACTTTTTCATTGTGTTCTCTGCCCAGAATTATGATTGTAACCTGGCAAGAGAGGTCCATCCTTTCCAAATATTCTTTTATCTCCAATAGCATTTAACGCTTGTTGACTGATCACTTTTTTTTGGTAAACCAGATTGACAACATAAGTCTAAAAAAAATGAATATCTCCTCTTGTAGGTGAAGCATTCACTGACTGGAAGCCCTTTGGCTGCATTAAATGTAATTTTATTTTATTCTTCTTGTTGTATTGTGGTTCTTGTGTCATTGTCATTTGGAATGTCAACTCTTTAAGGTGAATATTTAGGTCACATAAAAATTTCATAAAGAAAAATCCATCTAATCAGTTCTCAAAGAACACAGTCAGAGATAAATTCATCCATATTAAAAGCTGTTGTAAAATCAAACACAGACACAGGAAACCACATGCAACCAATGTATCATTTCATGAATTATTTTAAGTTAGAGTTCACCCTGTTTCTTGGCTGTATTTTCTGCAAATTGGCAATCGGATCCAAAAGCTTGATCAGACGAAGTAGGTTTGATCCCTTCAGCCAGACTAGAGGGCACTGCATGATTTATTTCACTGTGGTGCGCATGCTAAGTCGCCTCAGTCACGCCCAGTTCTTTGCAGCCGTGTGGACTGTAGCCCAGCAGGCTCCTCTGTCTGTGGGATTCTCCAGGCAGGCATACCGGAGCGGGTTGCCATCCCCTCCTCAGGGAATCTTCCCGACCCAGGGATCCAACCACCGTCCCTTGCATTGTCTCCTGCGTTGGCAAGTGGGTTCTTTACCACGAGCACCACCTGGGATGCCCTGTTTCATTAGGTATATAATGTCTAGAGTCTCCGTTTTATCTTAGCAATCATGAACTCTTAATGTGTAGTTTGTTCATTGGGGCTGAGAAATAGCGATATTTGCATGTTTCTTATTAGTTGGAATACTGTTATAATAGGATACACCCTCCATATCCTGTTTGGCTGTACACTGGTAGAGTTTGTTTAAGAAGGACCTGCTAAACATTTGGCGCATTACCCAGACATGAAGATAGTACTTTGCGCCCCTGTCCAATTCACAAATGACCAACTCTTATTATGCATTAAACTATCTATGAACTCATACATTCATAGTTTAATTTCATTGCAACTTTTATATTTATTGAAGCTCTTTGTCCTCCTCTTTGGTTCTGTGGAAGCTCTTCCAATTTGACTTCCGAATCCGTTTGACACAATCCTGTTAGTCTTTGATGGTTTCCTTTCTGCTTGGGATGTCAGGATGCTTCAGGCTCAATTGCTGTGTTTTCTGCCTTAGACTAGGAATCAACCAGTTCTCCAAGAAGCCTTTGTTCCTTGCAGTGCAAAATATATTCTTTTCAGAATCTCAGTTTGGGTGAAAAGATACCTGTGTCACTAAGTCAGGGTTTCTAGATGTTTTCAGTGGACAGAATTAGAGATAAAATACCTTTTGCATTTAAACTGATTTTTTCAATTAGATTTTAGGAACAAAATACTTCATCTCTTCTCTTTTACATGTGTATGTCCTTTACACAGGTGTGTCCTTGTTCACACCAGGGATCCCAATCTGAAGGAGATAGGGTACAACAGAATTAGACTTTCTCATGATTTCTTGTTTGTTCTATCTCATATCGCATTGGTATCAGAGTAACATGAATAATAGTTTCACCATCAATAATAATTATTAAAATGTTTCTCTATATATTATCCCCATTCTCCCTTAATTTTGATGATTATAATGTGGGGACAGTATCAGAACATGTAGTGTTGCAAAATAAAATTTCTCATTTTAACCCTCAGTTAGTCTTAGTTCATTAAATTTATTGTTCTTCAGTTAGCTATTAGATCAATAGCTCTCAGGTCACTTTAAATATCTAAGGCTCATTTTCCAGTGGTTCTCAGGATCAGGGGAACAATATTTCCTGATTCCTTGCAAGTTGGTTAACAGTTTGGGTGTTATCAAACTGTTAAAACAGCCCTTTATATTTGAAGTTAATTCTTGTTGACTGTGAAGTCCTTGGATCACATTTTCTTACCTTGAGTGTCTCAAATCACTTCAGTTTCTTCTGGCACAAAACGATGCTGTCAAAAAAATCTGATAATAATCTAATCTCCCCCCTTATAAATCTTGTATTCTTTTTGTCCACATGCCTAAAAGATTTTTTTAAGTCAGCTAAAATTTCTTGCATTGCATTTTTTTCTGTGCATTTTTTCTGTTCCCTTTCTTTGATTTTTTCCCACAAGGACAGCTGTTACTCCAGTGTTCAGTTCTTCCTTCTTGAATGTGTGTTCACGTGCTGTAATATGTGCCACTTTTTCCTGTGTTTTTATTTATTCTTTCTTAATTTACTCTTTTTTTGTTTTCTCCTTATTGCTTTATTTATTCACCTTGTTATACTTTCTTTCTAGAATTACTTCTTTACTTAAATGTAATCCTTTCTGAAATTTGCCACCTCGTTTGTGAATTGTAATCATTCTGATTTATGTTACTCTTGCATCTCTGGCATTTTATTTTCTTAACATTACTTAGCTCACTTTGGGGTAGCAAATTGAGGGTTTGATGTGTTTTTCTTGTGTTATCTGCTTTTTTGTGTACTTGTCTGTAGGTATGATAGTGTCCTCATTTTATTTTGTAAGAAACTTAACCTCAGCAGATTTTTTTGTGCTTGCTTTTAGGAGATTTGTTTCCCTGCATGCTCAGAAATTCAAATAGCTTTTCTAAGAGGACAGAGCTCCCTGTTCTCTTGTTTTTCTTACACCAGGGCTCAGGGCTTAGGCAACTGTAGCCTGTGGGTCAAATCTGGTCCAGGTCCTATTTTTGTTGGGTCATCACTGAACTAACAATGCTTTTTGTACTTTTGAAGAGTTGTAAGCAAACATAGATGAGTATGTGACAGAGACTAGGTGGACTGCAAAGCTGTATAGACTATCTTGGTCTCCTACAGAAAAGTTGGCCAAACCCTGGTACACACTAAAAACTATAGCAGTTCGTTTTCCAAATTTTCAAGACTATTCCTCTCTCCTACTTTGATCTGGACTTTCTCTTCCTTTCATGTCTGTTGTGTTTGACCTACTCATAAATTTGAAATATATTTTCAATAGTTTGTCCCCAAGGTGAGCCCTGTCCCAGAAAGGAGAGTTTGTAGGTTAGTTTCAGGTGTTTGTATTTACTATTCTCAAACTGGTCTATTGCACTTTCTATTAATAGCGTTACCTGGTGATTATTTTAGAATTACTCTGCTTTCAGGATTGATGTTTTCCTCTAATTTCTCTCCCACAGATGCTAATAATGTGTGGGTTCTAAGGGCCTTGGTGGTTTGTCCACATCCACTGTTATTTTAGGATGTCAACACACAGACCCATCACCTCATTTTGTCATAAAAGTCTGAATGCCTTTGGTTCTCCATCTAGTCTTTCTGTCTCTTTTTACCTGGAGATTCAGGAAGATCAAAAAACTATATTTCCACCACTGCTGTCTTCTTCCCAGAATTAAGCTCGCTCATTTTTCAACTATTTGCTTAATTGACTATATTCAATTTGATTTCAGGAAAATGTTTACCCTGAGTATTTCAGCACATTAAATAAACCCACACGTATATTTTTTTTTTCCTCTGTTTTCCTCCAGAGTCGAGTTCCCATTATGTCATCTCCCTAAAAGCTTTTAACAATGCAGGAGAAGGAGTTCCTCTTTATGAAAGTGCTACCACCCGATCTATCACAGGTAAGCTGAAATAGGTAATCTTTTTTTCACAAGGCATTTGAGTTGTGAAAACAACAAACCAAAATGAAACAAAACAAATAATGAAGAAAAAAACATATGAAGTCATGTCCGAGCCTTATGTGTATATATATACACACACAATTTTTTATTTTGGAGGTTATCAAAATTGTGAGAGGAATTCAGTCTGTAAATTAGTCCTTGGACTTAGAGAATGTAGATCCCTTATTCTCTTTACTTTTTTTTCCAGTAGCTTCATATTTTGGTGTCTTGACACCATTGTTCATTCCTCTGGGCAACTTATTTCCAAATCAGTTCAACGTAGGCAGGAGGGTCTCTGCAGAAGGCCACCAGGTGCCTGAATGGACACTCGCTTCACTGCAGAGGGCCCTTCAAGCTGATATTGACAAGCATGAACTGCCCTCGTGGGGCTGGTTTGGACTAGGCTGAGTCATACAGGAGCTTCTTTCTGAGCTGGGCCAACAGGTTACCCCAACAGTGCCCAAGGCCTGTAGGCACTGAAAGAATCAGTTGCTTCAAGGGCTTATCACTTCTGGAAATTGTTATGTGAGTTGGACCTTAGAGGAGGCAAAGGAAGGAAACAGGGCTCAAGGAAATGAGAAAGAGAAAGGGGTGGGTTAGAAAGTGAAATCCTGGTCATTTATGGAGACTATTTGTGAATAAGGCTGGACCTACTCAGAAACAGAATAAGTACCATAAGTACCTCTGTGAGGCTTGCTCATGACCCAGTCACATGACTCAGAGTCACATGACCACTCCTAATAGCCTTATGTCTGAAATGTGAAAGCAAAACCCAGGATCCTACTCCATCTTTTTAATGTATACTTTGATCCTTTCAAAACCCACAATCCTCAGAGTTCATTCAACTTACCAGTTGTTTTCACCTTCATGACAACCAAGGACCTGGTGCAAAGGAGCAGGATTTAGTAGGAGCACCATGGAAAATTACTGGGGTGCCTGAGTATGAGTCCTGGCAGCTGGGAATAAATGAACCTCCAGAAAATGATGGGGTCCTGTGACTTCTGCTACCACCTAAATTTATGTGAACTCTGTACAGTTTGTTTTTCAAATCTGGAAGTTTCATTCAGAAACTGTCTTGAGAATATACAGTTGTAAACCAGATTTGCAGTTGTTATGTGATGGTTTTCACAGTATACCATCCCTTTATTGATTTCCACCAAATTTCCTTTTAAACTTTGGATATTATTCCAGAGTCTTCTTGAATCTTTGGCTGCTGGATTTAACATCTGTGCTTAGTGTGAAATGGTATGCAAAAGCTTGGGTGCGTGTCAGTATGTTAATTTATCCATGGAGACAGTATACATCTTGCATTGCATTATCAGAGGAATTCTGACTCCCAAAAAAGGGTAAATAAGAAATATTGCCCAGAGAACATTTACTGTCAAAAGTGTTGTGTCTAAATACAGAGATATGAGGCAAATAGAGGCCAGGATGGAAACCATGAGATAACATGGTGAAGGGTGTCTGGGATTTTTACTCCCTCTTATTCTCTTATTCTGCCAAAATTCCTTTGAGTGATAGCAGCCATTTTGGATGAGCCAGTGCTTCCCATAATGTTTATTCATTAAGTCAGCTCTTTCCTACCTAGGATGAAAGATGGTTAAAAGAAGTCCTCACTATGAATTTGAGCTCATGATCAAGCCAAACAAAATTGTACCATGATCAGTCTTTAAGAACTCATAGTTTTTTTTACCAAAACTAAAGACCACAAGGAAGGAACACAAAGATGACCCCCAAAATCCAGTTTTGAGCAGAAACTAGTTATAATAGAGATAGAGTTTGGACAACTTGAAGATAAATTGCTCAGAGAACTGTTTGAGGTGTTATTAACTTCTTTTCCCTTAACATTTGTTGTCATTCTTTAATTCTTAGCATATGGCATCCCCAGAGTGGTTTCTAGAATACCAGTGATCCATAAGACCATTTTTTTTCCTGCTATGACTAATCCTAATGGATCTGAGAAATGAAATAATACTGAGAATTGAAAAGCATATGAGGGATTTTTCTGATTGGGGAAAAGTCAGTAAGGGGCTGGAGAAGATGAATAAAGCCAGCTCTTTCCACATCCCTGCCCAGATGCGGCGGACTTATTTTCTTGTGTTTTCACACACCACAGAGAACAAAGAACAAACAAACAGAGTTGAAGGTTTAGGTTCTGCAGGCAACTGTCACAGTAAGGGCGTCTCAGGGATCCTTAGAAGACACTTTTTGGTCTCTGAGCCTCTGCACAGGACTCCCATGAGTAGCCCTGGAAGAGATGAACATAAAGTAATAATAATAAAGCTCAGAGGCAGTAAATGCATCAGGCTGGAATATCAGGCTATGGTGCTTTCCACATGGATGTGTTCATAGACGCTGGTCCACTCTGGACCGCATCTCATTCTGAACATGGCAGCATCACAGCCAAGCAAAGTCTCACTAGGTCAAAAGGGCAGGTTAACAGTGTGCTTGTTTTGCTGCTTTTTTTAAATTTTATTTCATATTGTTGCAAGAATAAGACATTTTGAGCCTGGAGACTGGATGAGAACAGGCAAATAATGAGATGCGTTGTTTGAATTTGTTTATTTTCAATTGTTTCATAAATGTCTAAATGAAGTACAATCCAGATATAAAATTGTATTATTTTTAAAAGCTTGTTCTGAGCTTTAGTATATTGACTAAAACACTTATATGTTCTCACCAAAACAACTATTAGGAATTGAATTGGTTTCTCTTTTTAGCAAAAGGTTTAAAGCTATATTTTGTGTTTTTGCCTTTTTTTCCCCACTCTTTTGAATATCACCACTGCAAATGGTGAAGAAAAAAACCATAAACAGAGTTATTTGGCAGCAAAATAATTTATTTAATTCAACTACTCATTCCTGACCTGTGAGGGAAAGATAATTAGCAATATATGTAGCATATATTTAGAGCACTGCTTGCTACCTACCAATAAGTTCTGCTTTGTTAGAAATACCTACTGTATCCAGTATGGGAGACACAAGGCTCATGTGACTGTTGAACATCTGAAATAGGCTAGTGCAACACAATAAATGACTCTTTAATTGTATTTAATTTTAATTAATTTAAAGTCAAATTGTCCATGTAACTATGGCTGTTGCATTAGCCCAGCTATGGAAGAAGTGGCAAATAGAATGTCAAGCCGTGCCTGAAAAAAAAATCCACCAAAAATAAGCAATAAAAACTTGGCCAGGGTAGAAAATTTTGAATTACATAAGTTCATAGGTATATATCAAAAAACAGCATTGCTTGAAATTTATGGACGCATTCTGGAACTGAGACTCTGAGAAACTCAACAAGAAGTTTATGAAAAACATAATTTTCTAAAAGCCAGAAATAGCAGAATTATTACCATTGCTTAAAGTAAAATCACTACTTTTGAAAGCCTTATATGGGGTATCTATGAAAAACGATAAAGTTAGTATAGTTTTTCCGCAAAACTAGATTAAGCAAAGCAAGAACAGATAGGATAACATGAATACAAGGTGATCTACAAAGAGTTTGTGGCTGAGAGTAGTCCTGTGCTGTGTGTAACCTTTAAGTCAGCTAAGAATAGAAATAAGTCAAGTGAAGACAGCGCCTACTTTAGTTTTGCCAGAATGTTCCACTGATGTACCAGCCTGATGACTGATCGGGATCCTCCTGGAGGCTGCGGTGTCTTCAGCTGCCCCTTCATCATCTCATAAATCCACTCAGGTTTAAAGGAGCCCTTAATAAGAAGACACATCAAAGGAAATATGAAAAGCCTGGGCTCCATCATTAAATTTTAAACACACATTTTTCTCTCTCTCTCTTTTTTTTTGTCTTCCTTTGTTCTCTTTTTCTTTTCAGATTTTCTATTTTGCTCCAAAGACCACAGCCCAGTAAACTACTAAATAATTCATTAGAAAATAGTGATGAGTAGGGAGTAGACTTTTAAAACTCAGTGAACAAAGTGAGGTAATCATGAAACTCAACCCATAGTCTCTATACTATACTTTACAAATATAAGCTCAGTATGTTTACTGTTCCAGATACTCTATATGTTGGTAGGCCTCATCTCCCCAAATGCCATTGTATGGCCAGTCTAAGAGCTCATCTCATTTTTTGTTAGTGAGAACACATGTTGTTTGATTTAAAAGAAAGTTTTAACAAATTTCAACACCTTCGGTAATAAATAAAAGGCTCAATATTGGACTCGTTCTCCAGCTGCAAAATAAACTCTCCTGATTCTGGCATCTGCAGCATCAAAACAAATACAAGGTTTTTCTAGAGAATTTTGTGAAACCACAGACATCAGTATTCAGATTCTGATTGTGTTATGGATCAAAGCATGTGTGTATCTCATCGTGAATCTCATCAGTCCATACAGAGTTCATTCTGTCTCTCTGCCCAATAATTCCAAGACTTTCCTTGGAATTTAAAATTATAGAACAAGGAACATAGAATATAGGGATGCCATAAATAACTTACTCTGTGAGAATGTGGGTGAAATGGACAATTCTACACTTTCTTTAAGGATTTCAATCTGACCACACCATGTGCCATGTAAAACCTAATTATCACATCATTGACCCATGTGGTCTTGGCCTGACATGGTGCAGTCATAGCCATAGATTGCTATGGATCTCAGGGCCCTCTGCTCATTATCCTTTGTTTGTTTCTTACCTACACAATATTTATGCAGATAAAACCTAAGCACTAATAAAAACATTAGAGATACCAAATCACGTTAGAGAAGGAGAAAAATAACACAACAGGTATCAGAGAGGCATTTATTTCTTTTGCAGGAGGAAATGAAATAGACAATCCTTAGAATTTTATTTTGATGTATCTTTCTAATTATAAAACTGATGAATTCTATACTGGATCTTTGAAGAAGCAATGTGCAACATTCCAAGAAAAAAAGTGGACTTTTAAAATATGTAACAAGAAGCGACAGCCAAATTGATAGATGCATTCTAAGGAAATAAGGAAATTATGGAAAACAGTTACCTTTGTAATCTAGCAATACTGTTTCTAATGAGTTTTCCGGTTGAATTAATTATAATTTTTTCTGTTCTTCTCATGTTCCCTTTCATCATTATTGCCATACATTTAACTCATTGTGATCTGTTGCCACTGATGTTTATTTTTTTAACTCTTTTGTTTATGTATTTATTTGTTTGCTTCATTGGTCGGGTTTTTAAACCCAGATCCCACTGACCCAGTTGATTATTATCCTTTGCTTGATGACTTCCCCACCTCGGTCCCAGATGTCTCCACCCCCATGCTCCCACCAGTAGGTGTACAGGCTGTGGCTCTTACCCACGATGCCGTGAGGGTCAGCTGGGCAGACAACTCTGTCCCTAAGAACCAAAAAACGTCCGAAGTGCGACTTTACACTGTCCGGTGGAGGACCAGCTTTTCTGCGAACGCGAAATACAAGGTGACGTTCTAACCGATAGTATGAGATTTATCTTCAACTGTCATTTCTTTAATCCATTGTTTTGAACATGTCCTGGACTGTCGTGAGTTATGTTGCTGCAGTGACACGAAATAGAAAACAAAGCATTTTAAAACTCAGGACTCTGAAACTGGCATGGGAATTATTGTGTCTTAGGAAACATTCTAAGGCGAGGTAGAAAAGCATCAAGAGCTGCGAAATGTTACTTGAATTCCACCAGATGTTGGGTGTGTATAAATAATGTAATTCTGTACAAGAGAATGCCATTTTCTTTTGAAAATAGCAGAATTCTGCATTAGTTTCTTGGATAGATTTTGGTGTTTTTCTTTTCGTGTGGAATCTAGGTTTATGCCAGTCACGCATATTAATATCGTATGCAGAGACCCGTCTTATAGTGAATATGAGAAGGAAAACATGAAGATTTTTTTATACTATATTTAGATGGTGAACACACCTCAAGTCATTAGCATCTGTTTCCTCATTTAGCCTTGAAAGGCCCTCATGTGGTAAAGAAAATGCACAGTGTACCCTCCCCTTTAACTAATATGAATTAGACCAGCTCCCTTATCCCTGTCCTCTCATTGAGTCATCACACACACACGCACACACACCCCCCAACCCAGGAGATCCTTCAGTTCAATTCAGTTCAGTCACTCAGTCGTGTCCAACTCTTTGAGACCCCATGAATTGCAGCACGCCAGGCCACCCTGTCCATCACCATCTCCCGGAGTTCACTCAAATTCACGTCCATCGAGTCGGTGATGCCATCCAGCCATCTCGTCCTCTGTCGTCCCCTTTGCCTCCTTAGAGATACACATTTGAGGCATTGTCATCCGTTCACATCTCTATCAGTCAGCCAGAGCAACTCCAACAAATATTCATTTATATTATCAAACGCTACCTCCTAAGCCTACCACATTAGTAGTGTATATAACAACACACAAATGTAGAGTAAAATGAGATCAAGTAATTGTTAAGTGTCCACCATTAACTTAGGACTGTACTAGATCATAGAGGTTGTTTAACGTCTTTTAGTTGTTACTCCAGTATTCTTGCCTGGACAATTCCATGGACAGAGGAGCCTGGCAGGTTATAGTCCATGGGGTCACAAATAGTTGGACATGAATAAGTGACTAACACTTTCACTTACTTAACGTTGTTACTTACAATTTTGAAATGTATAATAAACTCAGATTCATGGAGTACTTTATAGAATTCAGAATTTATTCAAGTGAAATAATAAATGAAAACATATTTTAAAAATTCACAGAATGATTATTTAAGATGAAAAAGAGTCGTTCAGTTATGTCCGACTCTTTGCAACCACATGGACTGTAGCCCACCAGGTTCCTCTGTCTGTGGAATTCTCCAGGCAAGAATACTGGAGTGGATTTCTCCAAAGAAGACCTGCAAATGACTAATAAACACATGAAAAGATGCTCAACATCTCTCATTATTAGAGAAATGCAAATCAAAACCACAATAAGTTATCACCTCATGCCAGTCAGAATGGCTGCCATCAAAAAATCTACAAACAATAAATGCTGGAAAGGATGTGGAGAAAAGGGAACCTCTTACACTGTTGGTCAAACTGCAAACTGGTGCAGTCACTGTGGAGAACAGTATGGAGATTCCTTAAAAAGCTGGAAATAGAACTGCCATTTGACCCAGGAATCCCACTGCTGAGCATACACACCCAGGAAACCAGAATTGAAAGAGACACGTGTACCCCAATGTTCATTGCAGTACTGTTTACAATAATAACTGGGACAGGGAAGCAACCTAGATGTCCATCAGCAGACAAATGGATAGGGAAGTTGTGGTACATATACACAATAGAATATTACTCAGCTATAAAACAGAACACACTTGAGTCAGTTCTAATGAGGTGGATGAAACTGGAGCCTATTATACAGAGTGAAGTTAAGTCAGAAAGAGAAATGCCAATGCAATATATTAACACATATATATGGAATTTAGAAAGACAGTAATGATGACCTTATATGCAAGACAGCAAAATAGACACAGATGTAAGAACAGACTTTTGGACTCTGTGGGAGAAGGCAAGGGTGGGATGATTGGAGAGAACAGCATTGAAACATGTACATTAGCATATGTAAAACAGATGACTGGTTCAATGCATGAAGCAGGGCACTCAAAGCTGCTGCTCTGGGACAACCCAGAGGGATAGGGTGGGGAGGGAGGTGGGAGGCGGGTTCAGGATGCAGGACACGTGTGCACCCGTGGCTGGTTCATGTCGATGTATGGCAAAAACCACCACAACATTGTTATCCTCCAATTAAAATAAATAAATAACATTTTTTTATAAAAAGAGACCCATCTTCCAAAGGGAAGTTTTGACCTCTCCAAAGGGAAAGGTCAGAGCTGAGTGTCAGAAGATCACATCAGTGTGAGGAGTGGGTTTCAAATGTGTGTTCACATCCATTCTCCTTCGGGCTGAGACAGAGAGCTCCGCCAAGGATCAGCAGCATCACAGGTGCACGATTCCAGCAGTGTGCACATTTCCTACCCTCGCCTCGACCATGATGGGTCCTTCTGTCACTTATTATATTTATGCCACTGTAATGCCTTTCCTTTCTTCTAAACACTTTTTTCTTTATAAAAAGGACATATTCATTATTTTAAAATTTAGAAAATATAAAAATGTTCTTGGCTAAGTAAGAAATTGGACCAGTAACTCCAAAATCATTTTGTGATTCTCAGCAGAGAATAAAAAAGTAAAAAAAAAAAAAAAGGATTTTGGAGTGGGTAGCCATTCCCTTCTCCAGGGAATCTTCCCGACCCAGGGATCAAACCCAGGTCTCCTGCATTTGCAGGCAGACTCTGTACCATGTCAGCCACAAGCAAAGCCCATTTAGGATGAAGAAGGTAGCTTTAAAAACAAGAGCATAAGCTGGGAGGGGAGGGCAGTCAAAAGGAACAAACTTCCAGTTATAAGCACTAGGGATATAATGTACAACATTATAAATATAATTAACACTGGTTGCTGTTATATATGAAAGTTGATAGAATAAATCCTGAGTTCTAGTCACAAGCAAACTATATTGTTTCTATTTATTTAATTTTGTATCTATATGAGATGGTGGGTATTCACTAAACTTACTGTTTAGTGGTGACCACTTTCTGATGTATGTAAGTCAAATCATTAAGTTGTACATCTTAAGCTTACACAGTGCAGTATGTTGATTATATCTCAATAAAACTAGAAGAGAAACAAGGAGCCCAAATGTTACCAAGCAACGGAGGGAGCAGTCATTTGAGCCCGGCACTCCAGAATCTTCACATGCCGCTCTATCCCTCCTCTGCACCACTTTACTGGGATAGCTTTCAAGGAGAATTTGGATCTCCTGATACTTTATCCAATGTTCTTTCCACTAAACTGCCATTGTGCTTAATCCAGCCTCAAGCCAGTGTTGATCTGGGGGGGGGATTAAAATGTCCTTTGGAAATTTCTGACTCTAAAGACCCTGGAATTAAAGCAAAATCCGCCAATAATTTTGTCAGTCTGCCTCTTTTTCCCGGTAGTCATGCTAGTTCTGCTTCCAGTTTCATTCAGCCCTTAAAGGGCGTAAAATTCACATTTCACAGTAAATCAGTTTTTAGTTAAACCAATTGAAAAGCAGTTTCCTTTGGTTCAGCCTCCCTGCGAGGTCAGGTACTTGGAGGAACTCTCCAGCCTAGTCCAAGTAGTATCATCAAAATAAGCATCCTATCCGTAATCCAAGGCAATGGCACCCCGCTCCGGTACTCTGGCCTGGAAAATCCGATGGACGGAGGAGCCTGGTGGGCTGCAGTCCATGGAGTCGCTAAGAGTCAGACACGACTGAGTGACTTCACTTTCACTTTTCACTTTCATGCATTGAAGAAGCGGGTGGCAACCCACTCCAGTCTTCTTGCCTGGAGAATCCCAGGGGTGGGGGAGCCTGGTGGGCTGCCGTCTGTGGGGTCACAGAGTCGGACACGACTGAAGTGACTTAGCAGCAGCGGCAGGAGCCTTATTATGGTATCAGATTTAAGACACAGCAGAACCATAAATAAAGATAACATTATCAGATAAGGCAATAAATGAGACATAAGAGAATACTTTTAAAAAAATCTCTTTATATACTGATTACCCAAGTCTACGTTTGCTTTTAAAGGACTACTTTAAAAATCGTATGCCCGTGGTGCTGTGCTTGGTGGATACATTCATTTCATAGAATGGCCACGGGTACCTTGCTGATGTGCGAAATGTTCTAAGGGACAATGATCTCTGCAGAATGATTTGAGCTCCAAAATTTCCAAAAGCAGTATTTTTTTTTTTAGTTGAATTGTTAATAGAAGAGACAGAATTATTGAGTTTTGCTAAGAATGCCTACAGAAGAGATCCAACCAAAAATCATCCTCTGTAAGGAGAGACTGATTTCACTTACGGGTTGAGGCATGAGAATAAAAATAATATTATTACTTTTTCTCTCCTCATCACCTTCTTTGACCTAATAAAGCGTTTAAGTACTAACATTTCTTCACCTTTCTCACACATACACACTCTGTACCCACACCCTGAGAAGAAGGGTTAGAGGGGGAGAGTTAGTTAAGTTGGAGAGCAAGGATAAATACAGACCATATCTGGTCAATCCAGAATGGACATACAATAAATTTAAATTTTATAAAGTTTAGGAATAGAATGCTTTGGTTTTGCATTTTGAACTTTTCACGCCCACCATCATCTATTGCTTCATCTCACTCCCCACTATAGCTTTATAAGCTGGGCAGAGAATGCACAGTATAAACAGGGGGAAATACACACACAGAGGCAAATGACCAGGGCTTACAACCTGGCTTTGCTGCATCCTGTCCTGTCACTTAATTTGTTCAATCTCATTTTTCTCATCTACGTGATTGGGGTGTTGACACCTACCATAAAAAGAATAAGTAAGATTATTTACAGCTGTGTATGTATGTAGAGATCTTTATGGGTAGGTTGTACAACTTGACAAAATTCCCCATCAAACTAGAGCCTCAGATGACCTGATGGCATTATCCAGACCACTCCCCACAGGAATACTTTCTACTTCAGTTAGTCCCACGTCAGGCCAGACATTCATATTTTGATTGCCCCATACTTTATACTGACCTTCCTTATCAAATAGAGAATTTTTTATATAATTTATTTTCTACTAAAGTGATTGCTCATTTGATATTTTACATAAAATTCCTTTCAAAATGCATTCACTGACTACTGATTAGAGCATGAGTATTACAGGAGATATGAAGTTATGCAAGATTCAGTATCAGTCCTCAAAATTCTTACAGCTCAGTGGAGAATTTGTCATGCACATAAAATTCCATATATATATATGTATGTATGTGTATATATATGACATATACAGCACCTATATTTCACACTAGACAGTGCATAAAATATTGTAGCTAACATTTAGTTAGTACCTACTCTGAGCCAGATAACGTGTTTTACTTTCACACTTTAATTAGTACTGTAAGGTCAGTCCTACGGTTATTTCTATGTTATAAATGGGGATACCGAGGCTCAGAGAGGTAGTACCTATATATTCTGTGCTCTGTCTCTCTCATGGACAGGTATTACAGGAGATATGAAGTTATGCAAGATTCAGTATCAGTCCTCAAAATTCTTACAGCTCAATGGAGAATTTGTCATGCACATAAAATTCCATATATATATATGTATGTATGTGTATATATATGACATATATAGCACCTATATTTCACACTAGACAGTGCATAAAATATTGTAGCTAACATTTAGTTAGTACCTACTCTGAGCCAGATAACGTGTTTTACTTTCACACTTTAATTAGTACTGTAAGGTCAGGCCTACGGTTATTTCTATGTTATAAATGAGGATACCGAGGCTCAGAGAGGTAGTACCTATATATTCTGTGCTCTGTCTCTCTCATGGACACACACACATATACACACACACACACACACAGCCATGACTTCCCAGAGTACTTCCAGGCTAATGATTTATGATGAACAGTAACCTTCCATAACATTCCTGAGAAAATTCAATGAATTCATGGTACTTAAATGATGCAAGTGTGTCATTTAGGAATACAAGCGAAGACAATATTGTTTGGTTGTCTCCCAAATGCCAGTCGTGTCTATGTTTAATGAGACAAGTTTTATTAAAGTGTGTCCTCCCTCCTAGCCAAACTATGTCTCATTGCCCCATTTCTCCCCATCTTTCTACTTCTAAGACTTAGTGGTATCATGACAGGGAAAGAGGGCAGGATTGGAAGTTATATATCAGTATGTCACATAGTAGCTGCCCATTTCATGTCTTTTTTTGATGAAGTTCCATCTTTCTGAATCTATAAAGTATTTTTATATTTATTTAGGGCTCACATTTTTATGACTTTTTTTTAAGAGAAGCTTCTGATAAATGTTTATGAGGTCATCACTTTAATAGGATGGATGGGCACATCATCAAAATGTTGTTAGTACAGTTAAATATTTATTTGGTTTTATAAGGAAATGGAGGATTTTCATAGCTATAGTCTAAGAATGATTCATAGTAAAATAAGAAAGATATACTGGAATAGCTAGGGAGGAGATAGGTATGACATAGGTGGAGACAAAATGTTTTCCTTGATTTTTCATAGAAATATAACAAATGTAATAAACTTAAAAGTTAATGTTTAACCTTGGAAGAAGATTAAGGACTAAATGGCAATCATAAATTGAAACGTGTAAGAGGCATAAGTAGTTTTAAATTTGCTTCATCATATGGAAAATACACATTAACCTGGGAGATTAACCTATTTTATTATTACAATTTTGACCTATTGACTAAGCAATAGAGACAGATAATTTACTTTCCATTAAAATATCCTTAAACTGTTGTTTAAAAGACAAATAATGTATTCAGAAGATGGAAAATATTAACAGTTACATAGTCTTTTAAATTTTATCAGATTTATTGTTCTCTTCCTGATTAACTGCTCCAGTGACCGTACTTCCATCTGTGTTTAATATGATCTGTTCATAAAGAAAGAAGAACGCATGACCCAATGTTGCTGCTGTCCATTTTCTTTAAAATGGCTATCTAGGTCCTGCATCTGTAAAAGTCTGTATCATAAGCCTTGTTTTAAAAAAATAATAAGCATTAGATCTCTAAAAATTCATTTTATTATCTATGGAAAATAATCATAATTTATGTGAAATATATAAAACATTAAAGCCTCTGAAAAAAAAGTTTTCAATTATTAGAAATAAATTGAAGTTCAAGTCAGTGCAGATAACCTTACAAATGGAACTGACAGAAGGAAGTGGAATTGGTCCTGTCTCTGTGGTTATTGCCTCACTTGGGAAAATTTATCAGCTCTGTGCCCCTTTGAACAACATAACACCTGATTTTATCGATTATGTTTTAGATGTACAATCAGCCAGTGTGAACTGGGACAGAAAGGAAATTAAGTCAGTACTTTGTCCTGGGTCTTCTGCTGTTTGGAAATAAATTCCTTTTTTGTTGCTTTGGATAGTCTTCCTTTGTGTCTTGATTTACCAAGTTGATAGAGTTCATTTTTTTATCTCTTGTTTCCCACTTGTGTAGTCAGAAGACACCACGTCTCTGAGTTACACAGCAACGGGCCTCAAGCCAAACACAATGTATGAGTTCTCAGTCATGGTCACGAAAAACAGAAGGTCCAGCACCTGGAGCATGACCGCACACGCCACCACGTATGAGGCAGGTATGTAAAGAAATGTTTCCACTACATATTTGCCACTGGTATTTTCTAGGTGCCGAGGAATCTGGAACATGTGTGTGCTGTGATGTCTAAATTACACTTAATCATGCATAAACTCATTCATATTACTTTTATATCAAATACTATTCTTCCAGCTCTAAATAAGAAAATGAGTCCCCAGTGGAATAAGTAATCTGGTTTTAATTTGTACATTAATTGAGGATTTCTGAATATAAATCTGCTGTTCAATACAATGAAGTAAAGGCATTTTACTCTCTGTCCAATGCATGTGTGTCTTTGATCAACAGACATTGTAGATGTTTACTTTTTTGGAAAAAAAATTAGATGCAAAATGAAGAATTGCATTACAGCTGTAGGCTTGTGGATGCGTACCTCATGGGCTTCCCTGGTGGCTCAGACAGTAAAAGAATCTGCCTGTAATGCAGGGGATCCCTGGCTCAGGAAGATCCCCTGGAGAAGGGAATGGCTACACATTCCAGTATTCTTGCCTGGAGAACTCCATGGACAGAGGAGCCTGGAGGGCTACAGTCCATGAGGCTGCAAAGAATCGACATGACTGAGCAACTAACGCACATGCACACACACGCACAGTTGACTGGGAAGAAATTTCTAGGGAGTCATGTTCACTGTTTGGAAATAAGGCAACACAGTGGAAAACTTTCATGCATTTTGCAATAGTTCAAATCGAGAGTGAATGCAGTTCACTGTAAATTTTCCCAGTCACATTTGCTATGGGTCATAAATGTTGAGTTTATAACCTTAGCAGACAGGCAGTACACTTCGCATTTATAGTTCTCAGAGATCCAACATCTGAAGGAAATAGGGTTTAACATACTTTTTAATAGCTTTCATGGTATTACATCATATTTGGGGATAAACTATACCACACATTTCCAAATTCTAAAGCATATGGCAGTAAACCTTTTATCTGAGTAAGTTGAATTTCTTTTTCCTTTTGAATTTGTCCCATAGCATGGCAGCTCTAATTTTAATTTCAGATTACTACCTTAACTCTGAGTTCACTGGGAATATTTTTACAATTCTGAGGGCACTTCTTTCTGTAAGAAGTTTTTTCTAGTTGTTTATAATTTCAGCACTTTCTTCTTCTGTTTTACGTGTTTACGTATATAAAATCATTCTTCTAGAAATATGCCCAGGATGCCAGTGTTCTTAGCTTCTTAGGGAGAGTTATACATTATGGGACTAATAAAACTCATGCTCTTTCTTTTAACCTAAAAGGAGATGAAAGGAGTTAAATGTAAACCAGTAAGGTATTTGGTCCTCCCAGGCTGAAAGAAAAGGAGTAGTAATTTCCTTATTCATTTTTCCCCATCATAAACAGAAATGCACAACAACATCTGACTTGATAAATGAACCCTATATTTCTCCTGAACTGCCTAGCCTTGTAAGGACGTCAGTGTTGAGACCCATAGCTGACAGAAAGATATTAACTTTTAGAAATGTGACTGGTAGAAAGGGTGATTGTCCAAAAAGATAATGATCTAGACAAAGGTGTAAATAGCCTATGGATAAGATTCGTGGGTGATGATGAGAAGCGAGAAGTAATTTGCAAGTGTCTGCACATTTTAAAACCGCGAGAAGAAAATGAAGTGAATGAAATAACTCTGGAGTTTGCTTCTAATTCTGTAATAATGCAAAGACTCTATGGGGCCACATATGATGCACTTGTGCTGAAATTGCTCATAATAAGGATAATGGCAGCTGACAAATTCTTGAAATGAAACATACATTCTGTCCTGGTGATAAATCTTTAATTCTACTCTAGTTAATTTAGGTAAAACAAAAATAATTGGAAGGATAGCTTAAATAATGAAGCCTTGGCAAGGGACGGAAGCAGCACGTCCTCGGGCATTAGAGATGAGGAACTGTTGCACTCTCCCTGCAAGGCGTTACAATTGCAGTGGTGTGACTCCACGTGTTCTCCTTTCTTCCATCAGCATTCAGTTTCCAAGAAGAGAGAATCACACAGCTACAGAGAGTGAGATGGAGGCCAGGAAATTCCTATTTGATGTTGCTCCCAGCTCACATGACAGAGAGGAGACCTTGTCCCCCAAAGGAAAAAGCCACGTGTTTCTCTAAATGAAGGAGGAGAGGGTAGCATCTGAGAAGTCCAAACACAAATGCCCAAGATGTTGGTGTGTGTTTATGTTCATGATGGGGAAAAATGAATGAGGACATTACTGCTCCTTCTTTTTAAGTGGTTAAGAATCCACCTTACAGTGCAGGGGCTGGCTGTTCCATTACTGGTCGGGAACTAAGATCCTCCATGCCAGGAGCAACTAAGCCCCCCAACTACTGAGCATGCTGCCCCCCACCCCCTGCAGAGAGTTCCTGCACCACAGCGAAAGATCCCACGTGATGCAGTGAAGATCCTGCCAGCCTCAACTAAAACCCAGTGCAGCCAAATAAGCTTAAATACATTTCTTAGCTTTAAATAAGTATGAGGGGACAGTATGCAGTTCATATGATAATCCTAAACATCTAAGGCATTGATTCTAATACCAGAATCTAGTCACGTGGCTTGAGGAAAAAGAAAACTTTTCTCAACACCTGAAATAGATTAGTCGTTAGTTTTATTTATTTTATTTTTTTTTAATAACCAACTCTTCAGTGTATTATTTTGCTAGTTTAAGCTGGAGTTATTTTATATTTTTTGAATATCAACCTAGATTCAGTGAAGCAATCTAATCATCACCATTTGTTTTCTAAATAAGCATCAATTTTAATTTTAACACAGTTAAGAAAAAACAGGTTAGTTAGAAAAGCAAGTGTTTTAATTAATTCCAAAATTGGAGAATGTCTTATGATATTTGATTTCAGTTCAGTTCAATTGCTCAATCACGTTTGACTCTTTGTGACCCCATGGACTGCATCACGCCAGGCTTCCCTGTCCATCACCAACTCCCAGAGCTTGCTTGAACTCATGTCCATCAAGTCGGTAATGCCATCCAACCATCTCATCCTCTGTCATCCCCTTCTCCTCCTGCCTTCAATCTTTCCCAGCATCAGATGGTGACTGCAGCCACAAAATTAAAACACACTTGCTCCTTGGAAGAAAATCTATGACAAACCTAGACAGCATATTAAAAAGCAGAGACATTACTTTGCTGACAAAGGTCTGTCTAGTCAAAGCTATGGTTTTTCCTGTAGTCATGTACAAATGTGAGAGTTGGACCATAAAGAAAGCTGATGCTTTTGAACTGTGGTGTTGGAGAAGACTCTTGAGAGTCCATTGAGCAGCAAGGAGATCAAACCAGTCAATCCTAAAGGAAACCAGTCCTGAATATTCGTTGGAAGGACTGATGGTGAAGCTGAAGGTCTAATACTTTGGTCACATGTTTGGTATAATACTCTAATTTTTGGTTATCTATTACCTTCCTGGGTTTCCCTGTGGCTCAGCAGTACAGAATCTGCCTGCCAATGCAGGAGACATGAGTTTGATCCCTAGGTCAGGAAGACCCTCTTGGAGAAGGAAATGGCAACTGATTCTAATATTCTTGCCTGGGAAATCCCATGGACAGAGGAGCCTGGTGGATTATAGACCATGCAGTTGCAAAACAGTTGGACACAACTGATCAAGTAAACCACAAATTACCTTTCTATCTGTGGCTCAGAAAATATCTTGAATGATCTCTTTACGTGACTAAGCCTTCCCTAAGGTGGCATTGCCTATTCAGTGTTTCACTATTACAAATCTTTTTTTTTTTTCTTTTGCAAGAACGTTCTATTTCTTTCCATTAAAAGATATATATGAAACTTCCCCTGTGGCTCAGCTGGTAAAGAATCCACCTGCAATGCAGGAGACCCTGATTTGAATCCTGGGTCAGGAAGATCCTCTGGAGAAGGGAAAGGCTACCCACTCCAGTATTTGGGCCTGGAGAATTCCATGGAGTGTACAGTCCATGGAGTCACAAAGAGTCAGACACCTCTGAGCGACTTTCACTTCATTTTTACTCAAAGATCTTCTCTTCCTTGTCTTTCTTTCTTCTCCTCTTTCTTTTTCAAAAAAAAAAAAAAATTTAAGTATGGTGAGTACTTTGTCAGGATATTACCATTAGTACATCTCTGGTTAATTTAGAATCTTAGTGGCTTTGAGTGGAGAAGGAAATGGCAACCCACTCCAATATTCTTGCCTGAAGAATTCCATGGATGGAGAAGCCTGGGCTACAGTCCACGGGGTTGCACAGAGTCGGACATGACTGAGTGACTTAACTAACTAGTGGCTTTGAGAATTGGGGTATCAGAAATAAAATGGTACAGTAGATGGGAATGTTGGGTGTCCCTCTGAATTCTTTTAGTAAGAGAAGCTGGAAATAGAGTGTCAGTAATGCTCAGATTCTGTACTATACAGTCGATAGAAAAGCCGAAGAGAATTGCAAGTGTGGAGAGGCATTCAGAATTAGGACCAATTTGTAATACACAGCAGGTGAATGTGATACACCAGCACCCCTGTGCAGAGACCAGGAAATTGCTCTGAACCTCAGTATGGAAGTTAGGTACGTTCCTAAACTGCCTACGTCACATCTAGGGTAACTGAAAAGGACTATGGACAGTAGACTGGGGCACTGTGAGTTACCTGGAAGGAAAAGGAACTGTGTTTCAAAGCATAACCAGTGAGAAAGCAGGTCAAAGGGAGTCTGAAAGATATTGGCTGAGGTTGGCCAGTTTGCTGTTGCCTTTGAAGTGTATTTAAACTTATGATGAGCAACATACAGGGGAAGAAAAGCCTTTTTATCCTTCCAGGCTTTTGGCTGAGAGTCCCTATAATAAGAGACAGATGAACAGGAGGAAAACAAACAGACGTCTGATAATAAGTATAGATTTGTGTACATGGAAGATACCCAAGAAAATGGTAATCCCCTCAAATGGCCACCATCTTCAATACCGTCTCCAGCTAAAGACAAAGATGCTGGGAGGTTAGGGAGCCAGTAACAGGAATTTTTCAGACAAATCGCAATAAACAAGGGCGTGGTCATCATGTACACTGAAGTCTCTGTCTCCTTGTCTTCCGCCTCTTCCTGGTACAAAAGGGAAATGAAATGATAGTCGCTCAGTCATGTCCAACTCTTTGTGACCCCATGGACTATAGCCCCCGGGCTCCTCTGTCAATGGAATTCTCCAGGCAAGAATACTAGAGTGGGTTGCCACGCTCTTCTCCAGGAGATCTTCCTGACCCAGCGACTGAACCTGGGTCTCTCACATTGCAGACAGATTCTTTATCGTCTGAGCACTGGGGAAGCCCATGGCACATAAAGGGGGATACCTTATAAAACATAAATTTCTCTTTTATGAGAGGGTAATTTCTACTTGTTTTAAACAACTTTTCCTCTGTCTGCTTTTTAAAAAAATAATCAACTTAAGATAATTCTTATACCAAAGAGGCAAAATATTTGGGGCTGGCAATTTCTGCTCCCGTCAAACAACATTGGGAAGAGTAGCTTTAAGCAAGACAGGGTTTCTTGACATCTTTACTTCCTACCAGTTTGATCCTTCTGCGAAAGCAGGAGATGCAAGGGAGGCAGGTTCAATCCCTGGGAAAGGAAGATCTCCTGAAGAAGGGAATGGCAACCCACTCCAGTATTCTTGCCTGGGAAATCCCATGGACAAAGGAGTCTAGTGGGCTATAGTCCATGGGGTCGCCAAGAGTCAGACATGATTAAATGACTGAGCACACACATGCAGGTTGATACTAAGACCCTCATAGATTCCTTGTTTCCTCTATTTTCAAATATTTCTTTTCCTTCTTGTTGGGAAATAACCAGATGTTACCTAAGCAAAATGTTGTGACCTGCATTTAATTCATTTTTTAAGGAAAAATAGCATTAGGTGAACTTTCAGTTACAGATCCTGCAATTGTAACAGAATGTTTGTTTCTCAGAGACATGTAGCCATTGATCTTGCTAACTTTTATAATGGTTCTTGAATTTTAGTGAATGGCTCACTTGAAAAGGCCAATTATACTTTTCTCTATAGTCATACATATTCCGTTTTCCTCTCTATAGTCTCACTTTTGAAAGGCAGTTAACTTCCTGGAAAAATATTAATTCCTGTGTCTTTGCTTAATTCAGATACTTAAATCATCCATGGTAAAATAAGCATGATATATGGCGTGATAGATCCTGCGTGTCAGCATCGTGATTAGAAGCCCCATAAATGTCTGTTTTCTTTCACATCCAATGACAAGACCATGTTTCTGTTTCATCTCACAGCCCCGACCTCTGCTCCGAAGGATCTGACAGTCATTACTCGAGAAGGGAAGCCCCGCACTGTCATTGTGAGCTGGCAGCCTCCCTTGGAAGCCAACGGGAAAATTGCCGGTAGGCATCTCAGCTTTCTTTCCTGTGCTGCGCCGCCTGGCCTGCCGTGGCTTACCTCCCGCACGCCGCTCAAACCTCTTGTGTATTAGGTTTCTGTCCCAGCATCTCAGTTGACTCCTGACCCTCTCTGATTGTCTCCTCTTACCGCTGCTGACCTTGGAATTCTTCTAATGGAGCCTGCACATACACACCCCAGCACATTTCCTTTGTGTTGCTTCCTGAAAGATGTGTATTCCAATTAGTGTAGACCTTCTCTGTTTCATTCTGTGTGGCGTTAGGATAACCTCTTAATGGAACTCCTTTGAGCCTAAATGACTAAAAAGAAGCCAGTTGTTGGCAATTATAAAATATAAAAGACACTTAATGGCCATGTATTTTCCTAGGACACATAGGAAGAAGACTTGTCTGAGGGTTTTTAGTTTCTCACTTAGCTCTTAGCTTCTTACTTAAATCATAAGGTTCAGAAAACACTTGATATTGATGGATGGAAATTGAACTTAATGAATATTTCACAGTGACAGATTTTATTTTGCCAAATATTACGGATAACATCGATGCCTAATTAAAGCATCCATTAGAAGCCTGTAATGTTAATTTAGTATGAAAAATATAATGGCGTTCTATTAGAGATTTTGCATTTAAATGATCACTTTAGGCTTTTAATAGATGTCTCCATAGCATATAATTATTATGAAAAATATTGTATAACTAAAAAGGTGCACATTATAGTCTAATTAACTTGAACCATTGGGTTAGGCCCATGTAAGAGTCACTCCTGTTTCTGCATTTTTGCATACCAAGAGTGGATAGCACTAGTATACATTAACAAAGCCATTCAGCCATTCTCTGGTACAGAGATAAGCATGGGAATTGCAGCTCAGATGGCACACGTACTTGATGTGAGTTACTTTTTGAATTTTACAAAATGAAAAGGTAATGTGAAAATTCCAAATGTGGTTTAAATTTAAGCTGAAGACTTTTTTTCTCCAAGAAATTGCTCTTCCTACAATAGCAAACAGAATTTAATTTGAGCTGACAAATATGGAAAAAAAAAAAGAGGGACATAAAATCTCCCCAGAATCTGATATACTCAGTTGTCACTGTGCCAGACCTTCTAAAACTGAGGCTGGCTCATTCTAATTTTTTGTTTTTTTCTACTCAGTGTTATGACCTCTTTTCATTGGTTCTATTTCAGTACTTTTGAAGATTCTGATTTGTTTACATGATGACTTCCGTTGTGTTATTAACAGTTGTTTATAAGCATATGGTAAATCATCAGATAATAAGTTTAAGAAGAAAGCAATCCAGAGTAGGAACTGTCTGAATAAAAATAAGTTCTAATAGAAAAAAATATACTTTGGGGTAAAGGATAAAATAAGTCATATATTACCCAGTTCTTCGCTTTATTTAAATAAATCTCACCAAATGGTCTATGCGAAAAATAGAATGTGCTTTCAACTCTTAAAAAAAAGCTTAATTTTGCTTTTTAGTTGGAACAAAAAATGGAAGTCAGCCCCAAATTAAGAAATGTAAATTAATCTGAGCGATAAAATTTTGTGTGCTCATGTCACAGTGCATGTATAAGAAACTGTGTCCACATATTTTATTTAGAATTGTATGTTCAGTAATTCTCATTACTAAAAACCTATTCTTTCACAATTGCATAGTTTAAGTATGAAAAGAACTAATTTTCCCCTTTAAAGAATAGTTTGTTAAAGTCAGTTTATAATTATCATTCTAAGCTATTTTGACTCAATTCAACAGGGAGCAAACACTAAGAACCCTTAAAACAACTTTAAACTACACTTAAAACAACTTCCGTTCCATCCCTGTTTTGATCCTTTCATTCAAATCCATTCCAAACAATAGCATGATAAAACATTTAGAGCACCAGCTCTTGAGACTGAGGGCCCAGAATTTCTGCACGCAGTTTCTTGTGAAAGTCCAAAGGAAGACGTGAGTTCTCTTCCAGTGTGTCGGGGCACATGTTTACCTGTGTGGAAGAATATACTCCTGTCCTGCTTCCATATTTCTTTGTTTTCCTAAATCCCTCTATGCCCACAGTAGAACAGGATCATTAAGAACCCAGCCTTCTGATGGAGATGCCTGAGCAAGTTATTTCATCTCCCCGAGTCTCACTCTAGGACTCCTTTTATAGAATTGCTATAATAAAAGACTGAGAACAGTCCCTGATACCCTGTGAGCACTGAAATAATTTAGTGATTATTCTTCCCAGTTGAAATTCATTCTAGAGCAGGTGTTCATCAATGTACTCTGCTCAGAACCCAGACCATCAATTTGTAAGTGTACACGATGATGAACGTGTGTGTGTGGGTGTGCACACGCATGCGCTCAGCTGTGTCTGACTCGGTGACCCCATGGATAGCAGCCTGATAGTTTCCTCGATCCGTGGGGCTTTTCAGCAAGGACAGTGGAGTGGGTTGTCATTTCCTCCTCCAGGGGATCTTCCCCACCCAGGGATCAAACCTGTGTCTTCTGTGTCTCCTGCATTGCAGGCAGCTTCTTTACCACTGAGCCATATAGATATATGTATATATGTATACATCGATTTCAAAAAGATGAAACAAAAAATGTTGAAAAGGGAGATCCAGATTATTCCAGTGCCTCAGTTCCCTGCATAAGCTGGCAGCTTGGGAATTTAGACTGATATTTTCAGAAGAAAATGGTTCCAAATGAATTAAACATTTAGTATAAGCTTGTCATTCTCCTCAGCACTTTTGTATTATAAGTAGTCATATGTTCCCTATTCTTCTGTTTTGAAATAAAGAGTCAAGGGCCTTCTGGGGTAAATAATTCTCCTAAAGTCAAATAACCAAGAAATAGCAGAGCTAGGATATAAAACTCAGGTTCCTACTCTTAACTATTACACTAAGCTTTGTTCTTCTTACTAGTACTGGCCCAAATCAATGGCAGTCAACTGATTTATGACTTAATTTGTCTGAGGATGGATTGAGCATGGAACTTTTTTAAAACTCCCTGAGTGATTTTAATATATGATGAGAATTGTGAAACATTGATCTAAATAAATGCAGCATCCAACATTAAGGTCAAACACCAATATAGACAGAAGAGGGCTTCAGAGGTTGTTTCCTTATCAATACCATCTAATGACTAAGGTTACACCCTCTTTTTCTGTGTATTTTGACACTCTTGTCCCATTCCTTTCCTTGAAATTCTCTTCTCACTTGACTTTTGTAAAACTGCCTAACCACTTTTCTTCCCAATTCCAGGCTGTAATTTCTCAGTCCCCTAGTCATCCTTTTCTTCCACCTGTTCCAGAAGTGCTATTTCCCAGAACGCAGATCTTTTCATTCCTTTTGTTACTTTCTCTGAAGAAAGTTATCCACGCTATAGCCAGGACTTCAGTGAACTTGCAGTTAATGTTCCTGAAATCTGTATCTCCATCCCAGGAGTTCTGAATATACACATCCCATCTCATACTGTACATTTGCCCTTCTCTGTCTTACTGGAAACGTGTTCTACTCCCCAACCCCTCTTTCTGCCGTTCTTCTCTTTTTAGTCTAACACCCACCACAAACAGCCAAGTGATGCACTATTGTATTCTGGAATAGGCTGTTAGCTCATTGAGACTGTGAACCGAGCTGGACACTCACACTGGAATCACATGTGTCTATTATTCTTGCATCTTTTCAGAAGCTTCCACCATTCACCCAACTGCAGAAGGTGGCAACTTAGTCTCATCTAGACTTCTTCCTAGACTTCGTCCATCCCCTTTCCATATTATCATGCGAGAAAATCTAAATGCTTATAGTACAAGGCTGAAAGCTCTAGAACAGGGTTCAGATTTTGTTTAATTCTTTCTCCCCAGTAACAATATCTTTGACACTCAATAGGTAATTAATAAACATCTGTTGAGTGGAACAATCATCAAATTAATATTCAATATATTGTTTGACTTGACTCTGTAGTGCTAGCTTCCAAACAAGGTATTTCTTAAGCCTTCTTAATATAAATAAATAAAAGCTTTAGCATTTACTAAACAGTTACTATGTAAAGATAATTTGATAGAAATACCCATATATTTTAAGTTTTTAAAGCACATTATCTCACAGCAACTTGTTTTCTGATAAGTTAATTAAGACATAACTTGGATAAAGCAAGTTGCTCAAGGTTGCAACAAAAGCTAGTTAATATTAGCAGTATTACTTGAGGTCAGGCCTCCCTGAATCCATAACCCATAATTTTTGACCACAAAAAAATAGAAAATCAGTCCTCATTTTTAATATATCTACCTCTGTGTACATATATTTATTAGAATCAGTTATTTAAAGATGAGAAGCCCCCTTTGGGCTGAGCTCCTTTCTGGGAGGGGCCAGTTCTATACGGTCTTCCTGGTTCTTACCCTCCTTGATCCGTGGAAAGGAATCAGCCATGAATGGAAGCATAGAAAAGGACAGAAGAGAGATGAGAGGTGGAGGTGAATACTTTCTGACACTTTGCTTTTGGAATGACAACTAAGCCTCCCTGAATCCATAACCCATAATTTTTGACTACAAAAAAATAGAAAATTGGTCCTCATTTTTAATATATCTACCTCTGTGTACATATATTTATTAGAATCAGTTCTTTAAAGATGAGAAGCCCCCTTTGGGCTGAGCTCCTTGCTGGGAGGGGCCAGTTCTATATGGTCTTCCCAGTTCTTATCAGCCTCCCTGATCCGTGGAAAGGAATCAGCCATGAGTGGAAGCATAGAAAAGGACAGAAGAGAGATGAGAGGTGGAGGTGAATACTTTCTGACACTTTGCTTTTGGAATGACAACTACCTGTTCGTATACGTGCATGTGAGCTAAGTCACTTCAGTCGTGTCCAGCTCTTTGCACCCTAGGTACTGTAGCCCACCAGGCTCCTCTGTCCGTGGGATTCTCTACGCACGAATACTGGAATGGGTTGCCATGCCCTCCTCCAGGGGATCTTCCCGACCCAGGGATCGAATCCATGTCTTTTATGTCTCCTGCATTGGCAGGCTTTTTTTTTTTTTAACCACTAGCACCATCTGGGAAGCCCAGCTATTTGTATAAGTAGAGTCAAAATGAAAGATGCATGATGCTATGTTTTATATGTATTTAGACAAATGGTATTTCCATGCGAGAGTGCCCAGGTAAATTAATAAACCCAAAAGGTTTTGCAACCTATGGTAGAATATAATACTCTTTCAGTCAGTGTGGTGGATAAGAGATAAAAATGAAGCAGAAAAAATATAAAATTAGACACAGAGGAATGAACATATAGATACAGAAAGGTAGCGACAAACCTATAAATGCATCCCAACTTGTGTGATTATGTGGAAATCTCCAAGGTGAGACTTCAGTAGTGGACTTAAATAGCCTTGAAACATATTAAACTCATTCACCAAATGAAGTTCTGTGGTTTCTCTAAGGCTAGATTTTAGAGTTCCGAGTAATGTAGTCTGTTTGTGTTCTCCATCTCAGTATTCAGGGCATCCCTGGTGGCTCAGAGGTTAAAGCATCTGCCTCCAATGCGGGAGACCCGCGTGGACAGAGAAGCCTAGTAGGTTACAGTCCACGGGGATGCGAAGAGTCGGACACGACTGAGTGACTTCACCTCACCTCACCTCACCTCACCTCTCAGTATTCAAATTTATAACCAAGGATGGTTCTCTTTATTTTAATGTTTAAGAAAATTGCTTAAATACAAATTGGGGTCAGAACCTGATGTAGCACTTTTAGCTCTACTTATGCAATGCCAGAACTGTCATTTTTTAAAACATTGTATTTATTATTATTTTGGCCACACCATGTGGTATGTGGGATCTTAGTTCCCCAACCAGAGATCTAGCCCACACCCCCTGCAGTGGGAGCGTGATGCCTTAACCACTGGCCTGGGAAGTCCAGGGAAGTCCTGGAACTGTCATTTTAAAATGCTTCAGTGAATGCTCTTCACATAGAAAAACAATGAAGGCAAGTATTGTATTCTTAATGGAGAAAATCAGGAATAATTGTAGCCGACGTGGGATGGGAGCACAGTCATCCAAACTTTCAAGTTTGTCATGCTCTTACAAGAGCCCATGAAAACTTGAACAATTTCATTAAATGTCATGAATTTAAAACTTAAATACTCACAGGCTAAGGGGTTTTATTCAAAAAGTGAGTTTCAATACCTATTATCCAGAGACTATTTTATTAGTTTTTTTGAAGAATAAGAAGTAATATAAGACATGGCTCCTGAACTAAAGGAATGTTTTTATTCTTTTGAAGAGATAAGATATGCATGTAATAAGAGCTAGAAAAGTATTATTAGTCCAGGCCCTTCTTTTCAATAGATGTGGTTTCTTTGGGCACAAAAATGGAGACTCCTCTGGCTTAAAGAGTAGTAGGAGATTTTATTGATGTTGACCACAGGGGCTGAGTTCTCAGTGAATGGACACCTATGAATCAGAAACAACTCCTTTATCCAATGGTATTTTATAATCCCTTTTGAATTGCAGTCTTCCAATTTTAATAGCATCCAGAGGGAGGAGTCATATAACCTTTATAAATTTTGCAGACTTTTTTTTTTTTTGGTAAGTCCTTTATCTTCCCCTGAGCTTTCCACATCTTAGACATTCATATTTGTAGCATCAACATCTCAACAAATATATTACAAAAATTACTGAACTAACACGATCAACTAAAGCAGTGATTCCTGACTATACTGGAAGACAGAAGTCACTGGGGTGCAGATTCGTGGGGTTACCAGAAATCTATTATACTTGTCACGGAGTCACAGGGAGTTGAGCATGACTGAGTGACTGAACTGAACTTAACTGAACCACAAATAACTGAAATTGTCCAACAACTCAAATGAGCAGAAAGCAGAATTTTCTTTAAACACTCCAGGAAAAAAAAAAAAAAACCTTGGTAACAACTTGAGTTTAGCCCAGTCAGACCCATCTGTGTCTTACTGGACATATGATCTACAGAACCATAATATAATAAATTGGTGTTGTTTAAGCCATTGGTTCAGAGAATACAATGGCAACCCGCTTCGGTACTCTTGCCTGGAGAATCCCATGGATGGAGGAGCCTGGTGGGCTGCAGTCCATGGGGTCGCTGGGAGTCGGACATGACTGAGCAACTTCACTTTCACTTTTCACTTTCATGCATTGGAGAAGGAAATGGCAACCCACTCCAGTGTTCTTGCCTGGAGAATCCCAGGGATGGGGGTGCCTGGTGGGCTGCCGTCTCTGGGGTCGCACAGAGTTGGACTTAGCAGCAGCAGTGTAACAAAATCACCACAAATTTAGCAGCTTAAAAGCACACACACTTGCGACCTCACTGTTTCTGTCAGTCAGGAATCCAATCACAATTTAGCCGGGTAATCGGCTTTAAGGTCTCTTACAAAGTGGTAATCAAGGAGTTGGCTTGATTGAGATGTCTCCCTTGAGGCCTACCTGGGGAAACACTGGCATCTAAGCTTAAGTGGTTGTTGGCAGGACTCTGTTGCTCACTCGCTGTTGATCAGTTGCAGCCTCAGTTCCTTGACACGTGGTCTTCTCCATCTGGCAGCCTATTTCATCAAAGCCAGCCAGGGAGTCAGCTAGCAGGACAGAAGTTACCACTCGTGTAGCCCATCATGGAAGCAGCAGTCCATCACATTCGCTTTATTCTGTTGGTTAAAAGCAAGCCTTAGGTCCCGTCTAAACTCAGCGAGAAAGGACTGCACAAAGGTATAACTACCGGGAGGCAGGCATAATTGGAGGTTATCAAAGACTTGTCTGCCGTCTCTCCAGTCAAAATGCCCTCAGCCCGGGAGAGGCTCCGTGGGACAAATTAAGAGAATAGCACTGACATAATGTGCTACCATGTGTAAAATAGCTAGTGGGAACCTGATGGGTATATAACACACAGGGAGCTCGGCTCGGTGTTCTGTGATGACCTGAAGCAGTGGGAGGGAGGCTTGGGAGTGAAGGGATATATGTTTACATATAACTGATTTATACCGTTACACAGCAGAAACTAACACAACATTATTTTAATTTTAAATTAAAAAGATTTTTAAAACCAAAATACCCTTTCTTGAACTCTGTGGTTTGTAACTTATACCTAGTCCCCAGGTAATTCTTATGATGAGGCAGATTTGAGAAACAACAAAGTCAAAAAAAGTGGAAGCCAAATTAAAATAGATGCAAGGTTTCAGCATTGACAAGAATTTAAGAGAAATAGACTTCCAGAAGAGGTAGTTTGTGGCATTGCTTAATCCTAAAGAATCACAAGGAAGAAGTATCCAGTTCACTGTCTAGAACACATCCCTTAAACTGAGATATAATTCTGTAAATTACTATAGGATTAAGTGAAAATGATACAGAATCATATAAGTATTCTTCTATGTATCGGAATGGATTACAGAGTTTACAGAAAGGAGAGCTCACTATAGAGGAAGGTTTCATATGTTCAGTTCAGTTCAGTTCAGTCGCTCAGTCGTGTCCGACTCTTTGCGACCCCATGAATCGCAGCACGCCAGGCCTCCCTGTTCATCACCATCTCTCGGAGTTCACTCAGACTCACATCCATCGAGTCAGTGATGCCATCCAGCCATCTCATCCTCGGTCGTCCCCTTCTCCTCCTGCCCCCAATCCCTCCCAGCATCAGAGTCTTTTCCAATGAGTCAACTCTTCGCATGAGGTGGCCAAAGTACAAAGCAGGAGTGAGCACAGCATGGAAATCAGTCTTCCTGGAGCACGGGTTGTGCTGAGATGCAAGAAGTGTGCATGCTTATTTTGGCAAGGAAGTGAATCTGAGTTAGAGAACCTTCTGACATGACCTCTGAAAGAACTGTGTATGAAGGTCCCGGTCAAAATGGGACAAGTGGGACTCAAAAGGAAGGACTAGGGGAATCAAAGGAGGTTAACTTTTTATTTTTATTTTTTTAGAGCTTTCTTTTTTAGCGTAGTATAACTGCTTTACATTGTCGTGTTAGTTTCTGATGTACAACAGAGTGGATCAGTGATATGCATACGTATATCCTCTCCCTCTTGAGCGTCCCTCCAACCTCCCCCATCCCACCTCCCTAGATCACACAGAGCACCAAGCTGAGCTCCCTCTGCTATGGAGACAATTGCTTTTAAAAGTGTTACTTACAAAGAAATGTATCTAATCCATAAGCTCAGACCTAGAGATAAAGTTGATGGCCTATCTAATGCAGATACCATTGCAGAATTTTAACAGAGATAGGGGCTGACCACATTCATGTAGCAAAGGCACCTGCGATGAGTTGTTTTATAGTTTATATTGCACTATTATCTGATATATATTGTAATATAAAGTGATGAATTAGTGCTTTAAAATAAAAGCTACCTTAAATATTAGCCAAATAAAATGTTAGAGTATAAATAGTTTACAGGGATAACTAGATCTGTTTGGGTGCATATTAGATTACCACCATTGAGAACACTACTGTTATTCAAGTAACATATGCCCTAACACAGAGGATTAATGATACTATCAAATGATGAATTTATTAATGTTTGAAATATTAACTAGATAACCTACAGTAATCCAAAAATACTTCTTTCTGTTTGTTTGTTTTTGCTTAGGTGGGATGGGCTAGGAGAAAGAGTATCGGATTTTTAGTATGGTAATAGAGGATTTATCCTAGCCCTTTTATCAGTTAGCTTGGGTTCTTCTCAGCTTTATCATCTATGAAAAGAGAGCAACAGTAGCCCTGCCAGCCTCACAGAGTTATTACAGTAATCAAATATGATCATTTATTTTTATGGCACTTTAAAATATTGGGCATTTTATACTTTTCAATGTATTTTTATTATTTAAACACTAGCCAAAATAAACATTACTTATTTTCATTATTGGATACAGTGAAAATGACAGACTTGTTATCTGTCTTTTAAGTTTTTCCTCATGTTTGTATATTAGAGCAAACCAATAATCAGGATTTACAGACAGCAGAAACCTCATATTTTTAAATATGGCAGATAGTTTTATTTTAACAGCTTATTCCATTTTTTAGATCCTGTACACTGAAGTAATTCTTTTTCTGATCTTTGCAATACCAAAAAAAAAAAAAATAATTACTTGCCAAACTGGATACTGCACTTTATAGCTTATGGATATATAATAATCCTTGAAAATTGTATTTGGGAAACATGGATGCTTGGAAACAAGTAGTGCATGCAGTCAGTACACTAAACAAAGGTGTGCTCATTTATTTTTGCAGCTTACATCTTGTTTTATACCTTGGACAAGAACATTCCAATTGATGACTGGATTATGGAAACAATCAGTGGTGATCGGCTTACTCATCAAATCATGGATCTCAACCTGGACACTGTGTATTACTTTCGAATTCAGGCACGAAATGCCAAAGGAGTGGGGCCTCTCTCGGATCCCGTCCTCTTCAGGACTCTGAAAGGTTGGGATCATTTCCTGTCATTTCCTTTTCTTTCTTTCTTTTTTTTTCCCCTATGGAGTGGTTATAAAATAGTTTTGAAGTCTGTTTAGGGAATTGCCTTAAACCATCTCTGTTGGCACCATGACTACAGTGGACATTCAAAAGAAGTTAAAATGCAGATTAAAACCAAAATGAGATATCACCTCAAGCCTGTTAGAATGAGTGTCATCCAAAAGACAAAGAGACCACAAATGCTACCTGGGCTATGGAGAAAAGAGAACCCTAGCGCACCGTTCGGCTATGTATATTGTTGCAGCCACTACGGAAAACAGTGTGGAGGTTCCTCAAAAAATTACAAATAGAAATACCGTATGAGCTAGCAATTCCACTTCTGGGAGTATATTCAAAGATAAAAACATTGACTCTCTAAGATACCTGCATTCTGATGTTCATAGAAGTATTATGTACAACAACCAAGACATGGAAACAACATAATGTCTATTGAAGGATATAATGGAATATATATATGCAATGAAATATACATATAATGGAATATTACTCAGCCACACACAAAAACATGGAAATCCTGTCACTTGTGACAGTATGGATGGACCTTGCAGGTGTTATGCTAAATGAAATAAATCAGAGAGAAAGACAAATACCGTATGATCTCACTTATATATGGGACCTAAACAAACAGATAAACACCAAACTCAGAAAAAGAGATCAGATTTGTGGTTATCAAAGGTAGGAGGTTATGAAGGAAGGATTTGGAGGAAAGTAATTAAAAGGTACAAACTTTCAGTTATAAGAGATGTAGGTACTAGGGAGGTAATAAACCCATGATAACTATAGTTAACACTGCTGTCTGATATACAGGAAAGTTGTTAAGAGAGTATATTCCAATAGTTACCATGAAGAAACATTTTTCCTTTTTATTGTATTTATACAAGATAATGGTTATTAATTAAAGCTATTATGATAATCATTTCACAATATATGTAAATAAATCATCTTGCTATATATCTTATACAGTGATGTGGAGTTTCCCAGTTGGTGCTGGTGATAAAGAATCTCCCTGCCAATGCAAGAGATGCGGGTTCAATCCCTGGGTTGGGAAGATCCCCTGGAAGAGGGCATGGCAACCCACTCCAGTATCCTTGTCTGGAGAATTCTATGTACAGAGGAGTCTGGCGAGCTACAGTCCATAGCATTGCAAAGAGTTGGACACAACTGAAGTGACTTAGGACGCATGTCAGTTATTTCTTAAATAATTGAAAAAAAATTAGAAACTGGAACAAATAAAAGATAATTAATTAAAAGTTACCTTTTTATGCGGAAAGCCAGCATGTCAAAGAAATATCTGGAACTGACGCATGTCAGTTATTTCTTAAATAACTGTCAAAGAAATATCTGGAACTGACGCATGTCAGTTATTTCTGGAACTGACGCATGTCAGTTATTTATTAAATAATTGAAAAAAAATTAGAAACTGGAACAAATAAAAGATAATTAATTAAAAGTTACCTTTTTATGCAGAAAGCCAGCATGTCAAAGAAATATCTGTTATGTTATTATATTTTCTGTCATCAGCACAAAGCAGACATATTTAACTTGACTTTTTTTCCATTACACTCCTTTTGGAATTTTGTATTGACTTCATATATATGGGCTCTATTCAAACTATAATGAAACACTTTAACCATTGTATTTAAGGGATAAAAATTAAAAAGCATTTTATTATGTGAACTGCATGCATATTATCTACTACCAAGTTTAAGTGTTTCCTTTCGGAAACTAGTGTTCAGATGTGTATAAGAGACAGCCCTAACACAGAGATATGTTTATACATGAAAATAAAAGGCCTAAGAATAGTGACTACCTCATAATGATCTGCATATAATTTCTTTCTGTTTTAGAGCACAACATTATTTTTTTTTGGTGGATGAATGATTTCAAGTGCCTCTATTATTTAGCAATTGAAAATAATTCAGATATTCCATAGATGATATTTAAAGATGTGTATTTAAAGTATGATATGTGTTATTGCTGCTAAATCATGTCCAACTCTTTGCCACCCCATGGACTGCAGCCCAGCAGGCTCCTCTGTCCATGGAATTTCCCAGGCAAGAATACTGGAGTGGGCTGCCATTTCCTTCTCCAGGGGATCTTCCTGACCCAGGGATCGAACTCATGTCTACTCCTTGGCAGACAGATTCCTTACCATCTGAGCCACCAGGGAAGCCTTTTAAGAAGGATACTTGGTTTCTAAATCCCTTACCACATTATGCCCATATATCTGTCTGAAACTTTAACAAAACATAATGGCAAGCAACTGACAAATTAGAAACAAATATCTGGTTTGACATTTTTACCCATTTACTTGGACAAACTCAAGAAGAGACTTAGAATAACTAGATAGCCCATTTCGCAGTTCTCCTAGGAAAAATAATCTAATAAACAGTAGACTTGTGGATGCTGGTGATTGAGCTATTCAAAAGCTAGATTTGGTAGCAACTAATCTGAAAGTTTGCCAAGAACATGCAAATAAGCATTCAGCCTAAGCCTACATGACAGCTCTTTAACAACAGAGTAGAAGTTGGAAGGAAGGCAAGAGGAAAATGAGCCAGTTTTCAACTATCCAGGTTTTTAGGACTTCAAGTCTAAATCAGATTTCACTCCAAATGAGCAATTGAAAGGAAACTGGTTATTCATTTTGTGGGAGCATGAAATGTAACTAGATAATGTTTCACAAATGTTTCATCTTTATCTATAGACAAGTGCCAAACTCATTTCATGCTTACAATGTATGCTAACTAGAGATCTCACAGAGCGTTTAAGATAACTTAAGACATTCAAATGTATTAAGCAGCAGAGAGATGAGTTATCTAGGATTTATAGGCCCACATTGATCACCATCCTGTGGATTATTTAATGAACTTCATATCCCATTTGGTACTATTTACTCTAAGTGCCCTGAACTCATCCATGAGATGTTTAAGAGTAAGAACAAATTCAAGATACGTTATATGTCACAATAGTCCATAAGGGTTATTTCTAATATCCTGATATGGATGTTTAAGATTATCTACCCCAAGTATATCATATTCAATTAATAGACAATTAGATTTTTATGCTGTCTTGTGCTGTGCTTAGTTGCTCAGTCATGTCTCTTTCTTTGCAACCCGATGGACTATAGCCCCCCAGACTCCTCTGTCCATGGGGTTTCACCGGGCAAGAATACTGCAGTGGGTTGCCATGTCCTCCTCCAGGGAATCTTCCCAAGCCAGGGATCAAACCCAGGTCTCCCGCATTGCAGGCAGATTCTTTATCATCTGAGCCATGAGGGAAGTCCATGGTCTTACAGTAAACTAAGTTTCAGATGTCTTAAGTGTGTTTTAAATGATTCAGACATTGATGTTGCCTATCTTTATCAACAACTGATATTGCATAGGCACTAACCTTATATGTATGTCACATGACAGATGGTCTAAGGTAAATAAATTACTCATCATAACTAAGTTTCAGATGTCTTAAGTGTGTTTTAAATGATTCAGACATTGATGTTGCCTATCTTTATCAACAACTGATATTGCATAGGCACTAACCTTATATGTATGTCACATGACAGATGGTCTAAGGTAAATAAATTACTCATCATAAGAGATTTGAAGCCACAGTGAATCACACCTACACTAAAGATAAAATGCTCTCTGATTTAAGATTTTCTGTTTCCAAAGCTGCTTCAAAATATAAGGCCTCTGTTCATCAGAATGTAATGTCTGACAGAAAGGCTTCCTTGTTGTCCTGAAGCTGAGGAAACTCTCAGTGGTCTATGTGAGTTGCAAATTGTGCATTAGTCAGTCGTTAACAGCATCATTTTCTCATGTCCAGTCTTTGTAAAGATAGAAGCATTTTCTACTAGAGAGTAAGGTTTTTCTTTTTCTGTTTGTTTTGGCCACCAGTCAGAGAAGTACAGGCAGCTCAATCTGTAATCATTGGTTAAACAAAAGGATGCTTATAACTTAAAAGGGATTAAATTATCATTGCCTTTTTAAATTTTTTGTACATGCATTGTACAATGTTGTACATATAGGCAGTAGATCTGATTCTTTCTTTGGAATGTTAATTGGAAGAACGTTGAACTTCATTCTCTGACCCCAGAGGACTCTCCTGTCTCCAGATTCCATATTATGATACCTGCACAGTAGAGAAACCTTGAAAGATGTCTGAAATATATGTTTATTTCTGCCCATCACATGAGTCATTCTTTCTAGTAAAGTAAGCTTCTCCATGTTGGTGTCAAGTAATAAGGAGGAAGGACATTCCTGAAGGATTAAACCAAACAGGGCATGTGTGGAGACATGAAGTCATCTCCCACAAGAGAAGCAGAGTCGTCAGCAGTGGAAGAGCACGAGAGTATGGTCTCCTTTCTGGGCATTCTTAATTGCCATTCTGAAATGGACATCTCTCCCATGCAAGGATACGGAACTGAAGCTGTGCTCCAGAATACGAAAAAGTTTTATTTATTTTTAAGTAATTTTGTGACAAAGTACAGGATATTCATGATAGGTGACAGGAGAAATTAAAAATTCAAGGCATAAAATTATAATACTTTGGCATTTGTTTTTAATTTTTAAAAGTTATTATTTTCTTTAATAAAAAGTTCTTTTAGGACATGTTTAGTCCCTGTTGGGAAATATTCTTTAGTATTATTCACCATACCAAATATTTGTTTGTTATTTGTCAACAATTTCTTGGACTACAGGTAATGCATTATGTAATTAAAGACAAAGGGAGAGATGAAGAATGGCAATAAAATGAGACTGGTTTTCTTCTCTGATTTTTAATATCATTCCAAAACGTCCTCACCTAAATATGAGCTGCTGATTCAAATAGTTTCTCAATGTGTTCTGGGCTGACTACCAGACTTTTGCCTTCCTGGCTTGTGTGGTCATATAGACCCTAACATGCCCTTCCTCATTCTTACTGAACACTTGGTATGGCACTTCTTAGAGAAAAGTGTTCTTCCTTAAAAACTACATTAGGATCCTTTCTCTGTATGTAAACAATAGATAATGCATTTGCCTCTCAAAAGCACCTCTCATCAACAATTCCCTAATATCATAACAAAATATATTTTGAAACATCATTAGTGTTGATTGGGAAATGGGAGAGAAAAATTAAGATACACATTAAACTGTAATGATTATATTTGAAAAGATTGGATTAGATGACCTGGTGAGTTGAAAATTCTTAAATCTTGAAGACATACAAGTTCAGTTCAGTTCAGTCGCTCAGTCGTGTCCGACTCTTTGGGACCCCATGAATCGCAGCACGCCAGGCCTCCCTGTCCATCACCAACTCCCGGAGTTCACTCAGACTCACGTCCATCAAGTCAGTGATGCCATACAGCCATCTCATCCTCTGTCGTCCCCTTCTCCTCCTGACCCCAATCCCTCCCAGCATCAGAGTCTTTTCCAATGAGTCAACTCTTTGCATGAGGTGGCCAAAGTACTGGAGTTTCAGCTTTAGCATCATTCTCTCCAAAGAAATCCCAGGGCTGATCTTCTTCAGAATGGATTGGTTGGAGGAGATACAAAGACAGTTATAAAACTTATTTAAAGCTTGTTGAATCTTAATCTAAGAAGCATGCTTTTATACACCATTTTCCAAAAAGTGATTCATAATTCAGTCTTCTAGTTAGTAAGATATCTTTCCTGGTTTATCTTTTTCGTAGACCATGCCTCTGTATTATTTGAAAATGAAAGAAATTGCAAATGATCTCTGGTTTGTCCTTCTGTAATACAACATTTATAAACCCTGTATTTGAAAGTGGTTTTTACTAACAGCATTATTTAAGTATTTTGATTTTATGTATTATTTTGGACAAGATTTATATTCTTTCAATTAAGATAAAAAGGAACGACTGCCACCTACAAGATATTTGCTGTATTTTTCAAACAATGATGATGGATTTGCTATGAGACCACTACATGTAATGAGAAAACTGAATAGATTATAGATTGCTGCCCATTGGAATCTATTATATTTTTCTCTGCCTGACTTTGAGACATATACAAAAAGCAAACCAGCAAATGTGGTAGCCTAAGTGTTTGACTGCAATTAAGTGAGTTAAATCCTGGAAGATGACGCTGTGAAAGTGCTGCACTCAATATGCCAGCAAATTTGGAAAACTTACCAGTGGCCACAGGACTGGAAAAGGTCAGTTTTCATTCCAGTCACAAAGAAAGGCAATGCCAAAGAATACTCAAACTACCGCACAATTGCACTCATCTCACACGCCAGTAAAGTAATGCTCAAAATTCTCCAAGCCAGGCTTCAGTAATACGTGAACCGTGAACTTCCTGATGTTCAAGCTGGTTTTAGAAAAGGCAGAGGAACCAGAGACCAAATTGCCAATATCCGCTGGATCATGGAAAAAGCAAGAGAGTTCCAGAAAAACATCTATTTCTGCTTTATTGACTATGCCAAAGCCTTTTACTGTGTGGATCACAATCAACTATAGAAAATTCTGAAAGAGATGGGAATACCAGACCACCTGACCTGCCTCTTGAGAAACCTATATGCAGGTCAGGAAGCAACAGTTAGAACTGGACATGGAACAACAGACTGGTTCCAAATAGGAAAAGGAGTACATCAAGGCTGTATATTGTCACCCTGCTTATTTAACTTCTATGCAGAGTACATCATGAGAAACTCTGGGCTGGAAGAAGCACAAGCTGAAATCAAGATTGCCTGGAGAAACATCAATCACCTCAGATATGCAGATGACACCACCCTTATGGCAGAAAGTGAAGAGGAACT
>SJYT01061658.1:516613-527504 GCA_006410635.1 Cephalophus harveyi
AAAGTTCCATCCTGTCAAAGCTGTGGTTTTTCCAGCGGTCCTGTATGGATGTGAGAGTTGGACTATAAAGAAAGCTGAGCGCCGAAGAATTGATGCTTTTGAACTGTGGTGTTGGAGAAGACTCTTGAGAGTCCCTTAAACTGCAAGGAGATCCAACCAGTGCATCCTAAAGGAAATCAGTCCTGAATATTCCTTGGAAGGACTGATGCTGAAGCTGAAACTCCAATACTTTGGCCACCTGATGCGAAGAACAGAATCATTTGAAAAGACCTTGATGCTGGGAAAGATTGAAGGTGGGAGGAGAAGGGGATGACAGAGGATGAGATGGTTGGATGGCATCACTGACTCAATGGACATGAGTTTGAGTAAACTCTGGGAGCTGGTGATGGACAGGGAGGCCTGGCGTGCTGTGGTCCCTGGGGTCGCAGAGTCGGATATGACTGAGTGACTAAACTAACTGACTGACTGATACATAAATTTTTTAAAATAGTCAACAATTCAAGACCTTGCCTCATAAGGTTTAAAATCAAACCGTTTAGATTAAACTGTATGATATTTTATTACTTTACCCTGTTCATGTGAAAATTGGTTAAGTTCTCTTGTTGAAAAATTAAAAATGAATAGAAGAAAATAGCTTCCTTACTTAAAATATATGGATGATAATTACTTGGTAATAGCATGCATTTATTACCGTTAATTGTATTATTAAACTTGCATGAAAATAATTTTGAGTTTGTGTTTAGAGGACTGTTACAAATAACATTTTTTACAACACATTTACACAGCAAAATATTACTTTCAAATTCTTTAATTAAATTGAAAGAATCACAGTAACTGACTCCTTATCAATTTTATTTCAATAGGGCATTGGCCTTGATATGAGAACTCACTAATAAAACCATTGACTGGAAATGTCACCTTTCTTGATGGAAACTGCCAAAATCTAATAATATTATTTCTCTTTCCTCCACAGTGGAACACCCTGACAAAATGGCTAATGACCAAGGTATGGTGGTTTTCATCTGTCATTTTTCCCTCCTTGAGTCAATGCTGTCTTTTAGAAATGTCAGTCATTATTCCGCGTTCTTCTTTCTACCTGGACCACACACACCTGATGGAGCAGGCGCTGGTGTGATAATTAATCTTGTTAATGAAGTTCTGCTTGGCTGAGGTTTCGGCTCTGATAGGGAGGATGTAAATTTTCTTGAGAGGAAATTGTTTTGTCTCCATTCTGAAGGACCAATTAAAATGTCAAGCTTCTTTGTATGAAATAAATTTTTAGTCTCTGTCTGCACTTTTGAATAATTCACATTAAGTGTAATTAAGCTCAGCATAATTTTCAAGCTGCTCTTGCACCCTTTCATGAGCTCAGGATTAAAGTTCTGTAGCTCAACAGAGAAGACCAACAAATCATGCGAGCGTCTCCTCTACTGTGAGCTTCTTTTCATACAGAAAAACAAAGTTAGGTCAACTTTTTTTAGGGCAATACTTTTGTTCATTTTGAAGCCAGAAAGTTTTCATTTTAAGAATAAGGTGCCAATTTGACTTGCAGTATTTTGTCCTCCTTCCGTTCATTTGCTAAAAGCTGATTTGTGTAGAGAAACAGAGATGGTTTTACACAAAGGAAAATGGAGATAAATCAAATCCATCAATTCTCAGGTAGATAGGAATTTATTACCGTGATTTGTAGACTGATATATTAAGATTCCATTTTTTTTTTTTTTTTTGCACGAAGGATAATTAGTAGATGCCACAGGGAAAAAAAAGAATATGCATTTGATTTTTATAGGATGTTATAGTCTTCAAAAAGCGAGTGTTTGGAAATGCTCGTAACTGGTGATCATTGGTGTTGTAAGTATTGTTCCGCGCTCACAGCTTGTATAATAGTTTCCTGCGTGAGACATCACTGTCAACATAACCTCCGTACCATCATCATGTCTCATAAGGCATCATGTTGTAGACTGTGGGAAAATATGCTTTTCAACAAGAATACTTTTCAACTGTTGACAATACTAAGAATCTGAATGTTGTTTCACTAACAGTAGCAGATTGTCTACAGGAGCAGTATTTTATTTAATGATCCTGTATTCAGGTTTATCTCTGGGTCCTTATATCATCCCTCTGCTTAAGAGAACATGGCCAACACTTCATACAGGCAGTACCTGAAATGATGCAATGCACAGAAATGTCCACCCAGGGTTAAAGTCTCCGTTAATCATTCCCTGAGCGTTCAGTTGGTAAAGAATCTGCCTGCAGTGGAGGAGACCCCGGTTTGATTCTTGGGTTGGGAAGATCCTGGAGAAGGGATAGGCTACCCACTCCAGTATTCTTGAGGTTCCCTGGTGGCTCAACTGGTAAAGAATCAGCCCGCAATGTGGGGGACCTGGGTTTGATCCCTGAATTGGGAAGATACCCTGGAGAAGGGAAAGGTTACCCATTCCAGTATTCTGGCCTGAAGAATTCCATTGACTGTACACTTCATGGGATCTCAAAGAGTCAGACACAACTGAGCGACTTTTACTTCACTCAATAACCTATATGTTCCTGCTTGCTTACACTTAAAATATTTTTGTAAGATCAACATCTACTAAACAGTAATATTTGTAAAGCCACTAATAATAAGTAATTGGCAGCTAGCATGTATTTTATTAGGTAAATTAAACATTAGTGATATCTAAATTCAAGCTGGAATAGTTAATTATCAGAATTTATAATTTCAAATAAAAATAATTAAAACAACTTTGCATAGCATTCTTAACTTAAATAAATTTGGAGCTTTCACAGGCAGGCGACTCCTAAGTTTTGAAATTATGTTTAGAAAAAGTATATATAGAGAGAAAGAAAATATGAAAACCTTTTTTAAATAACTGAACCAGATGAAAAGTTACATTATTAGCCATTTGAGTGACAGTATGCTCAAGCCTTTCAATGTAGTGGATTTCCAGTTGTTTCTGTATCCCTTTTAATGTTTTTTTGCTGTTATTTGTTCATTGTTTTGGTAATAATATTTTCAGCTACCAAGAAATATATTTTGTACAATCTCTTTGGTCATACACTCTCCATGGATTTTACTCAGATCCTCACATTGACAGTGAAATCAGATCAATTACTGGGAACAAAAGAAATTCCCAAGAATTATTGCCAGTGGCTGTGTTCATATATTCGGGCAATTGTTCTTTTTCTTCATCTAACATTACTTTGATTCTGTCACATATTATACTACTTGGTCCCTTACTCAAGCACAAGTGTTATACAGTTGGTCAAATTGATAGGTTCTAAATTTTATATCAAACTCTAATTACTTGTAAAATTGAGAAGGAGTGACAGCCTGTAATTTAGTGGTTATAAGTCAGATCTTTACATTCTTACAAAGAAAGCATATAAAATTTGTTGGCCATCCAAAATTCTTTGAAAACAAAATCAGACTTAGTACTCGAAAAATAACCCAGTTTAAAGATTCCTCTAAGATTGATGGGAATAATAGGAAAAGGCTGCTTTGAAGATCCCCGCTCTCGGCACACAGCAAATCAGCTGGATATGCATTATTGTGCTCTCTGTTAGACCAATTTGTCCCCTTTCCATGGTGAAACGATCCCACAGTTATATTTACGACAAGAACTGAATTTCTGTTGAGAGAAAATTTGCTCAGAGAGAAAATTTAGCACCCTGGGTCAGAGTTAACCTTGCAAAGATGAATCCTAAATAGAAAAGCAGGAGGTCGAGTTTGACTCATATGAGAAAAAGTGAGAAAAGTTTTGATTGTTTTTAAAAAGTGTCACTGTAATCTCTTGTCACAGTTACCTTTTCTTGGAATTTAATATCTGCCCTGAAGAATGTAAATGTGAAAACAAAAAGTCAGTTATGTTTGAGTCGCTTCTGATTGGGGGAAAATGTTTTCTTCTGAGTAATAGCAGTGCTAGTATGAAAATGATGGATGATTTACATAGAACTCCTTTTCCCCTTCATGTAAGTGTAAATTGATCAGATCTAGCGTTTTCACAGGAGAAGGCAATGGCACCCCACTCCAGTACTCTTGCCTGGAAAATCCCATGGACGGAGGAGCCTGGTAGGCTGCAGTCCATGGGGTCGCTAAGAGTCAGACACGACTGAGCGACTTCCCTTTCACTTTTCACTTTCATGCATTGGAGAAGGAAATGGCACCCCACTCCAGTATTCTTGCCTGGAGAATCCCAGGGACAGAGGAGCCTAGTGGGCTGCTACCTATGGGGTCGTACAGAGTCAGACACAACTGAAGCGACTCAGCAGCAGCAGCAGCGTTTTCACATCTCTTGTTCCACATCTTAATTATTTCTCTAGTCTCTTGTAGGCACAAGCAGCCAATAAGTTTTAAAGTAATCATGGGATTTTAGAGGTTGATTGAAGATTTACTCTTTTGGAGAGTCAGTTGGAGAAGGGAAAGTGAGTGGAAAAGATACAGACTGTGTTCCTTTTTTATTTTTCATATTTTGGTAAAAACCCTGTCAATTTGTCTGTGTCTGGGTGGGTGTGTATAATAGTAAAATTAATCCTTGTGAAGCTTTCACCACCAATTGCTGTTCTAAGAGCTTTACATGTATTGACTCATTTAATCCACATAATAATGTGTGTGTGTTCTAAGTCACCACAGACATGTCTGACCCTTTGCCACCCTATGAACTGTAGCTCACCAGGCTCCTCTGTCCATTGGATTCTCCAGGCAGATATACTGGAGTGAGTTGCTATGTCCTCTTCCAAGGGATCTTCTTGACCCAAGGATCAAAGCCACATCTCTTTCATCTCTTGCCCTGGCGGGCAGGTTCTTTACCACTAGTGCCACCTGGGAATACTGTGGGAGATACACTGTTATTTTTCCCATTTTACTGATAAAGAAGCTGAAGCTCACAGAGTTCAAGTGATTTGCCTGTAGACACACAGCTGGTAAGCAGCACGACCATATTTCAAACCCAGACAGCCATCTTCCAAAGCCCCTATTTTGAACCACCCAGTATATCCATGACTACATGCTACATATGCATATACACAACCACACACACAGCACTTTTGACGTATATCTGTAAAGTCCCTGCATCTAAAGTGGGCATATAGATGCTTTCCTAATATCAGCCTTTCTTTCCCCAATTCAGTGAATATTCTAGAGAACAAAGCAGTTATCAATCTGAGATCATCCTGTAAATAGGAAGCTGTAGCACTGAATATATGATCCTGACAGTCCTTTATCTCAGGAAACACAAGCACGGTGCTATCTCTACTGCCTTGGTCAGCTCGAGCGGCCACTACAAAACACCACAGTCGGGTGGGTTAAGTAACAAATGTATTTTCTCATAGTTCTGGAGGCTGGAAGTCTCAGATCAGGGTTTGGCAGGGTTGGTTTCTGGTGAGAGCCCACTTCCTGGCTTGCAGACTGCTGCCTTCTTGCCAAATTGTCCTCACAGGGTGGAGAGAGTGAGAGTGAACTCATGACCCTGCCTATAAGGATGCTAATCTTATTGGATCAGGGCCCCACCCTTATGACCTCATTTAACTTCAAGTACTTCCATAAAGACCTGTATCTCCTAATACAGTCACACTGGGTGTCACGAATTCAGCATATGAATTTGGGATTGGGGAGGACATAATTCAGTACATGCCATCTACTTTCAAAACCAAAACTGTTCTTTCACTGATTCTCTTTCCAGATTTTCAAATGAGGAAGCAGAAAAAATTGTCATACAGGTCACTCAGATATAGTGTCAGGCAGAGTTGGAACTCACACATGTTTATCTCTGACTCACAGAGTATGTTGTCTTTCCTTTGCAGACTGTTGCTCTATTTATGAAAAAATTGGCTTTTTGTTTTTCTACAATCAGCTTAAACCTTTTAGATCTTCAAACAGAGGCATTTATTAAAGCCTCTTGTTTGGGGATCACAGTGGAGGATAGCCATAACTATAAAGTATGACCAATTCTTGAAAGTAATTATTAGATCAAACTTTTAATAGTAAATGATTGCTTTTGCACCCTTGAGCAAGTGAAAGGAAAGGTAGTTGCACAATCGTGTCTGATTCTTTGTGACCCTATGGACTGTAGCCTGCCTGGCTCCTCTGTCAGTGGAATTCTCCAGGAAAGAATACTGGGGTGGGTTGCCATTTCCTTCTCCAGGCGATTTTTCTGACCCAGGGATCAAATCTGGGTCTCCTGCATTGCAGGCATATTCTTTACCAACTGAGCCACTAGGGAAGCATTTAACCCCAAAATGTTATCCTCCGTGTTGAGGTGTCGATAATGTAAAAACTGGTAATTCTTAGCATGAAGACAAATGCTAAGTTTCGTATGTGTTTCCATGCTTGCCCACTGGGGCAATAGTACAGGTGCTGTGGCCATGGCATAATACCGTAAAGAGGAATCCTCATGAAATGATCTGTATCACTGATGATAAGAATTGTGGGAGAAAATGGCTTGCTTCAAGCACCATCAAGTATCTTTAATTCACTGTGGCCAGCAGAGGGTTGATGTAAAACAGGAGACCTGGAAAAGAGGTATAAATTCACAGGCCAGTTTTTAGATCCAGATATTGCCCTCCCACTGCCAAGAGAGAATTACACTCCTCTGAATGGTGGTAATGGCTGGTAATGCTCCGGGCTTTTCCTTCAGCTCAGTGTGTGATGGAAGAGAACCAGAATGCAATTGGATGCCCGAGAAGCTGGCGCCATGCTGACACTGTGAGCGCCTATGTGGGTCTGGGCATGGGACTGAACTCCTCTCAGCATCCTCACCTGGAAAATGATGACTTAGCCCAAATGATCTTTGATTTCTTTTAAGTTTAAGATGATCAAATTTTAGAATTGGTATTAGAAAGCTAAAGCCCAGGCACGGCATCTCCACGTTGGGTGGCACTTTGCAGGCATGGCATCTCCACGTTGGGTGGCACTTTGCATGCCAGCACTCCTGCTCCACACCTGCCACCCTTCTTGTGCACTGAGCATATTCTATCATAGTTAGCTCTCACAACATCCCTACAGATGCAGAAGGTAAAACCCTAAGAGGTTAAATCTTGCCCAAAGACTCACAGTATGTAAGTAGTTAGGCTGAAATATATACCCAGGCTAAGTAGCTTGAGAATCTCTGCTCAGAACCAATGTATAATTTCTGGAAATGCAGTGAGTTAATCAGCTCCTACTTTGTTATCAAGAAAGTGAAACTTACACACCCTTCCCATAAATCCACCCAGTTTAAAGGTCTTTGTCTTTCCTCAATAGGGTATTCAGGCCAAGTACTTGACATTACACCGGCCATTTTCCACCTCAACAAGTTTAATCTCATGAATAAACAGAATGTTAATTGTTTCCAGTTTTAGGGAAATAAGCTTTTCAAGGCAATCAAGCTTAGAATTTAGTTAATGTAATTCAGATTTTGCAGGATTTGGATCACAGGAGCCAGGCTGCTGTTTGAGAAATTGACACCTTTAGCATCTTTTGATGGGAGTCATTTAATTGAAAATGAAAACCTCTTTTTACCCTGTTATCCTGTGTAATTTCAACTCACTTTTTTAGTCAACTGCTTGCTACACTCCCTTGAAAAAAAACTACTCTCACATATGTTTTTCTCAGCTCCAGAATTTTGCAATTCTGGAAATTATAGTGTTAAAAAAAACCCAAAAAACTAGAGGCCCAAAATGAATAATGTGCTTTTGATAAAATACCCTGTCCCCTGCAAGTAACCAAGAAACTGTCTAGTCAACCTCTCAGAAGGTAACTTTGAAAGAAAAAAAAAAATGTACCTAGTGCTCACAGAAGTTAACATGATTCATGGGATAATTTTAATCTTCTCAGACCTGAAAGCTAGACATTTTCATTAATAAGTCCTCAAAAAGATATCTTAAGCAAGTCCTTGTCAAGCCCACTGTGATGCCAAAGGTCCTTCTTTGTCATAGATATCAGCTAAATATTAAGTTCCTTGCTTTATTTTCTGCCTCCTTTATCAGTCCTGGATTCTGTCTCATCAGTTTTCTTCTGAAACACAGATGGTTCACTGTTACTTGCAGAATGAAGTCAGTTCTTGGACATCAAGGTCCTGGTTGTCTGACCTCAAATTTCCCGTTCTAGACTCCCAACCTCCATGTATGTCGCAGTCTGTTAGCAGAGATTCACAAATCACTCTGGAAAAGCAGTATCTTTAGAACTCCATCTCTCACTAGTACCGTCCTCTGAGCCTGAGCCGTGCACTCTCCCTTTCTCTATTGAGCCTTATCTTTGACGACTTCTTCTCAATTGTCTTTTGTCCAAGAAGTCTTTGTTACCTTTCTGGTCATTTATTCTTCTGTGTCCATAACACCCAGTTTAGTCTCTGCTCTGCTATTTGTTTCTTATCGTTCATCTATATACGTATCCCCAACGTCTTGGCCAGGGTGTAAATTCTTTTGGTGGCAAAGGGCTAGTCTCACTCACATTGTCATCTCTGCCTCCCTACACCCCCAATCTCTAATTTTGAACCTACCATATTATAGTTGACTGATAAGAGTTTGTTGAATTATGACACAGATATTTGAAAAACAGAGTAATCTGGAAAGATAGATTTTATTATCTCATCCAAAGTATCGTTTAGAAAACCCAAAAGTAATAGTGCTCATGCCTGTGGGATACTGTGCAGTCAGCCCTCCCTATCTTCCTGTTCCAAACCTACAGATTCAGCCAGTGTTGGCTCCTGTCCTGTGTTTACCTATTATATTTGAGCATCCATAGATTTTGGCCTCTGAGGCAAGTCCTGGACCCGATCCCTGCAGGTATTGAAGGATGACTGTATAGGCGATTGATCTTGGGGGGGAAGAAAAAGATATGAAAATATTTTTTTCCAGTAGGGAAAATGTATCTTCAATATTCATCTATTAAAGCTGAACAGAAAGACAAGTTCTTTCTGATCCAGGAAAAGGTGGTCACATTGTAGATGGTTTTGATTCACTGTGTCCTTTTCTTGACCTTTACCCTTCTCTGTGAAGGTTCTTCACCCTTTTCACCTTTCTTGATCTTCTCTGTCATTTACTGTCAGAGAAAATGTATACACTTGCCGTTCACCAGCTGCTCATGATTCTGAGTATGTAAAGAACAAAATCAAAAGTAGTGGGTGCAGATGAGTTTTTGAAATTCCAAATGTGCAATATGAAAACAGTTGGACTCACTTTTGACAACCTGTTTAAAACTATTTGCCTAGCACTGCTCTGGATGTGATGAAACAGAAGAAAGAAGTATGGTTCCATGGGTTCATTTTCAAAAAGATACAGTATAGTTAGGATGTAAAGACTCACAGCCCGATATGAAAAGTATGAAATGCTAAAGCAGGTGGTACCATCTGCATATGTATGTTACAGGGTTTCACATAGGAATCACTGTGAGTAGTAGTAAAAAAGACTTCTTAAGATCCAGTAGTTTAAATATATGAGTAAAACTTGAGTCAACACAAATATCTATAGAGGGAAAATGACTTGAACTTTTATTCAGAAAAATCCTACAATGGGAAAAGCAAGAAGCTGCTCAAAGAATGAGGATTGCAAAATGTGTTCAGGGATAATTAGGGCACCGCTGTACAGACTAGGACACTGTGGTTGAGATAAATTGGTAACCGGGCTTTTGCTGTTTCTCTCTGCTCTAACACAGCAGTTCTCAGGGCTTTTTACTCTGAAATACATCAAGTGCCTACTGTTTATACTGACTCCTGAAGACCAGCAGTGTTCCCCTGCATCCAGAATCCTGCAAACCTCATTCATTGTTGACCACTGATCCTGATCAAACGTTGTTTGAGGGGAATGCATCCTTGAGAGTGAGGGTCGGGGAAAGGAAAGGAAAATTTGGAATAGGAACAAGGCCTCACTTTCCATCATCAACTCTTTAAAGAGTTTTCCTAGCTCTTTTGGTCCACTTCTGTTATGCCTTTTCTGAAAGGACACTTTCACTTGTCCCAGTCCTTTGCGTGGTGACAAAGACAACTATTTCATTTCCTTTCCAAAGTCTGTTGTGTTTTGTGAGCCTTACTGAGAATGGAGCTACCATCTTAAGTCAAACCCACACAGCAAAGCCCTCCCATTCATACACCCTGATCAACTCTAGGAGATGCTCTAATTTCTGCCCAAAGTCACTCCTTATTCATCTTTCATTCATTAAATTGCTCAATAATGGTAAAACCATCATCATCAAAGTCAGACAGGTTCAACCACTTAAAATGAGTATGTTAGTCTTTCTGAGCCACAGTTTGCTCATCTATAAAACGGAACTAATAATGTATACATCATGAATTTGTAATTAATAGCATTCTAATTCTATTTATTATAGAAGTCTTACCTGTTGTATTTAATTTGCTCTTCACACTCAGCTAGAATCATCACTCTAGAATGCATATTTGATTGAGTCACTTTTCTGCTTAAAATACCTTCAGTGGATCTGTCCCCTATAAGAAAAACTCTAGACTCTTTTGTAAAGCATATAATGAGTTTTATGATTTCATCTCGGCCTCTTTCTCTACGCTTACCCAGTTCATCCTTCTCTGGTACTTTTACACTCATCTTTAATTCCCAGGTGTCACCCCTGAAAACTCAGGGGTCACCCTGAGTGATGTCACCTCAGCTGTCACCCCTGAAACACCTTCCATCATTTTTCTGGGTGGAATTAGTCAATAATCCTGTTTTTCCATGTGCACCTACTTAAATTTTTTTTTTAACTTTTGAATTTTACAATGTAGTTATTATTTACTTAACATATTTTCTCTCACTAGATTATGAACCTCTGCAACAGTCCTTTTGTATTACTAATGCTTAGAGCCATGGGTGGTCCACTCAACACATTTGTGGACTAGATGGATGGACCATGGACAGATACACGAATGAAGAAGTTCTGTGCTACAACCATGTTATTATTTACACATCCTAA
>SJYT01061658.1:527817-611618 GCA_006410635.1 Cephalophus harveyi
CAAAGAATTGATGCTTTTGAACTGTGGTGTTGGAGAAGACTCTTGAGAGTCCCTTGGACTGCAAGGAGATCCAACTAGTCCATCCTAAAGGAAATCAGTCCTGAATATTCCTTGGAAGGACTGATGCTGAAGCTGAAACTCCAATACTTTGGCCACCTGATGCTAAGAGCTAACTCACTTGAAAAGACCCTGATGCTGGGAAAGATTTGGAAGGCGGGAGGAGAAGGGGATGACAGAGGATGAGATGGTTGGATGGCATCATCAACTCCATGGACATGAGTTTCAGTAAGCTCTGGATGTTGGTGATGGACAGGGAGGCCTGGCATGCTGCAGTCCATGGGGTCGCAAAGAGTCAGACACAACTGAGCAACAGAACTGAATATTATTAAGTTATCATTGTTTTTTATTCTGTTAACAATTAAACTTTAACAGAAGTTTTATTCTAAACTTATGTGAATGGTATTTGCACTAGCTAATAAACTTATTTGACTTTTCGTAGGTGGGAGCTTATGGCATGTGTGATCAGGAGCCGTTGACAAGTTTTCTTTTCTGAGCAGATGAAGTGACACAGGCTAATTAATAGTACTTAAAGTCATATGGATCAGAATGTATGGGCTTNTGTGAATGGTATTTGCACTAGCTAATAAACTTATTTGACTTTTCGTAGGTGGGAGCTTATGGCATGTGTGATCAGGAGCCGTTGACAAGTTTTCTTTTCTGAGCAGATGAAGTGACACAGGCTAATTAATAGTACTTAAAGTCATATGGATCAGAATGTATGGGCTTCCCTTTCCTGAGACCTTTGATGAGGCTAACTCTTTCCTGTGAACAAAAGATCTCATTGATCTGAACAGGTCTACTGATCCCCTGATATTTGCCTTTTGAGTTTTTAATCCATTCTCCCTTGTAAGGTGTTGAAAATGAGAGGTGGTAGAGTTCATAACAGTAACCAATGTTCTTCTGAAATAGATATGCACATATATATGCTTTTATTTTATAATACTTAGCTGTTCAGTTCAGTCGCTCAGTTGTGTCCAACTCTTTGTGACCCCATGAACTGAAGCAAACCAAGCTTCCCTGTCCATCACCAACTCCCAGAGTTTACTCAAACTCATGCCCACTGAGTCAGTGATGCCATCTAACCATCTCATCCTCTGTCATCCCCTTCGCCTCCTGCCTTCAATCTTTCCCAGCATCAGGGTCTTTTCTAAGGAAAATATTTTTCCTAGCATCATACATGCATATGTATTTCACAGATACAAGAATTTTTTCTTCTCTTTTCTTTGATCGACATCTGCCACATGCTTAGAAATCCAGACATGTGTTGGTCTGGACTAGTGCTGCTTTTTCTCTGTATTTGCAAAAGATGAAAAGTGAAATGTTTGTAAACTTTTTTCCTAGTTTAGAATATCACTTGCACAACTTTCTTTACACATCATTTGCCATGTTCCACAAAAGATTATGCATGTGCTACAGGGAATCAGGACCCAAAAATCAAACTGCTTTGTCAACCAAGAGCTAGGAATTAAGAGTTTATTTGTTTAAATTGTTCATATCTAGAATAAATTTCTGTTTTGTCCAGAAGTGTCCTGATTGACACTTGGATCTAGGCAAGATTGATAATAGCAGATTTTTTCACCCTAATCTTCATAATAACTATATGTTCACTCTTCATGACATTTATATATGAAATTATAATCTTATATTTTATACTGATTACTAGGGGTTTTTAGAGAGCTTCCCTGATAGCTTCGTTGGTAAATAATCCACCTACAATGCAGGAGACCCCAGTTTGATTCCTGGGTCAGGAAGGTCCTCTGGAGAAGGGATAGGCTACTTAGCCCAGTATGCTTGGACTTCCATTGTGGCTCAGCTGGTAAATGATCCACCTGCAACATGGGAGACCTGGGTTCAGAAAATGAATTTACTTCTTGTCAGAGTCTATTTGTATTTTATGGCATAAAGGCAGAAATCGGAACCCCCAAAGAAATGGGCCTCATAGTCAAGGAAAAGATAGACCGTGGCTTATTTGGTTCTCTTGCACTGGGTCTGACTAGAGTAGGTCACCAAATGCATTCCTGTTCCTGTCGATTATTGCTCATAGACTTGCCGCAGGATCCTTGAGCACAACACCTCAATATCCCTTTCATGGATCACAGCCTTATCCTGGCAAAGGGGCTTGCATAACTCAATGGAGCTGTGAACCGTGCTGCACAGAGCTACCCAAGACAGATAGATCATAGTGAAAAGTTCTGATAAAACATGCTTCACTAGAGGAGGGAATGGCAACTTACTCTTCTTGCCAGGAGAACCTCATGAACAATATGAAAAGGCAAAACATATGACACCAGAAGATGAGCCCACCCCTCCCCCCCACCACCAACCCACCAGGTTGGAAGGTGTCCAGTATGCTACTAGGGAAGAGCGGAAGGCAATTACTGTAATAGCTCCACAAAAAATGAAGAGGCTAGGCCACAGTGGAAATGCTGCTCAGATGTGGATGTGTCTGGTGATGAAAGTCTGATGCTATCAGGAACAATATTGCATAGGAACCTGGAATGTTGGGTCCGTGAATCAAGGTAAATAATTGGACATGGCCAAGCAGGAGATGGCAAGAGTGGACATCAACATCTTAGAAATCAGTAAACTATAGTGGGTGAGAATGGGTGAATTTAATTCAGATGCCCGTTATATCTACTACTGTGGGAAAGAACCCCTTAGAAGAAAGAGAGGAGCCCTCCAAGTTGACAGAAGTCCAAAATACAGTACTTGGGTGCAATCTCAAAAATGACAGAATGATCTCAGTTCATTTCCAAGGCAAACCATACAAATCACAGTAATATAAGTCTGTGCCCAAACAATGATGTCAAAGAGCTGAANCCCCCACCACCAACCCACCAGGTTGGAAGGTGTCCAGTATGCTACTAGGGAAGAGCGGAAGGCAATTACTGTAATAGCTCCACAAAAAATGAAGAGGCTAGGCCACAGTGGAAATGCTGCTCAGATGTGGATGTGTCTGGTGATGAAAGTCTGATGCTATCAGGAACAATATTGCATAGGAACCTGGAATGTTGGGTCCGTGAATCAAGGTAAATAATTGGACATGGCCAAGCAGGAGATGGCAAGAGTAGACATCAACATCTTAGAAATCAGTAAACTATAGTGGGTGAGAATGGGTGAATTTAATTCAGATGCCCGTTATATCTACTACTGTGGGAAAGAACCCCTTAGAAGAAAGAGAGGAGCCCTCCAAGTTGACAAAAGTCCAAAATACAGTACTTGGGTGCAATCTCAAAAATGACAGAATGATCTCAGTTCATTTCCAAGGCAAACCATACAAATCACAGTAATATAAGTCTGTGCCCAAACAATGATGTCAAAGAGCTGAAGCTGACTGGTTCTATGAAGACCTACAAGACCTCCTAGAACTAACAGCACACAAAAAAAAAAAGATGTCCTTTTCATCATACAGGATTAGAATACAAAAATAGTCAGTCAAGAGACACCTGGAATAGCAAGCAAGTTTGGCCTTGGAGTACAAAATGAACCAGGCAAAGGCTAACAGAGTTTTGTTAAGAGAACACGTTGATCATAGCAAGTATACTTTTTCAAACAATAAGAGAAGACTCTACACATGGAGATGGTAGTACCAAAATCAGACTGATATGTTCTTTGCAGCCAAAGATGGAGAAGCTCTATATAGTCAGCAAAAACAAGACCTGGAGCTGACTGTGGCTCAGATCATCAGCTCCTTATTGCAAAATTCAGGCTTAAATTGAAGAAAGTAGGTAAAAACTAGACCATTTGGGCATAACCTAAATCAAATCCCTTATGATTACACAGTAGAGGTGATTAATAGAATCAAGGGATTAGGTCTGGTATACAGAGTACTTGAAGAACTATGAATAACATTGTACAGGAGGTGGTAACCAAAACCATCCAAAAGAAAAAGAAATGCAGGAAGGCAAAGTGTTTATCTAAGGGAGCTTTATAAATAGCTGAGGAAAGAAGAGAAGCAAAAGTCCAGGGAAGAACTGAAAGATATATCCAGCTTCAGAGTTCCAGAGAATAGCAAGGAGAGATAAGATCTTCTTAAATGAATAGGACAGAGAAATAGGGAAAAACAATGTGATGGGGAAAACTAGAGATTGCTTCAAGAAAATTGGAGATAGCGAGGGAACATTTCATGCAAGGATGAGCATGATAAAGGACAGAAATAGCAAGGATCTAACAGAAGCAGAAGAGGCTAAGAAGACATGGCAAGAATACACAGAAGAACTAAATAAAAATAGGCTTAATGACCCAGATAACCATGGTGCTGTGGTTACTCACCTAGATCCGGATATCCTGGAGTGTGAGGTCAGTCGGGCCTTAGGAAGCATTGCTATGAGCAAAGTTATTGGAAGTGATGGAATTTTAGCTGAGCTATTTAAAATCATAAAAGATTATGCTGTTAAAGTGCTGAACTCAATACGCCAGAAAATTCGGAAAACACACCAATGGCGACAGGACTTGAAAAGGTCAGTTTTTCTTTCCAATCCCAAAGAACGGCGATGCCAAGAGTGTTCAAACTACTGTACAGTTGTGCTCATTTCACATGATAGCAAGTTCAGTTCAGTCACTCAGTCATGTCCGACTCTTTGCAACCCCATGGACTGTAGCACACCAGGCCTCCCTGTCCATCACCAACTCCTGAAGTTTACTCAAACTCATGTCCATTGAGTTGGTGATGCTATCTAACCATCTCATCCTCTGTCTTCCCCTTCTCCTCCCGCCTTCAATCTTTCCCAGCATCAGGGTCTTTTCAAATGAGTTCTTCACATCAGGTGGCCAAAGTATTGGAGTTTCAGCTTCAGCATCAGTCCTTCCAAGGAATATTCAGGACTGATTTCCTTTAGGATGGACTAGTTGGATCTCCTTGCAGTCCAAGGGACTCTCAAGAGTCTTCTCCAACACCACAGTTCAAAATCATCAATTCTTTGGTGCTCAGCTTTCTTTATAGTCCAACTCTCACATCCATACATGACTACTGGAAAAACCATAGCTTTGACTAGATGGACCTTTGTTGGCAAAGTAATGTCTCTGCTTTTTAATATGCTGTCTAGGTTGGTCATAACTTTTCTTCCAAGGAGTAAGCGTCTTTTAATTTCATGGCTGCAGTCACTGTCTGCAGTGACATGATAGCAAGGTTATGTTCACAATCCATCAAGCCAGACTTCAGCAGTACATGAACCAAGAATTTCCAGGTGTACTAGCTGTGTTTCAAAGAGACAGAGGAACCAGAGATAAAATTTCCAACATTTACTGGATCATGGAGAAAGCAAGGAAGTTTGAGAAAAACATCTACTTCAATCCATTGACTATGCTAAGGCTTTTGATTGTGTGGATTACAGAAAACTGTGGAAAATTCTTAAAGAGATGGGAATACCAAACCATCTTACCTGTCTCCTGAGAAACCTGTATAAGTGTCAAGAAGCAACAGTTAGAACTGGACATGGAACACAGACTGTTTCAAAATTGTGAAAGGAGTCCGTCAAGGCTGTATATTGTCACCCTGCTTATTTAACTTATATGCAGATTACATCATTCAAAATGCTTGAATGGATGAATCACAACCTGGAATCAAGATTGCTGGGAGAAATATCAACAGCCTCAGCTATACAGATGACACAACTTTGCTGGTAGAGAGTTAAGAGACTATTGGTGAGGGTGAAACAGGAGAGTGAAAAAGCTGGCTTGAAACTCAGCATTCAAAAAACTAAGATCATGACATCCAGTCCCATCACTTCATGGCAAATAAAAGGAAAAAGGCAAAAGCAGTGACATATTTTTTTGTGCCCAAAATTGCTGCAGTAGTGAGTGCAGTCATGAAGGAAAACTGACAAACGTAGAGAGCATATTAAAAAGCAGAGACATCACTTTGCTGACAAAGGTCCATATAGTTAAAGCTCTTGTTTCTCCAGTCATCATGTACAGATATGAGAGTGGGACCATAAAGAAGTTTGAGCCCCAAGAATTGATGCTTTCTAACTGTGGTGTTGAATAAGACTGTTGAGAACCCCTTGGACTGCAGGGAGAGCCAATCAGTCCATCCCAAAGGAGATCAGTCCTGAATATTCATTGGAAGGACTGATGCTGAAGCTGAAGCTCCGATAGTTTGGCCACCTGATATGAAGAACTGACTCATTTGAAAAGACCCTGATGCTGGGAAAGATTGAAGGCAAGAGAAGGGAGTGACAGAGGTTGAGATGGTTAGCATCACCAACTCAGTGGAGATGAATCTGAACAAACTCTGGGTGATAGTGGAGGACAGAGGAGCCTGATGTGCTGCAGTTCATGAGGTCACAAAGATTAGGACATGGCTTAGCAACTGAATAACAACAATACAGCCCAGTACTTGCTAGTTGCCCTTGTATATGAAGTAATAATATTATGCTTTCTTTTAACCAGTGAACTTTCTTTCATGTTAACTTCAAAACAATGTGTTGAACCTGAGGGAAGGATGAAAAGAGCTCATTCATTTTTCTATTAATATATGTTTGAAATACCCTAGGCAAAGGCTATGATTTTGCTTCCTAGTTTTCATACCTTTTTTCAAAGTCAGCAGGGTTACGAACACTTAGGCACATTTTTCAGCCTCTGCAAAAGCATCTGCTTTAAATATATCTCAATATGATCTGTGTACTGAGCAGTAAAATTATATTCACATGGCATCAATGCATTATCTTTACCCACTGGTATACAAGACAGAAAATCAATGTACTTCCCTTCATTATCACCAGAATTATCTTCAAAGAAACCATTTCTAAGATCAAGATGATATCTCAGTGCTCTGTATCCTTGGGAGGATATATATTGAATGAATGTTAGACAACCAGTCTGTTCATTTAATTTAGATTATGGCTCATATCTTGGGATTGATTGTGTGAGTTGCATTCTGAAGGACCCTCTGTTAACTTCAGTCAGGAAGAATGGATTAAAAATAGATTAGAACTACCACATTCAGCTTTTTCTATGTCCTCTGCAGAATAATTTTCCATTCACTCCTTTCTGAACTTATAAACATCCACTCAGAAAAACCACTCTGGAACTCAAATTCCAGTTGAATTAATCTTTTCTACAGACTTTTTTTTTTTTTTTTGGCTCCACAATCACTGCAGATAGTGACTGCAGCCATGAAATTAAAAGACGCTTGCTCCTTGGAAGTAAATCTATGACCAACATAGACATCATATTAACATTACTTTGTCAGCAAAGGTCTGTCTAGTCAAAGCTATGGTTTTTCCAGTAGTCATGTATGGATGTGAGTTGGACTATAAAGAAAGCTGAACACCAAAAATTGAGGCTTTAAACTCTGGTGTTGGAGAAGACTCTTGAGAGTTCCTTGGACTGCAAAGAGATCCAACCAGTCCATCCTAAAGGAAATCAGTCCTGAATATTCCTTGGAAGGACTGATGCTGAAGCTGAAACTCCAATACTTTGGCCACCTGATATGAAGAACTGACTCATTGGAAGAGATCTTGGTGCTGGGAGATTGAAGGCGGGAGGAGAAGGGGACGACAGAGGATGAGATGGTTGGATGGCATCACCAACTCAATGGACATGAGTCTGAGTAAACTTCAGGAGCTGGTAATGGACAGGAAGGCCTGGTGTGCTGCAGTCCATGGGGTTGCAGAGTCGGACACAACTGAGCAACTGAACTGAACTGAGGTGCTAAACAATTTTACCACAGGGAATATTCTTCATCTGCCCATATGTACTAAAACTTCGTGTCTGATGTAAACATTACACTGTTTAAGTTTACACACATATACACACTTCGGTACAAATATAGAAGCAATATTTTAAGTAATAATGTAAGAATAGGAACATAAACATTAACATGTGTAATAGTAAGAACTTAAAGCATGTTTGTTATTAACACATTACAAAGTGTTCCTAGTTTAGTCACTTATCAAGTGTTGAGAAAGATGTAAATGTCACTTTGGTAAGCACCAAGAAATATAATAATGAGCACACATCCCGAAGGAATTCATGTTACCTCTGCTCATTTTTCCCTCAATCCAGAGAGTAGCTAGTAGGAAAATCGTGGAGACTAACTTTTGTCTAAGGGAGTATGTTTCTCTTGCCAAAATAAGATGATCTATCCTTTAAATAAAGCATAGAAAATAACTCTTTAAGTGGCTTTAGCATTTGTACTATTTAAAGAGTGTAAACCAAGTGGAGGAGCATAAATTTTTTGGTTTGGGCCTTCCTTAGAGGTACTTAAATACAATAAAGTTAAGCCTGTAGAAACTACTTTTAAATAACTTGAAAAAGCCCCAGTCTTCCTCTTTTCAAGTCAAATATGGGATCATTTCTTTTTCTTTTTTTCTTTCTTCTTTCTGAAACCAGAGAAAGGTGGTTTGCTTCAGTTATCAAAACTTTCTGAAAGAAACGGTTTTTTGGATGAAATCCATGGTTGGTTAGGAGATTCATTACTCTATCATCTTAATTCTGTTCCTCACCCTAATTTCTATTAGGAAATTTGGGTACAGAGTAACACAAGAGTTCTTCTTTATATTCTTGAGGATATGATACTATATTTTTATAGTATATTTTCATTCCTGTTGTTCCTGTAAAATCATATTACTAATTCCTTAATGAAAAAAGAAACTACCTATCTCTAGTTTTTTTAATATATGGAGCTTTATTTGAATAATTTTAAAAAATTTATATACATTGAAATATATTACTTCTACAAATGTTGTGTTTAAATATCCATATATTCATTTACTTATTTGTAATTTTTAATTTTGAAAAATGTTAGAGATTTAGTACCATAAGCAAAAAAAGGAGTTGATGATTTAAGATAAATTTAATTGTGACACATATGAGGCTAAAAATAATAAATTATCTTTTATTTGCATGTACTTCTTTTAAAAATACTAGATAAATGAAAAATATTTTCACTGAAACATAATAGTGATTTATGCTGCTGCTGCTGCTGCTGCTAAGTCGCTTCAGTCGTGTCTGACTTTGTGTGACCCCATAGACGGCAGCCCACCAGGCTCCCCCATCCCTGGGATTCTCTAGGCAAGAACACTGGAGTGGGTTGCCATTTCCTTCTCCAATGCATGAAAGTGAAAAGTCAAAGTGAAGTCACTCAGTCGTGTCTGACTCTTCACGACCCCATGGACTGCAGCCCACCAGGCTCCTCCGTCCATGGGATTTTCCAGGCAAGAGTACTGGAGTGGGGTGCCATTGCCTTCTCCAATAGTGATTTATAGTAATAGTAAATCAATTTAGTAATAGTTATTTTATAGCAGGAATTAACTTATTCTTAAATCTTTAAAGTCAGAATAAGTTAAAAAACGATATGATATTAGCTAATATTAACCATAATAGTCCTGTACAGGATTTGGGTTCAATGAGCCAATGCCATCTGTCTTGGCAGGTTCTATTTCTAATAAATCTTTTTATGCTGCCCCTCCCACGGGCATCTAGGACTATGCCTTGCCTATAGTAGGCACTTAGTATATTTTGAGTTGAATTATTATCAGTTTTATGCTCCATTAAAAAATTAAGACCTCTGGGATTGAATAGTAGTTTATATCTTTGTCTTTAAGTGACTTTTCATCTCCCAGAGTCTAATTAGGTTGCTCTTTCCCTTAATCAGTGCTTATGAAATTCACCAAGTTTACTAAACGCATCTAATGTTTCAACTACAGCAAAAAGCCCTTTTGACGTGAGAAACAGTAATAGTCCAGTGTTTCATCTGACAATTTTGTGATTCCTGCCTTAAGATAGCAGGAGAATCTTCTGTTTTTAATTTGTTATTTGTGGTGAATAATCTGCCTGCCAGTGCAGGAGATGTAGATTCCATCCCTGGATTGGGAAGATCCCTAGGATGAGGAAATGGCAACCCACTCCAGTTTTCTTGCCTGGAAAATTCAGGACAGAGGATCCTGACAGGCTACAGCCCACAGTGTTGCAAAGAGTCTGACGTGACTGAGTGACTGAACATACACACACACATTTACCCAATTTGCCCATAAAAAGACTTCTTGAGATTTAAAAGACATATTTTAGAGGACAAAAACATAGAAGCACACAAAATGATATTTGATTCCCACATCTTTAAATAAAGAGATCCCAGACTCCAATATCCTGGACATGAGTTTTGTGTCTCTTTACTGAAGAGGTGCTAGAAGTCTTAAATTACCATGAATCTAATCTTGCTTGTTGATGATATCAAGTTTCTTTAAAGCATTTCCTGTTGGATTTGTTAAGAGCTACTTAATTTTCTTTCATGATATCCATCTAATTATAACCAACAAAATATTAACTGATGTCAGTATCCTAGATTATGTGAGTAGAATGCTCAAGTTTTCTGCTGCTCTGTTACTTCAAAAGTATTTTGAGTTCCTTTATCTTACACAGAGCTCTAACCATATGACATCTGATATTCTTCAGCATATTGAAATTCACCATGTAATCAATAGCCTCACTGAGTCTAAAGGGTGCTATACCCATAAAGATTTATGTTTAAGTAATATATGGATGTGCTCAGGGGCTTGTTTCTGCATCTTCCCACAAACTAGCTGGGAGAGTAAGAAACTTCATTAAAAAGACATTTGTCAGGATGCTAGAGGATAGGAAAAATCCTCCACAGGCTATGTACCTAATTTCCAGCCAATACAGAATGGCTCCCAACAGGAATCATTTATTGCTTTACTGGCTTAAGTGATGGGGCTGTTAGCATCTCTTTGGGCTGACTGCTTTGCAATCTAGTTGCTTTCAGATGTGTGAAAAGGCATCTTAATATTCATGGAGAACTTCTATCTCTCTTCATTTCTTCCAGCCTTGATCTATCAGTGTTCTGTGGGCAAAGCTTATTGAAACCCCCTGATGTGTCAGAGTTAACACAAACCAGGTACTTGGAGAAAGGGTTAGGCTTATCTATGTTTCAGTCATCGTCCCCCAAAATGTTTTCACAATTGCTGCTTATTTCATTCTTTTTTAAGTCACTCAGTCATGATCAACTCTTTGTGACCCCATGGACTGCAGCCCATCAGGCTCCTCTGTCCATGGGATTTCCCAGGCAAGTATATTGGGGTGGGTAGCCATCCCCTTCTCCAGAGGATCTTCCTTACCCAGGAATCGAACCTATGTCTTCTACACTGCGGGTGGATTCTTCACCATCCAAGCCACCAGGGAAGCCCAGTCACCACCATTCCTCTCTGCCTCCCATACAGGAGCCTCCATCCTAATTCCCACTTGTTTATATACCCAGAGTCACTGACCAGCAGATTTTAAACGTACAGATTTATCCTGGAAACAGAATATAATGTCATTGGATTAACTTATCAATGCTTGTTGGAAACTTGTTGGAAACAGTTCTAACACCCTCATTTCAGCTCTGACTTGACACTGAAAGAATTTTTTAAAAAATTATGGATGCATGGTCTGGTAACAAGACTTGTTTCTTCACAGTTCTTTTGCAAATAAAATGATAAGCTCTTGGAAAAGTTGTAGTTAAAAGCGCTAACTACAGAGAGTTTGGTATGCACAGGAATGTCACAGGAGCAGGACTTGGAAGTCTTATTTTTTTTTTTTTTTTGACATGTAGACTGTTTTTGTTGCTCACAATGGGATCGACCGAAGGGATCGACCGAAGGGGTTGTAGTGGGCGACTACTATTGGTGAAAGTCTTTAGTGTGAGGTTTCACTTATTTCTTAATAGACGTGAGAACACAAATGCATCTCTAAGTTGAGGGTTTACAAAAAAACAAAAAAAAAAGATTATCTATAAGACCTTGAGTTTTAGATTAGTTTATTAATGTCAAGATGTTTGTATGGTTATCTTTTCCCTTAATGGACATCACTTTTTGATAATTAATTTACACTTACTATCACATTAATGAAGACCAATTACAGACCGAGTCAAGAGAATTTCTGAGGAAAACATTAACAACTTGTGGACAATTTTCCGTCACAAAGGTTATTCCACTACGAGTTCTTTGGAACAAAGAATCACACAAACATTCTTTATCAGTCTGGTACACCTAACACTGTGTGGGGGATAAGAAATAAGGTATAAGTTATCAAGTAAGAGTCCGTGGATGAACAGTATATTGTGTTTCTGTTGAGTTTCGGGTGAATGTTCCGTTTTTCACGCCAGGGGAACATTTCATCATTACGATTAAACGGTGTTTTAGTACAGGTCACCCGTTGTCACATCTGATCTGGGGCACTTCGTTCCTCATCCACCCGAGACAGAGAGATCCTCGGCTGTGGGGGCAACCTTCTGTTCGGAGATGTTCGAGGCAGCAACACTTAAACTAACACTGGTGTTGGACCTGTTGGTGGCCTGTTAACAAGGAAAAAAAAAAGGAGGAAGGGACGGGTCAGCTTCTCAGTGAGGAACTGAATTTAGCTTGTTTAGAAGAGTATTTTCATGACCGATTTTTCTCACACATAGAAAATAGCATTTTCTTGCAAAGTGTAACGGCATCACTGTTTTCAGGCTGTCTCTGAGGCAGATGAATTAATCTTACTCCATTGTTTGTATGGTTTTAAATGCTGTTGTTGTCTGCTTTGCTTGACTTGTGTTTCCGTGTTATAGGTCCACTAACATTCTGCTACATTTTCCCGATGAACAGGTCGCCATGGAGATGGAAGTTATTGGCCAGTTGATACAAATTTGATTGATAGAAGCACTCTGAATGGTAAGTATATAAATTAGGTTCTATTGGATTAGTCATATTAATTAAAATGGTTAATTCTAGCATGTCTGAGGCAAATTTTCTATTGACTGCAAGTGCCAATATCCTCAAACTTAGGGTTTTAGTAGGGATAATAGAAGCATGAAATTATTAATAAACCTGGAGTTTATTTCACCAGGAGACAATGGCAATGAGAGCTGACAAGTACACAAAACAGTCAGTTAGAAAAGCCTAGACATAGGGAATTTTACAAATGATGCAGGGCTGTTAACTATCTCAGTTTGAAAGCACTCTATGTATTTGAAATATTTCCAAAAATGAAATTTTATTAAAGAGAGGTGACATCAAAAGTACAACAAGCTGAAACTCTTTCAGTTTCATAAACTGAAGTTACTAGGACTTTTTAAAGAGTCAGAGTGCCAGGAAATTAAGAGGCAATCTGTACAGACAATTGAACAATGGTTATATATGTTACATTGAAGCAAATGTAAGCCATGAACACAAAACAATATATTTCTTAAATGGTGTGTCCTAAAGAACACTAATCTTGAACAGAAATGCCCAATGGTACAGCTAAAAATACTGGAGGCCCAGTAAAATTTGAATTATTTCTAATTGCCTAAGAGCTGAGGCAAAGAAAAATATTGCAAGGGATTACCATCTCCATATATGCAGGCATCTCAATGTACATATCCATAGGTAACTAGAAATAATTCAAACTTAACTGAACCTCCTGTATTTTTAATTATTAAATCTGGCAAACCTAATTTTGGATCAGTACAAAGTTCAAAAGTTTGGTACTGACTATTTGAATTTGCCCTTCCAAAGAGAATGAATTCCCTAATGAAAAAGAAACCTTAGCCCAAATTTGACATGAACAGATAAGTCAACAGATAAGAACTTTTCTTTTCATAGGAGTCAGACCAGATGAAATGAATGACAATAACTGAGAGAAAAGCATGTCATTGTATTTTTGTTTTTACTATTTAAGATTCCTAGTGAGAAATATAATTGTATTTAAATTTGATGTGATATACATTATCTCACAGGAGAGAGTCATGAAGATAAAATAGATAAATGACATCCAATGACTTTGAGCCATTTTAGATAGATTATTCAGAGAAGGCAATGGTATCCCACTCCAGTACTCTTGCCTGGAAAATCCCACGGACGGAGGAGCCTGGTGGGCTGCAGTCCATGGGGTCGCTAAGTCAGACATGACTGAGTGACTTCACTTTCACTTTTCACTTTCATGCATTGGAGAAGGAAATGGCAACCCACTCCAGTGTTCTTGCCTGGAGAATCCCAGGGACGGGGGAGCCTGGTGGGCTGCTGTCTATGGGGTCGCACAGAGTTGGACACAACTGAAGTGACTTAGCAATAGCAATAACCAGTACTCTTGCCTGGAAACTCCCATGGATGGAGGAGCCTGGTAGGCTGCAGCCCATGCGGTCACTAAGAGTCGTATACGACTGAACGACTTCACTTTCACTTTTCACTTTCATGCATTGGGGAAGGAAATGGCAACCCACTCCAGTGTTCTTGCCTGGAGAATCCCAGGGATGGGGGAGCCTGGTGGGCTGCTGTCTATGGGGTCACACAGAGTTGGACACGACTAATGTGACTTAGCAGCAGCAGATAGCTTATTGGCATTATCCCTTCTCAGATTTCTGCCTCACTTAATGATGTTTTAGGCATTTCCTATTAAATGAATGGGATGAACAAAGTACCTGAAACATTTCTAGAAACGCTACTGAAATAACTAATTATTACAGGCTACATGATTAATTAAGGTGACTTGATAACCTCAGAGAATAGATGGTAGAGGGCATGCTTAATCTACTTCCTATTCTTTTTTGCTGTCCAGTAAATGATGATAAATATTAATATGTAATTTGCCTTTAGCTTGTGCTCTTATATGCAAGTCAGCACAGACATTTGAAAACTCTTCCTTCCTAATTAAAATTCTGCCAACATCTTATACCATAAGAAGAGGGTATATTTTCAAATTATATATACAAATGACACCTTGACTGATAAAACTCTAACACCGCCCCCCCAACCTTTGCAAAGTAGGCTGCATCAACAAGAACACTTTAAAATCTTGAGTTTTTGAACCTCACATACAATGAAAATTTCATACATCTCCTTATGTAGTGACAGAATTATAGAGGTTTCCTATCTCTCCTTTTACTTGCTGGATTCATCCTTCAAAGGATTGTAATAGAATAATGGTTTACTGTCAGAATACTCAAGCCAGTTGCAAATAAATTTAGAGCTTGCTAATCATTTACTTTCCTTATGTGTCACTCTTTTAAAAGCAACACTCTTGGAATTCAAATAAAGAAAAACAAAGCTATAGTTCATGTTTATTCTTGAAGTTGGAAGCCCTTAATTAAATTGAGGAAACTGAAGAGGCTTCCTAAATTATTTCCTGATGACAGGTAGAATCAAAGCTAATATGTGGTGATATGATAGTATTTTACTTTTATGATACATTCAGTTTTATGGTTCACCTTCTTAGAGCAGGAGAATCTTCAACTTCTGAAAATGTGATTTTGTAGTTTGTATTTGTCTGAAGGATAACAACAGTGAAAATTACTTCAATTCAATTGTTTTCTTGTGGGGGAAGATAAATCACCAATTATGTTGGTAGCTTTTTCCATAGTTTTCAAAATTAATCATATTGGTAAAGAAATCTACAAACCCTACAAGAATGTTGTTATATTGACTTCAAACTTTGAAAACTTAATTAATTTGACAGATGTGATACTTTGGTGAAGCATTATTTTTAAATTAATGTTATTGATTAATTTTTTAGTATTTAGAATCATATTTGGTATTCTGCAAAACATGACTTAAATGCTGTGGTTAGGAGAAAAAGCCATGATTTGCCCTCTAGTTTTGAAAACCTTTAATTCAATAGCATTTTAACTAATCTAAATAGAGCATATAGAGAAGCTCTTTTCATATTTGGATGAGATGGTCATTCTGAGGTTGGTAAAGTATTTTAGGGCACCCAACAGACACCTTAATGCCAGAAGAAAGGTCCAGAGATAAAATTTTACACTCAATTCCCTGATGTAAAGATAACTGGAGCATCTCAGGGGTCTCAAGTTCTAGTCTACAAGAGGCTCTGCCTACCTGCTATCTCAGCTCAGTTCAGTTCAGTCACTCAGTCATGTCTGACTCTTTGCGACCCCATGAATTGCAGCACGGCAGGCCTCCCTGTCCGTCACCAACTCCCAGAGTTCACCCAAATTCATGTGCATCAAGTCAGTGATGCCATCCAGCCATCTCATCCTCTGTCATCCCCTTCACCTCCTGCCCCTAATCCCTCCCAGCATCAGGGTCTTTTCCAATGAGTCAACTCTTCGCATGAGGTGGCCAAAGTATTGGAGTTTGATGTTAAGGACCTCAGACTAATCCCAAACTCCAGGTACTAGAAGTGACTCTGTCATGGTTTAGAAATGTGTGAATCAAGCCACTTAAATTTTTGGATCTCAGATTTCATGAGAGAACACAGGCAGTGTTCAGCTCGATCAGGGTTTCTCAACCACAGAACTATTGCCATTTGGGACTGAATAACCTGTTTGTCTTTGGGCTCCTCCTATGCACCGTAGGATGTTTAGCAATATCCCTGGCCATTATCTACCAGGTGCCAGTAGTGATTCCCCTCCACTCTGCTGGAACAACCCAAACTATCTCTAGACATTGCCAAATTTTCTCTTGTGGGATAAAATCTCCCCAGTTTAAAAACCACTCATCTTGATTAGCAACCTCCAGAAGTAGTTACAAGGAAATGGGTCCCTTGAGAAGCTCTGCGAGAAAAGCTTTCCATTGTCAAAAAGCATTGGGAAACTCATTTGATATTGACTTCTCTTTGGCCAGATCCCCGCCTTCTACCTGAACACTTAGAGCGCTAGTCTTGAGAGAGCGTCTCTGCTCACTGTTTACCCTTGATTCAGTGATCTCCATTCCCAGGCTTCAGATTCCATCTCTAGGCCAGCTCCCACAGATACATCTCTAACACAGACCTTCCGGCGGCCTCTTCATGATTCATCGAGAGACCTCAATTCGAGACTGAACCTCTCTTCTTGCCCCACTGAGTCTGCCTGCACTTTCACCCTCTCCTCAACCCTAGACATCAGGACCATTGCTGAAGCCTGAGCCTTCCTTTCTATCCTCCCCCATGTGCAATCCACCTTGTTCATTTCCTTGCCAGTTCTGCGGTGTACCTGAAATTGCCACCATCTCAGTTTAAGGGATCATCTCCTCTTAACCTGGTGAACTCAGTGTCCTCTTGGCTGATCTCTGTTTTTCCACCACCAAGCCCTCTCCATGCAGAGGGAAGAGATATCTCCTTAGAACAGATGAAGCCTGTCACTTTGCTGAACGTTCTTAAACCATTTGTAGCTTTACCAAGGATGATTGAATTGGATCTACAAGGCTCGTGTGAGCAGGGTCTTGTTTATCTTTCCCGCCTCATTTTGTGCCGTTTCCTGATTGTTCCCAGTGTTCCACACACACACACGGTCTGCCGTTAGTTCCCTCTTAAAGGAACGAGAACTCCTAGCAATACTTTAAAATTCAGCTTAAATGTCACTTTTATAATGAGGTTTTTCATGACCTCCATCTTCTGTCAGTGACCTCATATTATATCTTCATGTTACATCTTTTTACATGAATTCTTCTTTAAAGTACCAACTATAGAGGTAATTATATATATATATATATATGGAGAAGGCAATGGCACCCCACTCCAGTACTCTTGCCTGGAAAATCCCATGGACAGAGGAGCCTGGTAGGCTNTTCCCAACCCAAGGATGGAACCTGGATCTCCTGCATTGCAGGCAGATTCTTTACTGTCTGAGTTACCAGAGAAGCCCTTGCCCAAGACCATTCCAATTTGTTTTTCTTATTAATTATATATATATATATATATGGAGAAGGCAATGGCACCCCACTCCAGTACTCTTGCCTGGAAAATCCCATGGACAGAGGAGCCTGGTAGGCTGCAGTCCATGGGGTCACGAAGAGTCGGACATGACTGAGTGACTTCACTTTCACTTTTCACTTTCATGCATTGGAAAAGGAAATGGCAACCCATTTCAGTGTTCTTGCTTGGAGAATCCCAGGGATGGGGGAGCCTGGTGGGCTGCCGTCTATGGGGTCGCACAGAGTCAGACACGACTGAAGTGACTTAGCAGCAGCAGCAGCATATATATATAAAACAGTGAATTGAAAGCAACAATTATGCCTCTATTTTTAGGGGGGTAGGGATGAGGAATCAGTATTCTAATTTGGGAATTATTCTCAGGCCACATAATATATAAGACTATGGCATAAAAGGAGATCCGTCCTGGGAGTTCTTTGGAAGGAATGATGCTAAAGCTGAAACTCCAGTACTTTGGCCACCTCATGTGAAGAGTTGACTCATTGGAAAAGACTCCGATGCTGGGAGGGATTTGGGGCAGGAGGAGAAGGGGACGACCGAGGATGAGATGGCTGGATGGCATCACTGACTCGATGGACGTGAGTTTGAGTGAACTCCAGGAGATGATGATGGACAGGGAGGCCTGACGTGCTGCGATTCATGGGGTAGCAAGGAGTTGGACACGACTGAGCGACTAAACTGAGCTGATGGCATAAAAATTATTATGAAAGTATATGTGTATATGTGGTCCCATAAATAGCTTTTAGTGGTTTCATGATCTAGCTGTTGCTCCTTTTCTCCTCTTCCAGAAATATATCTCAGAAATGAAGCTTTTTCATCTCTCTGCTATCAGCTATGCCTTGATCCCAAGTAGAAATCTGACATTCTGTTCATATCACCATGACGCACATGGGATACATGTTTCAGGAATGGAAGGCAGAGCATTTAACACATAGGAATTTTCTTTTTCCTTCTCTGGTCCAAGCAATTCCAATTTACATGGTCTTAAAAAATATTCACCCAGTGTTACTACCATGTATGACTCAAACTAAGTTTGTCAGAAATGGTGAACTGTTAAATTTAAATAAAAGTAATAAAATCCATGAGCTCCCCAAATGCCTCTATTGTATGCTGTCATATAAAAGGTTAATTTATACCAATCAGTTAATTTATTAAGAACAGAAAGGGCATATTGAGGTACAACTGCAACATGATTTTTTCAATTGTAAGTCAAACTAACAGAAGTTCTGACCTTTCATTACTTGCCTCGCTCCTTTGTCATAAAGGAAAAAGTTGCTTCAAGGAAACCTTATTTCTTTCATTTATAATCAGAATCTTTTAACAGTACTATGTAAAGATGATGAATTACCTGCCCCTGAGATTCAAGTTATATTGGTAGCATTTATTTTTTTCCAATAATATTGAGTCAACAATAATGTATTTAAAATTAGGTGACTATCTTTTCAAAAAAAAAAAAAAAAAAAACCCCAATGATTCCTAGATAAGTTATCAACAGATAGTATTTCACTTTTGAAGCAAGTGTTGGGTTATTATATTCACTTGTGAAAGCAAGTTACTGTATCTTTCACATTGAATATTATCTACAAGCTTTCTAGAAAATTTAGAGTTTAGAAGTCCATACCAAATGGTATGGTAGATTATTAAGTTAGGCAAAATTTTCTTTGCTATTTCAGCAGTATAGTGATATTATAAGCAATTACTCTGTGTAGGGCACTGAGAGAGTTGTTTTGCATGTATTTTTTTCTAATTGTGATAGTAACTACATAAGTAAATATTATTATTTCCATTTTACAGATAAAGGCACAAAAAAGCCATTTAAAGGCTCATTAGCCACGCTTGTTTATATAAGCAAATTATCATTCTGCTATTTTCACTTAAATATTGTGTGCCATGAGGTACAGTTGCAAAACAGGAAATATATATACATATATATATTAGGGCTTTATGGCCCTCTTTCCAACCCTGTGGCTGCTTTTAAGTAGGATTCATGCACCCTTGACAGGTTGAAAATTAAATGTGCTTTATAGATAACTGCTTTAAAGGAATGGAAAGTGTGAGTGATGGGTGTCAAACAGTTTGTCTTTCACAGCATCAAATAAATGATGGTTTCTCAGCCTGTTCTGATTCGCGTCATGGTGGAATTCTTATCACCCAAAGCAGCATGCTTCCCATCCTCCCCACTTTCTATTCCATATGAAAGCTTAATTATATTTTTTCATTGAGATATAATTCACATACCATAAATTCACCCTTGGAAAGTACACAGCTCAGTGGTTTTTAGCATTTTCACAAGGTTCTACCGCCATCACCACCATCTAGTTCTAGAACATTTTCATTACTCCAAAGCAAAACCCTGTACCATTAAGCCATCTTTCACCAATCACTTTTCCTCACATCCACTGGCAAACACTCAACTTCTTTCTGTCCCTATACACTTGCCTGTTCTGGATATTTCACATAAATTGTTGTTTAGTCGCTAAATTGTACCTGACTCTTTTGCAACCCCATGGACTGTAGCCCACCAGGCTCCTCTGTCCATGGGATTTTCCAGGCAAGAATCCTAGAGTGGGTTGCCATTTCCTTCTCCAGAAGATCTTCCCAACCCAGGGAATGAGCCTGAGTCTCCTGCATTGGCAGGTAGACTCTTTTCTACTGAGTCACCAGGGAAACCCACAGTTTGATGTAAGTAGAATCATACAATATGCGGCCTTTTGTGTCTGGCTGCTTTCACTTAGCATAACAGCTTCAAGGTACATGAGTTTTGTATCCTGTATTAATATTTCCTTTCTTTTTATGACTGGATAGTATTCTATTGTATGAATATGTCACATTTCTTCATCCATTCATCAGTTCACGGCTCCGGGGTTTCCCACTTGCTGCAATTTTGACTAAGGTAGCTATGCATATTCCTGTGTAAGTTTCTGTGTGGACTTGGTTTCATTTATCATGGGTAGATAATTTAGATCTTTCGTGTCATTTTTTCATTGCTTTTTCCCCCCAGCTTCAGGAATGCCCAGAATAATAGGAACTCTGAATCCTTAGCCACGCGTGATATGCCATAGGCTGCCACATGTCCTTAAACTGATCTCCATTTGCCTGTCTTTCCCCAGAACCACCCATTGGCAAGATGCACCCCCCACATGGCAGCGTCACTCCTCAGAAGAACAGCAACCTGCTTGTGATCATCGTGGTCACAGTTGGCATCCTCACAGTGCTGGTGGTGGTGGTGGTGGCCGTGATTTGCACCCGGCGTTCTTCAGCCCAGCAGAGAAAGTAGGTAACAGCTAATTGCCAGAGAAAAGTCACTCTCTGACCTGAATGCCATTTTTTTTTTTAATGTTTAATTTTTTGGCTGCCACTGGTCTGAGTTGCTACATGCAGGATCTTTACTTGCAGCATGCGGGATCTTAGTTCCCTGACCAGGGGTCGAACATGTATCCCCTGCAATGGAAGCATGGAGTCCTAACCTCTGGACTGCTAGGGAAGTCCTGAATGCCATCTTTTTGAGTTAGATTTTTGATGGCTCTCTTCCTGTGCACGCTCATGACTCACCATGCATTCTTTATCTCCTCTCCTGACCTGGGCAAAAATCTTGCCTTTTGTCCATTCTAGGCCCATAAAATAAGTGGGTGAGGAAAAGGCTTGCAGATGTAATAGCAGAATCCACCTGGACAAACACTTTGCACTTCTCTTTGATTTTACTTCTTTTTTTTTAAATTCTGACTGCAGTGGGTCTTCGTTAGCGGGTGGTAGTGTGCAGTCTTCTCTTGGTGGTAGTGTGCAGGAGCCCAGCAGTGGTGGCACACGGGCTCTCTACTTATGGCACATGGGCTTCTCTAGTTGCAGCATGCCAGCTTAATTGACCTGTGTGGCATGTGGGATCCTAGTTGGCCTACCAGGGCTCGAACCTGTGTCCCCTGCATTGGAACATGGTTTCCTAACTGCTGGGCCAGCAGGGAAGGCCCTGATTTTAATCCTTGAGACCAGATTCTTATGTTCAAGTGATGGTAGATGTTCCTTAAGTAACACTTAGAGAATGAACTTCACCATGTCCCTACTTATGACTCTCTCTGCAATTATGGATGAAAGGTTGGAGATGTGTGTTCCTCTGGAAGTACTGATTTATCCCTTTTGACATGGAGGTTCATAGGCATTTAGTCAATGCCTATCACATGAATGACTGGGTGTAGAATAGTTACAAAGTCAGCATAGTTACAATGCTATGGTGTGTGTATTTTGGAGGCAGTAGTTAGGATGGAAGAGAGATTCCAGAAATTCAAAATGATTCAGATTGCCTGGCTCTGGTTGACTTTCAGAAATTAAAAATTTTGAGGGTCTTAAAAATATTTTCATATCATGCACCTCTAGGTAATAATATATACGAGAATGATACATCAAAGTACAAGGTTTTAAATGGAAAGGAGGTTTGATTCAGCTTATCGCTTCCCAGCAATACCCTCTAACCAGCATATTACCCTTGTACCAGCCAGTTGTGGGAATCAGCAATAACCTTCTGGTTGTTTTATGCTTCTTTGCCTGTCTAGCACTTTTCAAATTCAGCCTGATACGGTTTTTCTCACCTGTGCTATTCTCACTGGATTGGCTCTAATAGGCTTTTCCCTTAATTTTTGTTCGTTTTTGGCCTGAGGCATGGTGCTCTGCATGCCTGAGGCATGGGCTCACAGGTGGCTGGTGTGACAACACACATTGTTAGAGAAAGATTCTCTAGCAAATAATTTTTTGTCTTCCCTGGCAAATACTTCAGCTCTTCTCTCTTTTTTAAAAATCCTATGATCCTGTTTGTTGATTTCTACTGTATTTTCTAACATTTTTAAGTAGAGTATTTAGTAACAATATACAGGAAGATTCCCATACTGTAGAAAGTAAAATAAAGGTATAGAAGCAGTCTTTGCATTTCATTTATTTAGATGGCAAGTCAAATTTTATATCCGGCTGCATTCATCTGACTAGACTGTCTTGAAGCTGATGATAGCTGGTGTGTCGGTCCATTGTTCCCCAACAGGAAACCAGACAGAGTGAGATTTACAGGGTATGTCTCCTGTGTAAGCTTTCAGGGAAGTCTTAAGGCTTCCCAGGTGCTTCAGATGGTAAAGAATCTGCCTGCAATGCGGGAGACCCAGATTCAGTCCCTGGGTTGGGATGATCCCCTGGAGAAGGGAAGGGCCACCCACTTCAGCATTCTTGCCTGGAGAATTCCATGCACAGATGAGCCTGCTGGGCTCCAGTCCATGGAGTCACAGAGAGTCAGACAAGATTGAGCAACTAACACATACAGTCACACACTGAACTTCTAGAGTGCTGGGCACTTAGTGAGCCTCTGGGGGAAAATCACTGTGATGGAGTAAGTCATTGAACAATCTCTTGGTCCAGCAATCCCAGGAAAGGGCTTTTGAAAACAAATCACAGTGGAAAATCAAAGCCTCAGGTCTCCGAGGCAGAGCTAAGATTCACTGAAATGGACACAAGGAGGGTGGTGGTTTCAGGCCTTACTTCATGCCAGTTTTAAAAACACGGAGGCCTTCACTAAAACTAATTGAATGAACTGAATCATCTGTAGTGTGGTATTTTGTCTTCATCATGTTCATCGCTGTGAGAAGAATGACTGAGGGTCTTACTGATGCGATGAACTGGATCCCTGAACCTATCTTGTTTCTCCGCAGAGAAGAACGCTAGTATTCTCCATATTACAAACGTGAGATTTGATGCTATTTTGAGAAACTCTCAAATTGTCCTAAACCGCACCCTAAGCACTTTGTTAGGAGCTTAAAGGTTTTTTTTAGGAAGAGAAGAGGCTGAACCCTGGAGTGGCTTGTTTGTATTTTAATTTACTTTTTGAATTAATTAATTAATTTGGCTGTATCGGGTCTTAGTTGCGCTACGGGGAATCTTTGTTGCATCCTGCCCGGGCTCAGGAGTTGCAGTACACGGGCTCCAGAGCACAGGGCTTCAGTAGTTGGTGCACACAAGCTTCGTTGTTCCAGAGCATGTGGGATCTTTTTTTTTTTTTTTAATTAATTAATTTGTTTATTTACGGCTGCACTGGGGTCTTCATTGGTGCCCTTGGGCTTTCTCTAGTTGCAGACAGCGGGCTAATGTCTGGTTGCAGAGCACAGGCTCTTCGATGTGGCTTCTCTTGTTGCAGAGCATGGGGTCTAGGCACACAGGCTTCAGTAGCTGTAGCATGAGAGCTCAGTACTTGTGGCTCTTAGGCCCTAGAACACGCAGGCTTCAGCAAGTCCAGCGTGTGGGCGCAGTAGCAGTAGAGCTCTGTGCCATGTGGAATCTTCCTGGACCAGGGATCAAACCCATCTCCTGCACTGGCAGGCAGATTCTTATCCACTGTACCACCAGAGAGGATGAGCATGTGGAATCGCAGTTTCCCAACCAGGGATCATACGCATGTCCTCTGCATGGCAAGGTGGATTCTTAGCCGCTGGACTATCAGGGAAGTCCCTGACTTGTTTTTAAAGTTAGGAAATGAATGAAAGAATAAATCACTCCATGAATGAGTGAAAGTGTAAAGAAAGGTAATCTATGGTTCCTATGCTACTGCGCCTTAGGTTTTTCCTCATCCTGTCTCCAAAGTCTCTTAATATTTACTTGGCATCTTGGTCTCTTTGTTTGTATGTGTTAACAAAGAAAAAATACTTCTCCTTTAAGATATTTTTGAGTTTTAATTTAGCTTTTCTTGATTTTGCTGAGAACCTCTCCCCATACCACCACCACTGAACTTTGTAGAACAAATCAAATAATGCAGATGAAAGCAAAATCAATTCTAATCTGAAACAGAAATAATGTCCATTACAGGCCTCTCAGAAATGGGAGTTTAATGTGATTAATAAGGTGACGTGGGAAACATCCATGGGCTTCTTCAATATTTCTTTATCTAGAACTGCTGGAGAATGTAAATTGTCTTTGTGTTTTATTGGAGGACTTGAATTATATCCAAATGGATTTGGAGCATATTTTTGTGTACTATCAGTAATACTTCATTCACGTTAGTGTCTACACATTTTGTTCTGTGATTTATATAATGATGAGGTAATGAGCTAGCTTGTTTGACTCATATTCTAGTTGGTAAGGTTTTATGTTATAAAATAGCTAACAGAAGTTAGAACCCAAGTTCTAGTTCTGATTAGATCACCTCTTTAATTAAATTAATGGTATTTAATTAAACCTAAATGAAGACCTAATCTCTGAATGCCAGTTTCCTCAAAGTGAAACTGAAAGTCACTCAGTCATGTCAGACTCTTTGTGACCCCATGGACTATACAGCCCATGGAACTCTCCAGGCCAGAATACTGGAGTGGGTAGCCTCTCCCTTCTCCAAGGGCTCTTCCCAACCCAGGGATCGAACTCAAGTCTTCCACATTGCAGGTAGATCCTTTACCAGCTGAGCCAGAAGGGAAGCCCTTCCTCAAAGAAGTGGGAATAAATACTTTGTATCAACTCTCTACCACCAAAATTCCACAAGGACTACTACTAAATTATAGAATCTCATGGTAGCATTTAGATTCAAATTCCCACATAATAAAAATAACTTTACATTTCTTTTTTGGTTATAAACTTAATGGCCCCTCACTCCAGTACTCTTGCCTAGAAAATCCCATGGACAGAGGAGCCTAGTAGGCTGCAGTCCATGGGGTTGCTAAGAGTCGGACACGACTGAAGCGACTTCACTTTCACTTTTCACTTTCATGCACTGGAGAAGGAAATGGCAACCCACTCCAGTGTTCTTGCCTGGAGAATCCCAGGGACGGGGGAGCCCAGTGGGCTGCTGTCTATGGGGTTGCACAGAGTCGGACACGACTGAAGCAACTTAGCTTAGCATGAACTTAAATTTATAGTACTTTGAAGAGACTTCCCTTGCACATCTTGAATTAGTGAGATTATAGTAGAATATCATAGTATGGAAATTTTATGTGTGTGTGTGTTTCCCTCAGTTTTTTTTTTTTAAATTATTTATTTTAATTGGAGGATACTTATAATATTGTAATGGTTTTTTCCCTGTATCAACCTAGATGTCCATTGGCAGATAAATGGATAAGGAAGCTGTGGTACATATATACAATGGAATACTACTCAGCTATAAAAAGGAACACATTTGAGTCAGTTCTAATGAAGTGGAAAATTTGTGTTTTCAGGCTTAAATTGATAGGGGATTTCAGGGCTTTTTTAATGAAGTAATACTATTTCCCTGGCTAAAATGTAGAATATTTATTATAAGTTAGAATGTATCTATAGATACTAAAGGCAAAATATTTGACAAAGAGACTATCCTGGAAATTCTGGGCACATGACTACCACATGGACACATGGGTAGAGTTGTCTGAATACATTAAATTTAAATGTGTTCTACAGTCTGGAGTAAAATGGGTGCCCAACCGATTTGGTTCTTACCTGTTCGCATCCCCAGCAGACCAATTAAAAATGAAGAAAGAAACTCTTCTTAGAGTTACAGATTATTTGCAAAGTAAGGAACAGATAGCGAATAAGAAGTCAGTAAAGAAACCTTGAAATATTTCCAAGTCAATAATGACAAATTTTTATTATCCAAATCAAGTGATTACTATGCTTAGTGTGTGATCTATAAAGTAACAAATCTGCTTACTGTTAACTCTTGAGATAAAAACGTTTCTGCAATTTCCCAGGGACTTCCTGGTGTTTTACCTGTATCTGTTACCATCTAGTCCTCTCTACTTTTTCAGTTTTCTTATGTACCATGCCCCAGGGCATGCTCCTTGCTCCAGTGATGCAAAAGCCATGTCATTTTTTTTTTTCATTCATTTTTTAAACTAGTATCTCTTTGATCTTCACATTTCTAGTCCTTAGTACATTTCTTGGCACATTTACCATCTGTAAATGTTCAGCAATACGTGAACTGTGAACTCCCTGATGTTCAAAGGAGATCAGCCCTGGGATTTCTTTGGAAGGAATGATGCTAAAGCTGAAACTCCAGTACTTTGGCCACCTCATGAGAAGAGTTGACTCATTGGAAAAGACTCTGATGCTGGGAGGGATTGTGGGCAGGAGGAGAAGGGGACGACCGAGGATGAGATGGCTGGATGGCATCACGGACTCGATGGACGTGGGTCTGAGTGAACTCCGAGAGATGGTAATGAACAGGGAGGCCTGGCATGCTGTGATTCATGGGGTCGCAAAGAGTCGGACACGACTGAGCGACTGAACTGAACTGAACTGAACAAAGGGATACATGTTGTGAAACAATGGATGATGTTGGAGAAGGGGAGTAAAGAGAGTTTTTGCTCCTGTATCAGTGGAGGAAACCAGTTCACACACAGGGAGCATCTGGTCAGCTCAGTTAGACAGACAGTGATCAATGCAAGGTGAGTGGTGTTGAGAAAGATGAGGGGGCGTGATTTAGCTATTTTAAGATTATACTGACCTGAATTGGTCAGGAGGGTTTCCTGAAGAAGATAGGCTTGAAGGGATCTTAAGTAGTTTGTATGGGACTGTGAAGGCATTGTGGGCAGAAAGATTGAATGGATGGATGGATGAATGACTACTAGCTAGATAGATATATAGAGAAATCCATAGATAGGACAAATAAGACCTCATCAGAATTTGATCATGTTGTGGAAGCTTTGCCATAGTATGAGAAAGAGCAGGTAGAGCCTTGAAGATTCCTTGCTCTGCCTTTCTTCAGGAACACATGGATGGGAAGAGACCCTGCAGCTATTTTTGGAAGCCAAGATTACTGGTACCTAGAAAAAAAGGTGTGTGTGTGTGTGTGTGTGTTGGGGCGGGAAGGATGGCATAACAAATGCTCCTGCAAGGCAGGAGACATGGGTTCAATCCCTGGGTGGGGAAGATCCCCTGGAGGAGGGCATGGAAACCCACTCCAGTGTTCTTGCCTGGAGAATCCCAGGAACAGAGGAGCCTGGTGGCTACTGTCCACGGGGTCACAAAGGGTCAGATACGACTGAGGTGACTGAGCACACACCAGCACACATGCGATCTGCATCTAATATGAAAACCTAGCTTTATACTAAACTAAGAAAATCTGGTTTTCTTTCACTGAAGACAGTGCTTCTCAAAGTTTTGCTGCATCAGATTTTCCTCGAGGGCTGTTAAAACACAGCCTCCTGGGTCTCAACACCATTTGCAAGTTTCTGATGGGGCAGGAATTGCAAATGTGCATTTCTGACAGTTTCCAAGGTAATGCCAGTTCTGCTGGTCCAAGGGCCAGACATTGGGAACCACTGCACTGGGTTCATCTCCACACAGGATTCCAGTGGTGAGATCGAGGAACTGGGGACAAAAATAGGCAGCAGTTATTTAGTCAGGGAGCTAGCAGATAAAGTTTCACGTGACAGTTGTTCCTACAGGTTTTAGGACAAACTCCACACAGTTTAGTTATGAGGAGATGCCAGTGTTATTATAGCCCTGCTACATCACCACTGGGTTACTACCAGCAGGGGAGGGGGGCCTCTCCAAGGCCAGAGATTTCTCTCTTGAGAAGAGACATTATAGAAAACAGAAGAGGTTCGATGGTCTGTGAGAACATATACAAAAAGGAAATAAAGTCTGCTTAGAAATCTTTAGATTGTTGACAACTGTCAGCTGAGTGGGTGAGCAGCTTCTCGGAAGTGGATCATGATCTGATTAAAATCCATCAGAAAAATACTTATGCATTTTATCAGGAATAATAATTTGTTTCCAAGTGGAGGTTATAAATCATAGCATACTAAAAAGATTCTGCCTTGAACAAATTTAGAACTTAATGGTCTGTGAGAACATATACAAAAAGGAAATAAAGTCTGCTTAGAAATCTTTAGATTGTTGACAACTGTCAGTTGAGTGGATGAGCAGCTTCTCGGAAGTGGATCATGATCTGATTAAAATCCATCAGAAAAATACTTATGCATTTTATCAGGAATAATAATTTGTTTCCAAGTGGAGGTTATAAATCATAGCATACTAAAAAGATTCTGCCTTGAACAAATTTAGAACTTTTTTAAAATAGGATATGCCTGGAGATGCTTGGTACTGAAGTCGTGGGGACTGGTAAATGAATGAATGAATTAGGCATGAACGTAAGCAAGGGAGCCAGAATTCACCATTTCCTTCCAGTTTCATAAATTATTTGACAAACATCTTTACCACAAGCTATTTAAATATTGGGTTATCATGGACATTCTAACGATTTTGCCCTAGATTTGGGAACTGGTGTGCTTCTGTATGAAGTCATATGGACACCAGGGTTTAACTTATTTAGCACTGTGATATGTTAGAAAGATACTCGGGTGAAATCTCCCAGTTTGAAAATGGCATGAAGTTCTTCTAAATGACCAGAGATGGATTACACAAAGAGTTATGTGTGAACTGCCAACTTGTTTCCTGTGGGCTGGTGAAGTATACGGAAATGAGTTCAGGGAATAAATGGTTAGCAAGAGAGTTATTATCTTAAACACAAGAAAATGGTCTAGGGGCTATTATAGACCATTGTCTAGAGTCAGTGTGAGGCTGCTGCCAGGAAATCAACAAATTTTAGATACTTGTTGGGAAAATATTAGAGCAGAAAACCCTACATATTTTTTCCCACTAAATAGATATGAAGTCTGGATTTCTTTCTTTATATCCTCATCAGCCTAGCTGAGGAAAGACAAAAAATATGAACAAATCACAGCAAATCATAGAATGAACATGTACTAATGGCCTAATATGTACAAAGCATCTTATCCAGCAATTGGGGAACCAAAGTTGCTCTCAGTGACCTTGACTAGGTTACGGAGTCTCCACTGAGAATAGTTTGTTTGAACCATTTAGCTCACAGGAAAGCAGTTATGCTCGGAAGCCATTCATTTCACGTGAGGAAACTGAGAAAGAGGTACTTCTCTGGGCTTCTGCCAAAGGTTAGCTTTTAACTGTCTGAATTCTGCCTTATGAAGCAATGTTATTATTTTAAGAGAAACAGAAGCTACAAGCAGAGATTTAAAAATTTATAAAACTATAGAGCAGAGGTTGAAAACCATTTCTAAAAAGGGCCCAGGAGTAAATATTTTAGCCTTTGTGGGCCATATGGTATTTGTTGTAACTCTTCAACTCTTCAGTGCAATGCGAATGAATGAGCTTGGCAGGTTTCCAATAAAACTTTATTTACAAGAACAGGCACTGCAGGCTTCCGCTGCCGGCCGGGAAGATGCTGAGTTCGGTATGGTGGTGGCCGTGTCGCCTCCCGCTGGGCTTGCTGGAGGCCCTGAGCCCCAGCCCTGGGGAGCCCGCTGAGTAGAGCCAGGTGAATGCGGTGCTGCGTGGGCAGAACCTGGTGTTGATGGGAGCCATTTTCAACCTTCTGCTGGTGACCGTGATCCTTAAGGCATTTTGTGTCTACAAGTCCATCTGGTGCCAAGGATAGCTGAGCAAATAAGTCCTTCCATGAGCATTTGGAAACAGAATAAGTTGAGCTGCACAGGGGTCAGTGGAGAAGTTGAAATCAGAACTTCCCTGCTTGGAAATAATCTTTGGTCTGGATAGTTGGTAAATTCTGAATGATTTAGGGGGAAAAAAAAAATCTAGCTGTTATCTCATCGTAATGCTGGAATGCAAACATTGGGCCATTGATTCTGCTTCTCATTGTTTCTTTTTATACTTCCCGGTAAGGGCTTTCCACGTTACACTAGTGGTAAAGAACCTGCCTGCCAGTGCAGGAGACATAAGAGACGCGGGTTCGATCCCTGGGTCAGGAAGATCCCCTGCAGGAGATCATGGCAACCCACTCCAATATTCTTGCCTGGAGAATCCCATGGAGCCTGGTGGGCTAGTACATAGGGTCGCAAAGAGTCAGACATGACTGAAGCAACTTAGCACATACTTGTTTAAAGTAACACCTGAAGCTCCAGGGTTCAATGTGAAGATGGAGTGCTTAAGAGAAAGAAAATATCACTTTGTGAGTGATGTAAAAACCACACTGGAAAGGACTAATCATTAATGTTTGAAAATATTAAGAAGGGAAACACCTCATTCCCTACTTTAGAACCAGCTGGTCACAGTGGGTTAAGAATCACAGGTGTTTGTAGTTATCCCGAGTTGGCCAAAATGCTCCATTTGCAAAGCAGCATCAGCTGGGGTAACGTAGGCTGCCGCTCCTCTCGCTGCACGGAGCTCTGAGCTCAGACGCTCTCTCTGAAGTTGGGGTCACACAGGTAGGCCTCTGGCCAGGGGCACCCTTGGGCTGGGAGGCTCTGGTGGGGAGAAGGGGGCTGGAAGTGTTAGCAGTTGGCCCGTCTGTAAAAGAACTCATCCCGCTTGAACACAGAGCTCTCCTTGCCCTACACCAAAATCTTCCCAGCCCATAGCCTGGAAGCCAGAGCAGTTTCTATGATTTGGAAAAAGAGACTCCCCAGGAGCTCTTTTCAGCCCTGGGTCGGAGGGCACAGCAGAAGTGCATATTCCACATAGGAGGCAGAGTGGTTGTGGGTGTGTGTTTACACAAACTTAATTCCAGCTTTGAAAATGCTGCTTTTCCTTTGCACTGTTGGTGCACTGGAATTCTCCTCCACAGAAATGATACTTTTGTACTTACAGTATTTATTATATTTTAAAGGTGCTAGGTTTAACTTTGTTATGAAATTAAAATGCTTACCTTGTTTGTGCTCCCTTTAAGCACAGCATTTTTTTTTTCTTTTTAACAACCTGCCCTTAATCTGAAATAACTGATGTGGGATACTGTAACTGTTTACTAACGATTTTGTTTGTAACTATCATGGAGCCACCAAATCATTCACTGTTCTGTGCTTTTGAGCACGATGCCAATTAAAACAAAAGTAAAAACTTAAAAAAAAAAAAGAAAAAGAAAACTACGAGAAAAACCACACAAAAGTAAGCAGTGGAGGATGTGGCCTTCAGGTCGTGGTTTACCTGACCCCCTGCTCTAGAGATTGGCTAACGTAAGCATCGGGCTCTTGACTCAGTCTGCAGGAACACTGCAGGCTCACTGGCCCCCAGAGGAGAGTGCTGCTGAAAAACAAACTAAGGACTGCTAAATGCTTACTGAGGAAAATAAGGGATGTTTACAGCACACTTCCAGATGGCTTCTTCTTTTGTCAAAGGATGGGTCTTTAAAAAAAAAAGATGGGTCTTATTGTGTTCGAATCCAGACACTTAGTGACTCCAAGAAGAAAGCATTTTATTCTCCCGAGAATGTGTTTCTGCAGCCTTTTTGTCTTCAAAGGGCCACCCCCCCAGTTGCACAGGAAATTGGACAGCTGAGGTACAGACTTTCTTCTAAGCCCCAATCTTGCTGTTGGCACAGATCCTGGCCTTTTCATTTCCATTTGCCCTTTGGAAGCAACTCTGTCATTTATCTGCTAGACAGATGTTGCCGTCGGGTACCTTCTGCCTGGCTCCAAAGAACGGCATATGGCTCCACCTAACCCACCGTCGCCTCGCGCTGAAGCCCGCGGCGGGGACGCTGGCGAGGGGCGCCCTGGCAGGCCGCCGGGCCCGGGGAGGCCGCGCCGCGTCTCCCGAAGGCGGCGCAGCTCCCGGGGAGCGGGGAGAGGCAGCCGGGCCGAGGCTGCCGGCGCCGGATGTCACGGGGCTCCTCCTGGGAGCGCTTTTGTTTCCCCTCTCTCGCTTCTAACTTGAATTGACTGAGATAAAAAAAGAGAGAGAGGAAAAGCCATCGAATAAAGGAGTAAGTACTGACATCTGCCTCCTGATTTCGCTCCGCAGGAAACGGGCCACCCACAGCGCTGGCAAAAGGAAGGGCAGCCAGAAGGACCTCCGGCCCCCGGACCTGTGGATCCATCACGAAGAAATGGAGATGAAAAACATCGAGAAGCCGCCGGGCGCCGACCCCACGGCGCGAGACTCGCCCATCCAGAGCTGCCAAGACCTCACGCCCGCCAGCCACAGCCAGTCGGAGACGCAGCTGGGCAGCAAAAGCACCTCGCATTCAGGTACCTGGCCTCGCTGGCGGCAGCGCGAGCATCCCGCGCTGAAGCCCGCCCGCAGGAGCTCCCGATGCCCTCTCTCTGTGTGCGAGCTTGGGGTGAAATCGTGGCTTTTAATTTATTGATACTTTGTAACTTACATATGTGTGTTATATGTAACACCACTTTTTATATCCACACAGTATATCTGAAGGGCTTCCCCAGTGGCTCAGCGGTAAAGAAACTGCCTTCCAGTACAGGAGCCCTGTGCGTTCAATCCCTAAGTCAGGAAGACCCCCTGCAGGAGGCCATGGCGACCCACTCCAGTCTTCCTGCCCGGAGGGCTACAGTCCATGGGGTCGCAAAGAGTTGGACATGACTGAAGCAACTTAGCATGCACACATGCATTATATTAAAAACGTAATAAAGGAATAATGGGGCTTCCCAGGTGGCTCAGATGGTACAGAATCTGCCTGCAATGCGGGAGACCTGGGTTTGATCCCTCTGTCGGGAAGATACCCTGGAGGAGGCCATGCAACCCACTCCAGTATTCTTGCCCAGAGAATCCCATGGACAGAGGAGCCTGGAAGGCTACAGTCCATGGGGTTGCAAATGAAGTCAGACATGACTGAGCAACTAGACACACATAGGAATAATTATCACCACAATTGGACACATATTAAATGGTCATCTTTACAGAAATATATTCTGCAAATTGTACATATCCTAGAGAATGGTACAATAAAAAAGCAGCAGCAGTGAAACAAAATATAAGTAAAATTAGCAGGTTATTGATAAATACCTCTTAGCTCAAGAAATTTTTCCAAGTTAATCTGAAGTACATAAAATTACTAAGACATACCATCTCAAATGGGAGAAGGCAATGACACCCCACTCCAGTACTCTTGCCTGGAAAATCCCATGGACAGAGGAGCCTAGTAGGCTGCAGTCCATGGGGTCGCTAAGAGTTGGACACGACTGAGCGACTTCACTTTCACTTTTCACTTTTGTGCATTGGAGAAGGAAATGGCAACCCATTCCACTGTTTTTGCCTGGAGAATCCCAGGGATGGCAGAGCCTGGTGGGCTACTGTCTATGGGGTCTCACAGAGTTGGACACAACTGAAGCGACTTAGACTTGCCAGTCATTCTTAGGTCATTTACCAATAGTTAAAGTAATCTGATGTAAATTTGGTTGATTAATTGAGTTTACTTTTTATTGTATCATCTTGTCAACTGCCTTGTATAATTGTGATGCTTCTGGAAACTTGTAAGAGAGAGGAGGCAATCCAGTTAGGACATATCAAAATGTGGAGGCTAAATGAACCAATTGCATTTTGTTACATCTTGAACAGAAATTTTGTCACATCTTGGACAGAAATTTTGTCCAGGTAAAATCTGAAGCCATTTGTACATATTTTACTTCCCTGTGTCTTTGAAAAGTTGATTTTAAATTTTCTGTCAATCCCTTGCTTTAAAAAAAAGTCACTTCAGGGACACTTGAAGTATGAAAACATCAACTATTCTGTTACTTTGCCTTGAATACCATGGAGATCAACTGTCATCCCCACACAATCACATTATATGATCACTCAGTTCAGTTCAGTCCCTCAGTCGTGTCTGACTCTGTGACCCCATGGACTGCAGCACGCCAGGCTTCCCTGTCCATCAGCAACTCCCAGAGCTTGCTCTAACTCACTAGCCTAGTCAAATGGTCTCCCTGAAGGCTTTGTTGGTGTACAAAGTGATCTAAAGGAAAAAAAAAAAAAAAAAAGCCTGCTGTTTAATGATTTGGTGCAGAACAATCCATGTCCAGGAATAACTTAGAAATAAATGAATCTCCAGTCTAGGTTCGATGCAGGATACAGGATGCTTGGGGCTAGTGCACTGGGATGACCTAGAGAGATGGTATGGGGAGGGAGGTGGGAGGGGGGTTCAGGATTGGGAACACGTGTACACCCGTGACGGATTCATGGTGATGTATGGCAAAGCCAATACAGTATTATAAAATTTAAAAAAAATTTAAAAAAAGAAATAAACAGAAAATGGTTATTAGGATATTTCACTTTCTATGGGCCCTTATAGTTTCAAAATGCTTATGGGAAGTTGCATAATCAACCCAATACTCTCATCAAGAAATGACTTGGTCAATTCATTGGGTATTTTCAGAATCAGTAGCTGGTTTTATTTTGGTTTGGATTTTCTGAGTAGGAAATTAGAAGTGTATTATACCACTGCCAAATATATCAATAATCCAAATAGACTTTGGAAAACACAACTGTGTGAGTAATCCTTATGAATCAGTTGTCTATGGAAATAATTAGATTCAGTAAAAATGCTCATTCATTTATCTGGATTATTTTTCTCCAGACAATTTAGCTTTTTTTTTTTTTAAACAAATTTTACTGGAGTAAAGTTGCTTTACAATGTTGTTATTTTCTGGTGTACAGCCAAGTGAATCAGCTATCTATATACACATATCTCCTTCCTTTTGGACTTCCTTCCCATTTAGGTCACATTGAGCACTGAGTAGAGTTCCCTGTGCTAGATAGTAGGTTCTTGTTAGTTGTCTGTTTTATACATTGTATCAATAGTGTGTGTGTATATATACATATACATATATATCAACCCATCTCCCAGTATATCCCATACCCCCTCGTTTCTCCTTGGTAGCCATATGTTTGTTCTGTATGTCTGTTTCTCTGTTTCTACTTTGTAAATGACATCATCTATACCAATTTTTTCAAATTCCACATACATTCATTAATATACCATATTGTTTTTCTCTTTCTGACTTAACCTCACTCTATATGCCATTCTTTAGGTCCATCCATATCTCTACAAATGACCCAATTTTGTTCCTTTTTATGGCCGAGTAATACTCCATTTTATATATGTACTGCATCCTCTTTATCCTGGACCTTTAGGCTGTTTCCATGTCCTGGCTATTGTAAGGTTCAGCCCCTGCATCTTGAAGATCCCCTAGAGAAGGAAGTGGCAACTGACTCCAGTATTCTTGCCTGGGAAATCCATGGACAGAGAAACCTGGGGGGCTATAGTCCATGGGGTTGCAGAGAGTCAGATAGGACTTGATGACTGAACCACATGCATACGAGGAACCTCCGTCCTGTTCTCCATAGTAGCTGTATCAGTCTACATTCCCACCTACAGTACAAGAGGGTTCCCCTTTCTTCACACCCTCTCCAGCATTTATTGTGTATAGATTTTGTGATGGTCATTTTGACCAGTGTGAGGTGCTATCTCCCCCGCCCCCCTTGTAGTTTTGGTTTTTCGTTTCTCTAAGAATTAATGGTGTTGAGCCTCTTTTCATGTGTTTGTTGGCCATCTGTATGTCTTCTTTGGAGAAATGTCTATTTAGGTCTAAAAAGGACTCACACCCATATTTTTTGGTTGGATTGTTTGTTTTTTGGAGCTGCATGAGCTATTTCTATATTTTGGGGATTAATCCTTTGTCAGTTGCTATATTTGCAAATATTTTCTCCCATTCTGAGGGTTGTCTTATCATCTTACTATGGTTTCCTTTGCTGCACAAAAGCTTTTAAATTTTAGGTCTTTAATCCATTTTGAGTTAATTTTTGTGTTTGGTGTTAGGGAGTGTTCTAATTTCATTCCTTTACATGTTGCTGTCCAGTTTTCCCAGCACCATTTATCAAAGAGGCTGTCTTTGCTTCATTGTATATTCTGGCCTCCTTTGCCATAGATTAGCTGACCATAGTTGTATGGGTTTATCTCTGGGCATTCTATCTTATCCCATTGATCTATATTTCTACTTTTGTGCCAGTATCATACTGTCTGAATTGCTGTTTTAAACCAAATTAAAATATTGTAACTGATTGAAAGTGTAGCTGGTTGACTAGGCTTTCTCACAGTGTCATTCAAACAAAGATTCTAACTGATGATTTTTTTTTTTAATCGTAAGTATTCCTTTTCTAGACCTTAAGTGATATCTCAGAGTCCCTAACTGTTCTGTCACTTTCTATCATTAAACCACAGTCCAGTTCCATTAGAAATTAAAATCTGAAATTTAAATTAAACATTCTTTTTCTCCTATAGCTAGAGTTTTGGCTCTGAGGACTTGGGGGGGGGGCGGTCATAATTTGTTTCCTGAATGCTCCAGCACCTTGGACTAAATGGAGCAGTGGGGGTGGGGCAGAAGCAGGGAGCTTACTCCATTTCAGAAACACCTTTAGCCATTCTTCTTACCTCCCTGCTCTTGATGGTTTTTGTGGGGGTGCAGCCATTGCAGATAAAGAAAAGATGAAAGGAGAAAGTCAAGGTGGGAGGGAAGAGAGCACAGTTTGAAGCTCTTCACTGATTTTCTGGGCACATGGGCTGACCTCAGGTGGCACCCAGATTCTCACCCTCTTATAAAATACAATATGAATTATTATGGGAGCCTGTGGGATGCTTCCTCTGGCCAATTCCATGATCTGAGATACCTCGTCAGGACTTAACCCTCTCCCCCCAGAAACAGATATACCTGTCCACCTCACTGGTCAGCTACTCTCAAGCCTGACCAACTTTCCAGATGCTCATGTGACCCACAGGAAGCTCCTCTGTCTTTGACAGGCCAAATCATGAGAGCGCTCATAATCCACACTGGCTCATCTCTCAGACATGCTTTGTTCAATTATCTCTTGTCTGTTTGAATAGACTCGGTAGACCAGCAAGCCTGCTACCTCAATAAGCTTCTACCCAGGGAATAAATGAAAGGTAGATCTCTTTTGCAGTAACCTCAAGAGTCTGTAGATGTCTTTTATTATAGCTTCATTTTATCCTAGCCATCAGGAGAGGAAAAGCACCTCTGTCTCTCACTGGAGGGAATAAAATTGTCTCTCAGGCCTTAGAAGGTTTTGCTAATGATTTCTAGGATACCTCCTTCTTGATTTTCCTTCTCATTATATATATATATATATATGCTCCGATGACATTTCAGGTCAGTGAGACAGATTTTGATGTCTCTTACCAAGTCTTGGGAAATGTTTAACTCCAAATGATAGCCGTTTTATTCAGAGTGAGAAAATAGTTTTGCCCATTTGTCTTTAATTTGAGGACCTTCTTGCCAACTCTAGGTTGGCAAGGGAACCAACCTAGGGAAAGCAGTACTTGAGATCCTGTTTGTTAAACTTGACAGTACATGAAGTGTTCTTGGTGATGTCCTGGTTAAAAGGACAAAACTATGATTGGAAGAATTAATATCATCAAAATGCCCAAATCATCCAAGCAATCTATGGATTTAATGCAATCCCTGTCAAAATATCCATGACATTTTTCATAGAATACAACAAATATTCCTAAAATTTATATGGAACCGTGAAAGACCTTGAACTGTTTAAAAAAAAAAAATCTTGAAAAATAGAACAGAGTTGAAGGTATCAGACTCTCTGACTTCAGACTATACTACAAAACTACAGCAATCAATACAGCATGGTACTGGCCCTAAAACAGACAAATAGATCAGTGGACCAGAATAAATAACCCAAAAATAAACCCACACCTATAGTCAATTATACTATGGTCATGACAAAGGAAGCAAGAATATACAAGAAAGAAGAGACAGTCTCTTCAATAAGTGGTCCTGGAATGACTTTACAGTTCCATGTAAAGTAATGATATTCCAACATTTCCTCACACTGTATACAAAAATACAATGGATTAAAGACCTAATAAGATCTGAAAGTATATAACTCCTGGAAGAGAACATAGGCAGAACACTCTTTGACATAGATCGCAGCAATAATTTTTGGACCTGTCCTCTAAGGTAGGTCTTCCCAGGTGGGTCTCAGGAGCCTGGCAGTGCAGTAGATGTAAGAGATGTGGGTTCAATCTCTGGGTCAGGAAAATCCCCCGGAAGAGGCATAGCAACCCACTCCAGTATTATTGCCTGGAGAATGCCATGGACAGAGCAAACGGGCAGATTACAGTCCACAGCGTCACAAAGAGTCAGACACTACTGAAGCGACTTAACATACACACACACACACACACACACACTCCTCAGGCAAAAGAAATAAAAGCAAAAATAAACAAATGAGACCTAATTAAACCTTAAAAACTTTTGCACAGCAAGGGAAACCATTGACAAAATGAAATGGCAACCTACTAAATGAGAAAATATATTTGCAAATGATATTACCAAAAAGGGGCTAATATCCAAAATATATAAACAGCTCATACAACTCAATATAAAAAAAAAAGCCAACCCAATTAAAAAATGGGCAGAAGAGCTAAATAGACATTTTTTCCATAGAAGATATACAAATGGCCAATAGGCACATGAAAGATGCTCAACATTTCCAATTAATAGAAAGGCAAATCAAAACCACAATTAGACATCACCTTAGACTTGTCAGAATGGCTGTCATCAAAAAGTTTCCAAGAGACAAATGTAGGCAAGAATGTGGAGAAAAGGTAATCTTGTACACTGTGGGTAGGTGTGTAAGTCGATTCATCTGCTATGGAAAACAGTATGGAGGTTCCTGAAAAAAACTATAAATAGAACTACCATGTGATCCAGCAATTCTGTTTGGGTATTTATCTAGAAAAAACAAAAACACTAATTTGTAAAGATACGTCCGCCCAGTGCTCATAGCAGGTTTGATCCCTGTGTCAGGAAGATCCCCTGGAGTAGGAAATGGCAGCCCACTCCAGTAACCTTGCCTGGAAAATCCCATGGACAGAGAAGCCTAGTGGGCTGCAATCCATGGGGTCGCAGAGAGTCAGACCCAGATTGGACACACACACAGTGTTCGTGGCAGCACTGTTGACAGTAGCCAAGGCATGGAAGCAACCCACGTGTCCATCAACAGACAAATGGATAAAGAAGCTATGGCATTCATACACAATGCAATATTCCTCAGCCATTAAAAAGAATTACATTCTGTCATTTGTAGCAATGTGAATGGACCTAGAGAATATTATGTTTAGTGAAATGCATCAAAGACAAATAGTGTATGATACTACTAATTTGTGAAATCTAAAAAAGTAAAATGAACGTATATAGAAAAACAGAAACAAACTCACAGATACCGAAAACAAGCTAGTGGTTTCCAGTGGAAAGAGGAAAGGGAAGAGGGGCAAAAATAGGGCATGAGGTGAAGACACAGAAATCACCATAATAAAATAGATAAGTGACAAGGATATATTGTAGAGCACAGGGTGTTATATCCATTATTTTGATAGTGAATTACCTCATAATAGATATTTTAATGACTTGGTGATACGACATACGGATTTTGACTATAACATTTAGTTGATATGAAGTAAATTCTTTTTTTGTCTGCTTTGAAGTACAGTCACTTAGTATATGAAAATTGACTATATATCATAAGTCTCAAAGTCATAATGAAAAGTTGCATAATTTTTATTCAATTTTCAAATCTGCATATATCATTATTATTTTTATGATTCTTTAATGTGACATTTTATGGAATTATAATTTGTATATAGAGAGCTAAAACCATATTTTTGCAGAACGTAGTTTATTTCCCATGTTTTCATAGTAAGATTTAATGTCTTTGGGGCTTAAGTATAAATTGCCAAGATTGTGGTTAATTCATACAGTTGCATATTATGGAGCTGTTAAAAATTACACTGCTGACTTATTTATTGACAGAGATTTTTCTGTTACTTTTTAAAGAAGACTACAAAACAGTATGTATGGTATAATGCCATTTTTGAAAAATAAATATATTAGTATATATTCTCCTGCTTTCACACATATATTTATATATGCATGTGTGGAAATTATAAATAATAATAGTTCTTTTTGGTTAATGAGGTTCTGGTAAATTTTATTAACATTTCTACAATGAGAGCATATTGATAAACAAAAAAGGAGATATTATTATTTAAAGCATCAATGAAATGAAAAAGGCATGGGGTTCCTAGCTAGAAATTAAGTACTGCATCATTAATACTCAAGAGTATTGCTTTCCTTTTAGGTCAAGACACAGAAGAAGCAGGGAGCTCCATGTCCACTCTGGAGAGGTCACTGGCTGCACGCCGAGCCACCCGGACCAAGCTCATGATTCCCATGGATGCCCAGAGATAAACAAAAAAGGAGATATTATTATTTAAAGCATCAATGAAATGAAAAAGGCATGGGGTTCCTAGCTAGAAATTAAGTACTGCATCATTAATACTCAAGAGTATTGCTTTCCTTTTAGGTCAAGACACAGAAGAAGCAGGGAGCTCCATGTCCACTCTGGAGAGGTCACTGGCTGCACGCCGAGCCACCCGGACCAAGCTCATGATTCCCATGGATGCCCAGTCCAACAATCCTGGTGAGTAACAGTTGGTGCCACAGTGGAGAAGGGAACAATAACATGTTAATATGAGGCATGCGTGCTTAGTTGCTCAGTCGTGTCCAACTCTTTGCAACCCTTTTGCCTGTAGCCCGCCAGGCTCCTCTGTTCATGGGATTTTTCAGGCAAGAATACTCCAGTGGGTGGGCATTTCCTCCTTGATTTGCAGTATTATATTAGTTTCAGTTTGTATATTATATAACTTTCTTTGTATATCTTTTCTCTATTAACTATCAAAACCTGATTAAAGTTTTCTCTGGACTTTCTGGGCAAATGGACATAATGAAGAACAATTAAAATCATATCATTTTTATTTAGAAGTTAGAATTTTCACTCTGTTGTTTGTTGTGCTTGCCTTACACAACCACGTGATTTATCTATGGGCAATCAGTTGACACATATTTAAGAAGTTGTATAGAAAACGAATCGATCTAAAAAGAATGGAAGTTTTGTCATTATTGATCTTATTCTAATAACCACCTTCATAGATTTTTAAAAACTCTTTTAATAAGTCTAATTTTCAGACTTAAATGATCTAGCTCTCTTGAAACAAATATTGAAATAATCCCTTCCTACCCGCTTCATGTTGAAGTTTTCTGTCATACTCCCACTTTCACTGAAGATATTAGTATCTGCGAATCACTTCCTTTCCAATTACCTCTATGATCAATCTTGGTAATTACAGTATCCATGCACATAATCCATCTGATGTTAGTTCCTGATGTTCCCTACAATATTAGCTCTTTCCCACCTTAATTCATCAATTCCATGTCACACAGGAAACCAATAATTGTACCTGTTACAGAATATCAGTTTCTGTCATCTCTTTTTCTAGTACAGTATTATTTTTCTCATTTATTGGCCCCTTGCTAACAAATTTTTAATCCCACTAGGACCTCCAGTCCATTAACTCTGCAACCTTCCCATTATCTTCCTCATGTCTTTATTTCCATTTAAACTCAACTTCCAATCCAGCATTAATTACTACCTTCCATCCCTTGTAAACAGCCTCATCTCCCTTGGTTCTTCTTCCCTATCATAGTTACTACCCAAAAAACTCAACCCTGGTTAAATTAGCTCCTCACCAACATTAACCATGAACCTGACAGCTGACTTCATTTGAAGAAAGATATGTAGCCTATTTGGGCTTCCCTGGTGGCTCAGCTGGGAAAAAAAAAAAAAAAAATCCGCCTGCAATGAGGGAGACCTGGGTCCAGTCCCTGGGTTGGGAAGATCCCCTGGAGAAGGAAACTGCTACCCACCCCAGTATTCTGGACTGGAGAATTCCATGAACTGTATAGTTCACAAGGTCCCAAAGAGTCGGACATGACTGAGTGACTTTCACTTTCATATAGCCTATTCACTGGGTGTTTATGACAACAAATTCAAGGTGAACTGTTATTTATTTGGAAATGCCAGTCATTTCTCTCACTTTGAGAGAAGTCATTCATTATCATTCATTAAGACATCATTCATTGTCTCACTTTATAAGATGAATATCTTCTATCTATTCTTTCCTTTCTGACTCAATACCTCTCTCCTTTCCCCAGTCCCTGCTAATAAGCCTGCTTCTTTTATCACCAAGAGAAGCGTTTAGAAATGGTATCCTTATCCTTCAAATCTAGTGATCTTTTTTTGTTTCTCTGTAAGACCAGCTCTCTCCCTTGAGAACAACCTTTCATTCCCACTTAGGGACTCTTCTGTAATTATCCCTTTCCTTTCTTGCATCATCAGTTTTCCTTCCTACTGATAACTCCAATATGCATATGAGCATTATCTCATAACTCACTTGTTAAAGCATCTTCCCTGGAACCACTAGCCCATTCCTCCCCTTTCCTGAGAAACTCTCTTAAAAGTTGTCTGTGATTACTTTTTGCTCTTTTAATCTTCTTTATTAGTTTTAATAGCATTTCCACAGTCCCTCTACTAAAACCATGGTTGCCAAGATTTCAATAATCTCCATGTCTTCTTACCAAATGCTCAATTGTCCAGTGCTCAGCAAAATTGACATAGCTTCTGTTTTTTCCTGGAATGCTTTCTTCACTTGGCTGTTGTATTCTAAATGCCCCCAGTTTTTTTCCTGTCCCACTGCCTTCTCATTTTTAGTCCTTTACTTACTCCTCCTTTCTCTCCAGTCTCTTAAGAGACAGAGAGTACCCTGGTGCTCAGTCTGCAAACTGCTGTCTACTGTCTACGCTCGCGTCTTAGAAGTTGTCATCAAATACCAATGGCTGTAATGCCATTTGCATGCTGACGATTCACAAATTTTAATCCCTAGATTAATCCCTTCCTGAAACCCACATCAATTTCGATATATAATATTGACTCACCCCCTTCAAATGGCTAATAGGCAAGCCAGGTGAGCTCAACAGGGAAATCTTGCTCTTCCATAATTCCCTCTCCCCAGCTCCAAACTTGATCCTCCTATTATTTTTCCCAATACATGGTACCACTCTTTAACCATCTATTCTTGTTTAAAAAACAAAACAAAAACCCTAGTTTCATACTTCTTTATTGTGATTTCCTCACATCCCCATATTCAGTCTTTCACCAAATCTGATAGTTTTTGCTTTCAAAACCCATCCCGAATCTGACCATTCTTTCCCACCTCCACTTTTCTGCCCTTATCCAAGCTATACCTTCTCTAGATGGCAAATATAATCTATAGATTATAGACTATAGCTGTAAACTTGTAACTGTTCTCTTTTCTTGAGCTCTTGATCTTACAGTAAGTCATCTACGTTGAAGCTTTTCAATGTGAATTAGATCATGTTATTCCTCTTGACTTCCCGTCACATGTGGCACTAAATCCACTGATTTCATCCTGCCCAAGAGGTGCCCTGTGGTCCAGCCTCTTGCATGTCTCTCACACTGTCACTTGCTGTTCTTATCTATAATCTCTTTCAGCCACATAGCTCTCCTCTCTGTACTTTGGCAATAACACACATTCCAATTCAGGGATGTTTGACTGTCCTGTTTGCCTGGCATTTCTTTCCATAGATGTTTAGTTGATTTTTCCCTCATTTATTCGGGTCTGTGTTCAACTGCCACCACTGCGAAGGAGCAGAGGTCTTCTCTGACCATTACCTGGAGCATCCTTGGTCCCTCTCCACCCTCTTCACTCTGCTTTGTGTTTCTTAGGGTGTATAACTATCTTACTTGCTTTATTGTGTTTGTTTAATTACTGTGTTTTCCCTGTGTAGTACAGGCTCTATGAGAGCAGGAATTTTGCCTGCTTTCATCACGTCATACCCTCAGTACCCCAGATGGAGATTGGCACATGGCAGGCACTCAGTTGATACTGTTCAGCCAAATGCATGAACTAATGGCTGTTTCTTCCCACCTACTGTATGCGATGTCTCCTCTACATTCCAAAGTAGCTCGCAGTTTTATATAATAAATGTACTGGAATTTATAACAGATGCCAGTTGTTCAACTCATGGGACAGATACTGTTCTTATGCCTGTTTTACTAATAAAAGAACTGAGGCTTACAGAGTTTAAGTACGTAGCTTACAATCATACAACAAGTAAGCGACAGGGCCAGAATTTGGACTCAGGACTGGCTTCAGCCTCTGTGCTCTTAATCATTATGCTTCCAGCTGCAGTCCTCTGTGAAGCTACTGTCCTTTTTCTTTCATTCCTTTCGCCACATAGAGGGACACTGTACACTTAGCTGTTTCTATTTGTTTTTTCCTTCCAGCCACTTTCCTCTTATAACTAAGTTCTGCCTGTGCCAACCTTCTATAAAAATCAATGTGTTTCAGAATCTTCATGGGACTTTCTCTCCCATATATAGCTTCTTCATCTAAGAAGTTCCCGTATCCCATTGACTTTTTTTTCTTCTGCAGTATCTTTTGAATCCTTGGCTGCATTCCCATTTCCAAGAGTCATGTTTTTATTTTTCTCTTTGTGGCCTCGCCCCTGAACAGTCAAAGCAGCTTTATAATTAATCTTCCTCCTTTCTGTAGTGCCTTCTAAATATCTTTGTTTCCTGCTTGCCAAATTTCTTCCTGAAACAACTTAAATATGGCGTTCTACTCCATAAATTTTCCCAATGGCTCCTCACTGTCTTCCAAGAAAAAAACAACAAAACCCCTGTGCATACCAGATGTAAGTCTATATTTCTAGTCTCCTATTTTTATGTTAGACACCCTTGCCAAGCCAGACCAATCACCAGTTCACAAATATGCATTGTTCTTTATTTGATTTTCCTTCTGAACACTTTTTTTTCCCTTATGGAATGACTTGGTAGCCATCTCTAACTAACAGAGTTCTGTGAATCTTTCAGACTAGAGAGGTATTAATGCTCTCATGAATTCTTTCCTCCCTTATTACTACACCCAGAAATGAGGGCTTTTCTCATGTTTGAATAGTCTCTCTTTTTAACACTTTTATGGAATTAATTCCTGAGTACTGCCTCATATACTTAGGTATTCAAGTCCAAACCTTCCCTCCTCTAACAGATTGTGTATTACATGATAGGGAGGGAGTGCATCTAATTCTTCTTCATAGTCACACTTTGTTTAACTCAATATCTAGCATAAAATTGGTACTTGCTAAGTATCTTTCAAATAAATGACTAGATGAAAAAATAAATGTATTATAAGAAGGCCTTATGTTCATAACACATCAGGGTTTAAGGCTCTTTTTTTAGCAGTTCTAATAGAATATCTTCAAATAAAAACTTGATATATTAAAGGCAGTTAAAATTGTTTTCATTCAACAAGAACTAACGGGCTTAGAAAGAAAGAGAAATGTAATGAAATCTAACAAGTGTTGAGAACTTCTAAATACTATTCACTAGCTGAATAACTTGCTATTCGGATTTCATTTACTCCTCACAATACTCTCATGTGTTGAGATTACCCTGATTTTACAGATGGGAAATAGTCTCAGCTTAAGACACTTCCTTCAGGACACAGCTGAGCAGCTTATGAGTCTCTGTGGTATGTCTTTTCTAAGGACAAAGATGCCTTATATTATTTGTACTCATTTTTTAAAGAATGTGTTTGACTCTAGCATCTCCAGTTTACAAACGTGAAAACCGGAGTTCTGAGAGGCTGACGCCCAAGCTTGCGCTGTCTGTCAGCTTCAGCCTGCCCCTCTCGCTGCCATCTCAGGCTCTGACTCACTCGATGACTAAAGCACGGCTTCTCTTACTCCTCGTGTCTCACATGAGGGCAGGCCCTAAAATGACAAGTAATTTATTACTTTAATTAGTTTAAAATTAGTAAGTTAGTAGTTAGAAATGTATTAGTTTTATTAATTTAAAAACTATTCTATAAAGCATGCATATATGTGATTTTCAGCAGTTAAATACATTTATAAAATGCATAGGGACACTCTGACTCGACAGTTTCATACCTAGATTTATTCTGTTCTTGGATGTATATCTAGCAGAAATGCCTAATATGCTCACCAAAAGACATGTATAAGAATACTTTGGGGAATACTGCTTATCATTACTTTGTAATGTATATGACATATTCACACAATGGACTGCCCTGTAGCAATGAAAATGAGCGAGCTAAAATGATACAGGCAATATGGAGACTCTCACAGATGAACTCTTGCAAAACAGAAATGTAATACATCTGTATGATTCAATTTATATAAATTTTAAACAGGCAAAATAACCTATGGGGTTAGAATTCAAAAGAGTAGTTACTCTTAATGAGAGGTGGTTAGTTACCAGAAGGGATCATGGAGCAGCTTCTGATAACGTTCCGTTTCATGGCCTGGATGATGGTGAGAAGACATTTCACCCTGAAAAGTCACTGAGCAGTCCTGACGGTATTTAGTTTTCAATATGTATTACTTTTGTTCCATTGCAAAGTTGTGTCCAACTCTTTTTGACCCCAAGGACTGGAGCACACCAGGACTCCCTGTCCCTCGCTGTCTCCCAGAGTTTGCCCAAGTTCATATCCATTGAATTGGTGATGTCATCCAACCATCTCATCCTCTGTCGCCCTTTCTCCTTCTGCGTTCAATCTTTCCCAGCATCAGGGTCTTTTCCAATGAGCCAGCTTGGCCAAACTATTGGAGCTTCAGCATCAGTCCTTTCAGTGAGTATTAAGGATTGATTTCCGTTAAGATCGACTGGTTTGGTCTCCTTGCTGTCCAAGGGAATATAAATACGCATATTATATTTAAGTAAAACTTCAATTAGAAATGAAGAGTCAGTAGAACATAGACCTTTTGAAATCTTTGTCACATTACATTCTTTGTTGGCTCCAAACTCAGTTGGTTGAACTCTATCTAACAAGAGAAAATTTACTTCAGCATATAATCCAAGTTGATTTTAAAATTAATTCTTAGACTTTCTGATAAATAAAATAGATTCTTTGCAACTGACATGATTGATGGGCATTAGCTAGCTAGGCCGAAAAACTTGTAGATTCATATCTTGACAGAGTTATGACTTCATGCAGAATGGTAGATGCATTTACTGATGGCCCACTTGCAATTATTTGGATTTACTAGTGTATCAAGTCTTGTATAAACCACATCATAGCGTAGTTTGGATTTCCAGTCACACGTATAAAGATGCTTACTGTTCCGCTTAATAATCTCTATTTTTGTAAGATTATTCCCCCCTTCTTCCTTGACATTTCTCACCGTGTTCTGCAAAATGTTAATTACCAGATAAAATATAAACTATCTGAAGTGTTTTTTATTTCTTAAATTTCACAGGAAATGACATTTAATTTCATTGAAGTACAAAATCTATTTGTCTGAGATTATACTTCTTGGTTGAAAACATTAGGTGGCATATGTTACTTCTTACCCCAGAACACACTTCACAGCTAAGCCAGCTGATGCCTGTGAGAAGCATAGTAGCTGATAGCATAGACAGGAGAAGAATCCAGATATTCTGATTTCCCCAGTCCAGTGCTCTTTCTTATAAAACCATGGCAAAAAGTGAGTATTTTTACAATGGCCAAAAATAATTTAATATGATTTTCTTACTATAAATTAGTCTCCTGGAGAAGACTCGTAAGAGTCCCTTGGACTATAAGGAGATCCAACCAGTCCATCCTAAAGGAAATCAGTCCTGAATATTCATTGGAAGGACTGATGCTGAAGCTGCAACTCCAATACTTTGGCCACCTGATGCAAAGGACTGACTCATTAGAAAAGACTCTGATGCTGGGAAAGATTGAAGATGGGAGGAGAAGGGGACAACAGAGGATGAGATGGTTGGATGGCATCACCGACTCAATGGACATGAGTTTGGGCAAACTCCAGGAGTTGGCGATGGACAGGGAGGCCTGGTGTGCTGCAGTCCATGGGGTTGCAAAGAGTCAGACACGACTGAGTGACTGAACTGAACTGAAGGAAAGTCATATGCTGGATTTCCGGGAATCAGACTCTGAAAAAAGATTGGAAAACAGGAGATTTATTAGCAAGCTCCTTTAGTAATAACACCTGTGAGGGGGAAAGTAAGCTAATCAGGTATTGTTATCATCATTCACTTTGTAAACCATGTCCGGCTCTTTGAGACCCCCATGGAGTATAGCACACCAAGCTTCCTGTCCTTCACTATCTCCTGGGGTTTGCTCAAATTTGTGTCCATTGAATCGATGATGCCATCCAACCATCTCATTCTCTGTCACCCTCTTCTCCTCCTGCCTTCAGTCTTTCCCAGCATCAGGGTCTTTTCCAATGAGTTGATTCTTCACATCAGATGGCCAAAGTTCTGGAGTTTCAGCATCAGTCCTTCCAGTGAATATTTAGGGTTGATTTCCTGTTGGATTGACTGGTTTGATCTCCCTGCTGGTTGGCATATGGAAAAACCTGGACAAACTATTTGGCCAACCCAAAAGTTTGATGGAGGCCTCAACTGACAGTACAGATTGCTCTGGTGCTGGAATCATCCTTCTAGGTTGTCCCAGATGAGGTTGGGGGGTGGGGTGGTTCTGAAGTCTTCGATGCAGACTGCTCCTAGGAGGTCAGGTGCAACCTTGGTGAGCAGCTTCTTTGGCTGAAAGCAGTTCCTGGAGCGATGGCAGATTTTCTTACACTCTCAGTGTTTTATTATTCCACGCATCCTAATTATTTGGCCTTGGAAGGATTCCTTTTCCATTTTCATATTGTGTTTCCTTCTGCTGTAAAATGCCAGAGGAGAGGTGAAGAATAGATCTACGTAAAATAGAAATGGAAGCAGATGCCCTGTAGGATCACATCAGCCATATAATTTTAATAATTCACTGTATGAGTTTGTTGAGTAAAAATCTCTTGAATTTATTTTGTTTTTCAGTTTTTTATTTCCTTGTAAATATTTGAAAGAAAAAATGTAGGATCAGCCTCTAAAGAAGCTAAAAGTTTCAAAAACTTAAATTAGATGGTATTTAAAAAGACTGAGGCAGAAGAAAGCATATAGTTTTGTTTTAAGGATAGCTTGGATGCTGCTATGGTTACTGGTTGGGGGCCTTTCTAGAACGTTCACTATGAGAGCCAATGTTTTCTTCCACACCCTCACTGTCTGCTTTAGTCACTTGAGTGCAGAACTCAAACAGTTTTCAGTATTTTTGGAAAATTTTGACTTCTATTTTAAGTGGTCATAATATTTTAAGTGGTCATATTTTTAAAAATTTTATTTATCATAGAACAGTTTTATTTAGATATAATTTATGTGTGTAACTGTACATATTTAATGTACATAGTCTAATAAGTTTTGACATGCATTCACCCATGATACCATCACCACAAAGTCATAGATAAGGTTGTTTTAAACAGTATTTTTTATTAAATGTTATTCAGCTCAGTCTTGGGGCAGATCTGCTGGGACTCAGGAGAAATTAATGTCAGTAACCAACATTTCCACCCTGCTGCCACTTGTAGGTGGGTACTCTCTTTAATCCTCAGAACCACATCCTAAATTTGGTATCACGATGATCTCCATTTTACTGATGAAAAAACCAGGAAATAGATTACATACCCTCTCATGTGAATGTATAGTTACCTACTATTACCTAACAAATTATCTCAAAATGTAGCAACAGAAAACAACCATTTATTTTTTCAGTAGCTTCTGAGCATCAGGAATCCAGAAATGATTTAGCCAGGCAGTTCAAGCTCAGGGTCCTCAAGACATGACTCCTGGATTCCTCCAGAGTGAACCATCAGACAGAGCGAGAGGGGAAAAGAGAATGAGAAAGAATCTCATTTAACCTGTTTTTGGAAGTGACATACCATCACTTCCATTGTACTTGTTGGTCACCAGACCAATCTGGACGAATTGTGGCAGGGATCTCCAACAAGGATGTGAATACAAGAAGAGAGACTCCATGGACACTGTCTTAGATGTTGGCTCTGACATTTATTCCCTACCACGTGGCAGAACTAGATAATGAACCCAGGCAGTCTGACCTAGTGTTTGGGCCCTTTACCACTCTTCTAAGAATAGCAGCAGAACGTGTCATTGTGAATGTTCACCATTTTCCTAAAGTAGGAATTTGTGGATACTTGTGGCTGGCATCCAGTGACAACTGCTTGTCAAAGGACACCTGAAAATGGGAAAGAGATTAGAGTATTTATCAAGGGTGATGGAAACTACAGTTCCGAACAGTCCAGATTATATGTAGGCCATTGCCAAAAAGAAATGCTAAAGAGAGGCAGAGTGAGAAATCATTTCACTTAAGCTCTTTGCACTTTAAAATATTATCTTTACTTTTCTGTTTGTTCACCTCTCCTCCTCAACAAATCTCTCAAATTGTCAAGCATCATGGGGGGAAGTACCTATAGAGAGCTTTATTTCTTAAAATTGTAACTTTAAAAATAAAATCTGTATTTTAGATTTCCTATAGGTCGTGTTTAACACTAACATTTTTGTAAATGTTGTTTAAAGTTTTTGAATATCATGTGCCCTGTTCAGGAAACGAAGTAGTTTGGTGGTGAGGGAGTTTCTACTTGAAAAATCTTTATGCGTCAGTATGAGAGATAAATCCAGTTGTCAGCAAGCTGTGTCAGAACAGATTTCTTGTCATAGTTGGCCGCAAGGCAGAGATTTATTGAAAATGCTTGATGATACCACTCTTTGAGCTGTTTTACATAAACAGAGCAGGGCAGTGAATGCCTTGAATTGTACTGTGAGGGTGTGTGTGTGTGTGTATGTGTGTGTGTGTGTGTGTGTGTGTATTTCTGGCTCTCAAAACTGACATGTAGGGGAAAATACAAAAATGCACTTCAATACACGGTGTTAGGTCCAACTTATTTCAGAATGATTAGTTTAGCAACAACCGTTTTATAAGTAAGGGTAGGTGTCTATTCTATTTTAGAAATGAATCATGGATCAGAAAACTTCAAAACCAAAGCTTTGGAATACTGACTATTCTATTCATGTGAGGGAAATAGAACAATGCAAATTTCTGAGTTGCTAAGACATACAACAGATTTATCATTTTTTTAAAGAACTTTTATTATTTGCAAACCTTTTGTACTCAGGTCAGTAGTCAAAATGCAAAACTCATAGAAAGTAGAATTTCTTTTCTTAAGTAATGAAAGACTTGGAACTGGAATATGAATTTAGTCTCTTGGGTTCTCTCCACTCTCTAACTTACACAGAATCTGTGGCTTGCCAAATTATTTTATGTTTCTCTATTCAAATTTATTCAGCACCAACTGGAAGATATTTATGACATTCTTTTCCTAACTGCATTCTAAAATATTGGTTAAATTTCAGATAACAATATTGATTAGAATGTGCACAATTTGTCAAGTGGGTGCCTTCTGTGTTTAAGGGAGACTATTATTGTCACATTTATTTATGAGTAAAAAATTTTCAACACAGGAAAAGCTTTGCAATTTAGCAGTCAACCTTAATGACTGTATAGTAATCTCATTTTGATTGGTAAGATGTATGAATTCAATTAACTGCTTCAGAGTGAAATTTTGAGTTATAGGAATACAGACTTTGTTATTATAAGACTTTTATTTGCAAATGTATTCAAGTCTATTACTATTATTATCATTGTAGTAACATAGTAAGTATACACACCAGGAAACAAAATAATACATACATGAGATCATGTAAAAAATCTCCAGTGGGTTAAAATGACAGATTTATAAATATTTCTTCTAGAAAATCTTTCTTGTTAACTCACTTGAAAAATATGAAGTGTCTCCAGCACTGGACTATGACAGACACAAAGACCACAGAATTATAACCTTTTCCTCTAGGGAATTTATCATTATTTTGGCTGAAAAGAATTTCTGATTCTTTTCAAAAGTTTCCTTCTCATTTTATTTATTTTCCTTTTTCTAAAGTCTGTTCATGTGTTTAGATAGCCACAATCTACTTTTATGAAATATCTTATCAATTAAATTATAACATCTTTATTTATGATGTTATATATCAGGTAGTCTGAGTTTTTCATTGAAGTCCTCCCAAAAATAATTTAGAAAAACTTTGTATCAAGAGTCTGCCTGCAATGCGGGAGACTTGGGTTCAATTCCTGGGTTGGGAAGATCCCCTGGAGAAGGAAATTGCAACCCACTCCAGGCAATTTTCCTTTTTCTAAAGTCTGTTCATGTGTTTAGATAGCCACAATCTACTTTTATGAAATATCTTATCAATTAAATTATAACATCTTTATTTATGATGTTATATATCAGGTAGTCTGAGTTTTTCATTGAAGTCCTCCCAAAAATAATTTAGAAAAACTTTGTATCAAGAGTCTGCCTGCAATGCGGGAGACTTGGGTTCAATTCCTGGGTTGGGAAGATCCCCTGGAGAAGGAAATTGCAACCCACTCCAGGCACTCTTGCCTGGAAAATCCCATGGACAGAGGAGCCTGATAGGCTACAGCCCATGGGGTCGCAAAGAGTCGGACACGACTGAGCGACCTCACTTCTTGTATTACCACACACGTTTTTAATTCAGTATTTAAAGTTAAATATTATAGGTTAAATATCTGTAAAGTACATAATTTTTCTGGTATTCTACTTTTTAAATAAAGCCAAAAGTATAAAAATACCATAGCAATTTGATACCCACCATCATCCATTTACAAAGTATCAGTACATAAGGAAGTTTCCCTTTTACAGAGAAAAGTTTGTATCACTCATTTTCTTCATTTAACTATTACCTACAATTCACTTCCCCACAGAATAACATACAATTGTCAGCTCTGTGAACTTTCACAGAAAGGTAAATAGTATTTCAGTTAGCAACTAGATAATGTCCTCTAATTTTTTCTGGAAGTAAAAGTTATATTCAAATATTGATTAATCATTCAAGTTATCTGCTTTCTAATTTTCTAGCATGTACAACTGTAAAAAGCTTTATCAAGAGTTATACATCTACAGGTTTCATTCACTTAGAGGTACTTCATATAATACAATATACTAAGGACTGAAAACACTGAAATATCACTTACATCTTTACTAAGTTTTGAAAAAATGTTTTATCCCATTAAATCTTTAATATACATTCTTATTTGATTCAGATAAAGCACCCATTACTTAACCTCCTTAAAAAAGAGTTAGTCCTCATTACCAAAACAGTCAGTCAAAACTTTCTATGTGAAAAAAGACCTGGCTTCATTTTTCAAGTAAACATGTTAATATGCACTTCAAGGAGTGTTATAAATATACTGAAATTAAATTCTCAAATGCAGTTTTACATATATATGTGTGTATATATATATATATATATACACCCCCTCCCTCTTGAGCCTCCCGCCCTCTAGGTTATCAGAGTGCCAGGCTGGGGGCTCCCTGTACTGTACAGCAGCTGCCCCTAGCTAGCTATTTTACACATGATAGTGTATACGCATGCATGCTCAGTTGCTTTACTGTCTCTGCGACCCTGTGGATTATAGCATGCCAAGCTCCTCTGTCCATGGGATTCTCCAGGCAGGAATACTGGAGTGGGTTGCCATTCCCTTCACCGGGGCATATTCTTGGCCCAGGGATTGAGCCTGGCTCTTCTGCATTGCCGGTGGATCCTTGTCCACTGAGCCCCCAGCGAAATGTATCCATGTCGGTGTTGTTTTCTCTATCCGCCCCAGCCTTGCCTTCCCCTCTCTGTCCACTCGGCTGTTCCTTGGGTGTGTGTCTCCATTCCTTCCCTTCAAATAGCTTCGTCAGTACCGTTTTTCTAGATTCCATATATATGCGTTAATATATGATATTTGTTTTTCAGTTTCTGATTTACTTCACTCTGTATAACAGGCTCTAGGTTCATCCACCTCACTACAATGATTTAAATTCATTCCTCTTCATGGCTAAGTAATATTCCATTGTATATATGTACCATATCTTCTTTATCCATTCATCTGTCGATGGAATCTAGATTGCCTCCATGTCCTGGCTAGTGCTGCAATGAACACATTGGGGTACATGTGTCATTTTGAAGGAACCCTTTTAATTTAAAATGCTATGTATTTCATGTAATTAATCTGCATTTTTAAGTCAAAATATTTTAAAAATTTGTTTCTAACCAACAATAATGCAATGTAATTTGTATTTTGATGAAATTACTAGGTAAAAGGAAAGTGGTTTTTAAAAAAAAGGATTTTACTTTGGTAAATGTACACTGCTGTGCATGTTGAACTTCAGCAACTGGCCTTAAGGTATAACTAAATTAAAAAATCATAATATAAATAATTCATTAATTTTTTAGATAAGAATATGCTGTTGAAATTGATCATTTCAGCAGCTAGCTTAATTTTTATTTTTTGTTAATAAGAGGTAGAACATGCTAAACATTTTATAAGATGAAGATTGACTTACACTGAGAGTAAGTATTTCATAATATAATATAATACAGTTCAGTTCAGTCGCTTAGTCAGGTTTGACTCTTTGCGACCCCATGGACTTCAGCATGCCAGGCCTCCCTGTCCATCACCGACTCCCAGAGTTTACTCTGGGAGTTACTCTGTCCATTGAGTTGGTGATGCCATCCAGCCATCTTATCCTCTGTCGTCCCCTCCTCCTCCTGCCTTCAGTCTTTCCTAGCACCAGGGTCTTTTTCAAATGAGTCAGCTCTTCGCATCAGATGACCAAAGTATTGGAGTTTCAGCTTCAACATCAGTTCTTCCAATGAATATTCAAGACTGATCTCCTTTAGGATGGACTGGTTGGATCTCCTTGCAGTCCAAAGGACTCTCAAGAGTCTTCTCTAACACCACAGTTCAAAAGCATCAATTCTTCAGAACTCAGTTTTCTTTATAGTCCAACTCTTACATCGATACATGACCACTGGAAAAACTATAGCCTTGACTAGATGGACCTTTTTTGGCAAAGTAGTCCCTCTGCTTTTTAATAAGCTGTTTAGGTTGGTCATAACTTTTCTTCCAAGGAGTAAGCATCTTTTAATTTCATGGCTGCAGTCATCATCTGCAGTGATTTTAAACCCCCCAAAATAAAGTCTGCCACTGTTTCCACTGTCTCCTTATCTATTTGCCATGAAGTGATGGCACCAAAACAGACTGATTATATTCTTTGCAGCCAAAGATGGAAAAGCTCTATACAGTCAGCAAAAACAAGACCAGGAGCTGACTATGGCTCAGATCATGAACTCCTTATTACCAAACTGAGACTTAAATTGAAGAAAGTAGGGAAAACCACTAGACCATTCAGGTATGACCTAAATCAAACACCTAATTCATAATGTGATACAACTGAACAGGTATTTGAACAATGGAATCGGACAATACTCACTAAACCTAGAAAATATTGTGTAAGATATCATCTGTAGGTTTAGACCAATGTAACTTCAAACATGTTTTGGTATTTCAGAAAACATTCGGTTGCATTTAAATTAATGTGTCACAAAGTTGTACTACTTCAGCTGCTTGAAAGTATTTTCTATTAAATATAAATCCTTGGTTTGAGTATTTAGAGTATACTTTCATATTCTCTCTCCAGACTATATATCTCCAAAGCATTACTTTCCTTCACAGAATTAATAGAAAATCCCCACTTTTTTAGCCCGCTGTATATAATATATTCCATTTTGGAATAATCTAATGTTTGTAACATCATTGTTTTTGCCTAGAAGAAAGAATAAGATGAAAACCAAACCAAACCAAATAAAAACCAGAGAGCCTTAAGGTGGCCTATGAATCACTTCTTTGTTTGAAACCATGAAAAGTTTTAAACCTCAGGGTAATTCTTGCTAGTGAGATTCTTGAAGAGTGAGTTGTCTTTTCTGAAGTGAGAAAGGGACTGTCTAGAAAGAGAGGTAAGTAAAGGAAGCAACGTGAAACTATGAGGAGCATCCATGGATTTGAAGATGTGAAAATGTAGCCATTTCCTTTTTGCTTGTTAGGCGGACACATGGATTGAAAATATTAATGACAACATCTTTGTTTTGCAGCTGTCGTGAGCGCCATCCCTGTGCCAACCCTAGAAAGTGCGCAGTACCCAGGAATCCTTCCGTCACCCACGTGTGGATACCCCCACCCACAGTTCACCCTCCGGCCTGTGCCGTTCCCAGCACTGTCAGTGGACCGCGGTTTCGGAGCAGGAAAAAGTTAGTGTATTGCACTTTCCTTTCTTTGTACTGAGAACAAATGAAAAAGATCAACAAAGTCTTGTCAAGTGTGTAGCATTCTGATGCTCTTATCCTTTGTAAAGAGGGATTCAGCTGTGACCTGAGTCCTAGAATTTTCTTTTTCAGCATGGTCAGTTTTTTGGACCCTAAACATGTATTGGGACTGATTTTCTAAGAGTCTTTCCACAGTCCGTTGCACTGACAATATGAAGAGTTGTGAAAAAACAAAGCTGAACGGGTTCAGTAAAACAGTGACGTGATGGGTGCTGGAAATTAATATGTTCTGTTAAGTGGGAAGTGAATAAGCAAGTGACTGAACTCCAACATATTCTCACTTAAGTGTCTGTCTGTAATAATTGAAGATGTCTCTTTGATTTTCCTTATGAACCAATACTTGTATGAAAACTTTAACTTTCTTTAGTTAAATCAGCCATTTGCAACACCATGGATAGACCTTTTCCATTTTTCATGTTTATGAAATAGCTATTAGAAATAAAAAAAAATTTCCAGACTAATATTTCACCTGTTTTTATGTATTTATTTTTCCAGATTTAATGGGAATAGTTGACATTGAACAGTGTGTTGGGCCTTGTGATGATTTGATATACTTCTCTATTGCAAAATGATAATCACTGTAACTTTAGCCAACATCCCCATCCATGACACATAATAAGCATTTCTTTTTTGTGGTAAAAACACTTAAGAGTTATTCTCTTAGCAACTTCTGAGGGTTTAATACAGTATCATTAACTATAATCACTCCTCTGCCCATGGGATTCCAGGTAAGAATACTGAAGTGGGTTGCCATCTCCTTCTCCAGGAGCTCTTCCCACCCCGGGTCTCCTGCTTGCCGGCAGATTCTTTACTAACTGAGCTATGAGGGAAGCCCATTCTATACGTTATAGCCCCAGAATTTATTCATCCTCTAACTATAAGCCTGACCAAATATGTCCTTTCTTCTCTCATCTCCCATTCTCTGGTAAACATTATTCTAGTTTCTATGTCTATGAGTTTGGCTTTTTTAGATTCCAAATATAATATTTGTCTTTCTCCATCTGACTTATTTCACTCAGCATAATGCCTTTAACGTCTATCCATGTTGTTGCAAATGTAAATGTCCTTCTTTCTCATGGCTAAATAGTATATATATGTGTGTGTGTATACATTTTATATGTATCTCACATCTTCTTTGCCCATTCATCCTTGAGGAAAACTTAGCTGTTTCCATGTATTGGCTATTGTGAATTATGCTGCAAAAAGCATGGGAATCTCAGCCATAAAAGGAGACGAAATAGGGTCATTTGTAGCGATATGAATGAATCTAGTGTCTCTCATACAAAGTGAAGTAAGTCAAAAAAAGGAAAACAAATATTGTATGTTAACACATGTATGTATGGAATCCAGAAAAATAGTACTGACGACCCTGTTTTCAGGTCAGGAATAGAGGCACAGATGTAGAGAATGGACTTGCAGACACAGCGGGGGAAGGAGAGGTTGGGATGGACTGAGAGAGTAGCTTTGAGATATATGTATATAATCGTATGTAAAATAGATAGCTCGCAGGAAGCTGCTGTATAGCACGGGGAGCCCAGCTTGGTACTCTGTGATGTCCTAGAGGGGTGGAATTGGGGGTGTGTGGGAGGGAGGTTCAGTAGGGAGATGGTATAGTGTACTTACAGCTGATTCACACTGTTGTACCACAGAAGTTAACATTGTAAAGCAAGTGTGTGTTAGTTGCTAAATTGTATCCGACTCTTTGCAACCCCATGGGCTATAGCCTGCCAGGCTCCTCTGTCCACAGGATTTCCCAGGCAAGAACACTGGAGTGGGTTGCCATTTCCTTCTCCCGGGGATCTTCCCAATCCAGGGATTGAACTTGCATCTCTTGCATTGGCAGGCAGATCCTTTACCACTGAGCCATCTGGGAAGCACCTGTAAAGCAATTATCCTCCAAATTAAAGAAATAATATTAAAAATAGTTGGCAAAAAAAAATGCATGGGAGTGCAGAATCTCTTTGATATCCGGTTTTCATTGCCTTTGCCTATATATGCAGAAGTGGGATGACTAGATTATATGATTGTACAATTTTTAATTTCCTAAGGTACTTACATACTGTTTTCTGCAGTGGCTATATCATTTTATATTTCCACCAACAGTGCAAAAGTGTTTTCCTTCCTTCACATCCTCACAAACACTTATCCCTTATCTTTTTTATTTTAGCCATGGTAACAGAGGTGAGGTGATATCTCATTGTCGTTTAATTTGCATTTGATTTACATTTGGCACCCCACTCCAGTACTCTTGCCTGGAAAATCCCATGGACAGAGGAGCCTGGAAGGCAGCAGTCCATGGGGTCGCTGAGGGTCGGACACTACTGAGCGACTTCACGTTCACTTTCATGCATTGGAGAAGGAAATGGCACCCACTCCAGTGTTCTTGCCTGGAGAATCCCAGGGACAGGGGAGCCTGGTGGGCTGGCGTCTCTGGGGTCGCACAGAGTCGGACACAACTGAAGCGACTTAGCAGCAGCAGCAGCAGTGATTAGTAATGTTGAGCACCTTTTCACGTATCTGTTGGTTTTTTGTATATCTTCTTTGGAATAATGTCCATTCAATTCCTCTGCACGTTTTTTTAATCACAGTGTTTGTGTTTTTGGTTTTGAGTTGTGTGAGTTTTTGTATATTTTGGATATTAACCAGTTAATCAGATATTTGATTTGTAAGAATTTCCTTCCATTACATTTTCATTTTCTTTCTTTATAGCTGCTTTTTAATTGGATATAGTTCCATTTACTTATTGTTGCCATTATTGCCTTTGCTTTTGGTGTCAAACCAAAAATAAAATCATTGCCAAGACCAATGTCTGTTTTCTTCCAGGAGTTCTACAGCTCTTGGTCTTAATGTTCAAGTCTTTAATCCAGTTTATTTTTGCATATGGTACAAGATAAGGGTTCAGGTTCACTCATTCACAGTGACTATTATTCAGTTTTCCCAGCACCTTTTATTGAAGAGACTGTTCCCTCCCCATGGTGTATTATTGAATTTCTTTTTAAATATTAGTTGAGTTTATACTTGGGGATATATTTAGGCTCACAGTTCTGACCCTGTGGTCTGTGTCTGTTTTTATGCCAATACTGTACTGTTTTAATTGCTATAGTTTTGTAGTATAGCTTGCAATCAGAAACTATGATGCCTCCAGCTTTGTTCTTAGGTTTACTTTTGGTTCATGAGTTCCATGCAAATTTTAGTTTTTTTTTTTCTTTTTCTATTTCTGAAAAGATTATATTGGAATTACAGTAGGGATTGATTGAATATATAGATGGCTTTGGGTAGTAGTTTTAACAATATTAATTCTTCCAATCCATGAACACAGACCATGTTTCCATTTTTTGTGGCTTGTTCAGTTTCTTTTATCAAAGTAGTAGATTTCAGTATACAACTGTTTAACCTCCTCAGTTAAATTTATTCCTAAGTATTTTGTTCTTTTTGATGCTCCTGTAAATGAGATTGTTTTCTTAATTTCTCTCTCTGATAGTCTGTTGTTAGTATATCAAAATGCAACTGATTTCTGTATATTGATTTTGTATCCTGAGAGTAGTATTTGTTTCAAAGAATGTACAAATGGAGAGAGATTCTCAAGCTATTATATGCACCCTGGTGATTTTTCCTGTGCTATTTAGCTTTTTTTCCCTTCAAGCATAGCATTTTAAAATCGATTTTATGGCATTCTTCTCTTAGTTACGAACAGGTGACTCAGCATCTCCTGTGAGATCGGATATTTCGTAATAGATAAGATGGTAACAGCAATAAAATATATTTGTGGAGTAGCTATATTTTTTCCAAGGCAACAGGGACAGCTCTAAGAAATCATAAATTGTCTAGATGTAGCAAGGTTAGAATTAAAAGGCATCAAAAATCTGCCAAGAGAGAATTAGATTTATTTTTCTTCTTCTCACTGCACATCATGTCTAGAGAATAGAGTTGTGTGCAAAAACTCAAAGAAAAAAAGTCCTCCAGACCACAATGAAGGGATTTAAATAAAGGTGTAAGAAGTCCAACACCTCCAAATTTCTGAATCCCAAGACAAGTAGGACGATAATTCTAGTCAAAGGATTCATAACACACAAGTCCCTTCTTCAATTTCTGAATTGCCCTATCCCCAAGAGGAAAGAGGTTTATAGTTTTAGTTTAGCTTTCTTCTCATTGCTTCATTGTTCATTTATACTCTCTTACTGTAAAAGGAAGTGTCAGAATGGCCTTTATCTGTTCATTCCAGCAAGACTGAGAGAGCCAAAGTTTACCACTTTGTCCAAAACTGGAAATTAACTATTTCATTTGCAGGTGTTCCCATAAATTCTTTTCCATTTTTAAAAAATTTTTATTTTTACTTTATTTTACTTTACAATACTGTATTGGTTTTGCCATACATTGACATGAATCCGCCACGGGTGTACATGAGTTCCCAATCCTGAACCCCCTTCCCACCTCCCACCCCATATCATCTCTCTGGATCATCCCCGTGCACCAGCCCCAAGCATCCTGTATCCTGTATCGAACATAGACTGAATTTAACATCCCATTGACTCCTTCCTTTCTCTCCTGACCTGGTACAGCATGCAAAACTGTCTCATTAAACCATGGGGAAAATGATTCCAGAAGTTAAATTTCAATGAAAAGGAAAACAACTGAACTAGTATAGAATTTAATTTCATCCATGATTAAGGATCACAGATCTGTTTATACCTTTGTTCAGTCTCATACCATTCTGGTGCAGGATTTTGACAGTGGACGAGGCTATGCATACCTGGGGTCAGAGGGTAAATCTCTGTATCTTCTACTCGATTTTGTTATGACTCTGAAAACTGCTCTAAAAATTAAGGTCTGTTACAATGAAAAGATGGGAGGGGGAATAGGGAGTGAGAAAGAGGAAGGAAGGAAAGTGGGTGAGCAGGAAGAAAGGGAGAAAAATGCAGTCTCCTTAGCTGACTTTTATTTTAATTTGCTTAAAAGTAATATTATATTTTAAATACATTTAAAATTCTATTACTATTGCATAACATATAATGTGAACATAAAATAGATAATGTTTTGTGTAAAGTTATGCAAATTAAGGATTCTTAACAGAATTCTTTGTTTAATAATTCGTGAACCTCATCGAAAATCACAAGGCATTGACAGTCTACTCCTGGCCAAGATACCACAGATTTTTTAAAATAGAAGATATACTCAGTCCTTCTTCAAGTATTTTTTTGACCAAAGCTATGTGCAATGCAAAAGGCATAGGAACTGATGTGTTTCCAAGTTATTGCTTTGAAAAGAAATACATAAAACAAGCATCCTCTTTTCTAGGAAACTAAGTATTCTCTAAATCACTGTCAGAAACAGTTAACTTCCAACCATTCAGTATCGGTTTCTAAATGCCTTGGAGAACACTATAAACATCCCAGTTCTCTCTCAAGCAGAAAACATTCCATGTCCCTGGCTGGAGATGTCTTATTAGTCACCTTGAAAAACAGCAAAAGGCACACGTAGGAAAAGAAACATTTGACTGTGGGAAAGGGAGCAACTCTCCTTTCTCAAAAGTTATCAGAAGGACCTTTGAATTTGAGAGAGGACTCACTAAATCCCTGCCCACAAAGAAGGCTGCTTTCTGAGGACACTAATAAAGCTGAATTTCTCCCCTCCCATAATGAATGGAAAGATATAGGATACAGTGCATTTGCATAACACATATTCGGTGATCCATGCAGAAAGGTTTATACAGTTGTGATGGACAAATATTTCTTCTTCCTATTAATAGCTTCAGTTTTGCCCTTCACATCCGTGGGCAAAGGAACTGGCCGTGGGGGGACAACAAAAAGAGATATATTTTGGGAGCTTCAAACAATCATCTGTAAATCTCATTTCTGCAAGTCAGTATAAAATTGGGGCCTCCATTTCCTCCCCTTGGGAACAGGTGCTAGAGGCGATGATGCCCACTCTTGTCTTCAGTGCTGGCCTTGCCTCAGTGAGAACACCAGTCACCTTTCTCCAGGTTATCGTTCTCCCACACCTCTCCCCCAGATAGGAAATCAGTTAACAGATGGAACTTGCCATCAATAAAACCATAACAGTGGAGTTCATGGATCTTTCTTTAGGGTCTTTAAAAAAACCTAGCTGTAAGGAATTGGGGTTACCCAGGATTACTGCATGATGTTGTTCTTCTGAGATTAATGAGTGAATTTGGTTTATGTCTTGAAGTGTCTCTGTTTAGTTATTCATCTGCCATATTTCTTTCAATGCAATCTGAGATAGAAAATCCTCATTTCCGTTTTTACAATACTTTTGCCACTTATTTTGTAGCAATTATTTATGTGTTGGCATTAATTATTATAAATTGCCTTGAGATTTGACTCTGCTGTATAACCGTATGCTATTTGAACCATGAATTCCTACTATCTCATCATTTGAAAATGAGTACCTTGCCAGGACCTATTTGATTCTCACTTTAGTCTGTGAATTGCAGGGATGCTGCACTTTGTGAGAGAAAGGAGGTTTTCTTTGCTTTTGGAGCTCTTAGCAGGGCTAAATGTCATGTCAGAAAGCCAGTCTGTTTCACTTAGGTGTCCTGAAGCTGGCACCTGAACTGGCCAAACAGGCTCAGATGAAATGAGAGCTTTTCTCCAGTGGAGCAGTTGCTCTTGTGTTTGCTGAAGAATTTTTTCACTACCTTAAATGTCATCCAATTCTAAAAGGCACTTTTTTTTTTTTTCTTTGCTCTGTGCATATAACTATTATGAATCACCTATGGAAAACCTATACCTTGCCATTTTGAACAAAACAAAAACAATCCTTTGTGCATTACTGATACATGCAGTCTTAAGGCTGGACCCTCTCATTCCCACCTAGCATATGAGGTTAGGCTCTTTCCTCTTCACTCTGTGGCATAAAATATTGATTTTGCTAAAGAGCTGGTCCAGTGATATCAAGCCATTATTATTTCCCTTGGTGTCAAGAACAACACCGTGATGTTCCCAGTGGGAATCATGGTAGCCAACTGAAAACTTGGGAGCGGAGGACTTGGAGTGCTCAGCATTTTTATTTTCAAATATGTTAAAGAGAAGAGGAATGGTAGTGCCCACCCCCAAAATTCAATGAAGTCAACGGAATTCATGAGAAGCCTGAAGTTTTTAAGTAACTAAATTTTAGAAGACTAAAAAAATGCAAAGTTTTATCAACCCTATGATCATAATAATATTTTAATATAGCTCTCTTTCATTTCAAAAATGTAGAAGAAATAGAAAAGAAAAAATATGAAGGAAGGAATGAAGAAAGATATCACAAAATGTTACTACCTCTGTAAAGACTAAAGCAGTTTTTAAAAATATGATATAGATTTATTGCAATCCAGCTTCCACAGAAAGAATTACAGCAGATTTCCAAGAAACAGCATGAAATTCTTCTCATGGAGAGGCATTTCTAATAAGCTGTGCGTGCATGCTAGCTGTGTCTGACTCTGTGACCCCATGGACTGTAGCACACCAGGCTCCTCTGTCCATGCAGTTCTCCAGGTCAGAATACTGGAGTGGGTTGCCATTTCCTCCTCCAGGGGATCATCCTGAACCAGAGACTGAGCCCTCATCTCCTGGGCCTCCTGCATTGCAGGTAGACTATTCACCCACTGAGCCACTGGGGAAGCCCCTAATATGATGATACGGACCCTTTAATAAAAACTAGCCCTTTGGTAATAAAAGAAAGACCTCATTGTTTGTTCCTGCAGCTGCTTCTCTCAATCTAAATCTAAGAGATACTGTATTTTTATTTGGGCAATTGACCATTTATTCCTTTAGATTAAATATGAGTCCAGAGTAAAACCTGCATAATTCTGTTTCTAAAACTATACTCTCAGTCACCTAATTATACCATCCTGATGGAACACAAGTTACACGCATATTCCTCTTTCCCTTTACATTCTTGAAAGCAGTTTAGCTCCTTCTAGCATCTACTTGAAGGTCCCTTTCCCTTTTGTCTTTGAGAACCAACATCACCGGAGACTCACCTTAATGTTTTCCTTACAGCCCCACACTTTAACCTTGAGATTATATATGCACATACATACATGTCCATATTTGATAAGACATCCTAGCATAGAGATAAGGTACCTCTCTTCAGACTCTGCTTGCCATCAGAGTTCTATCTAGTTTGTTTGCTTGATTACATTTTCCTTATTTGAAGAATTTTATGAAGTCTTTGCCCATTTTCTGGTTCCGAGCACTACGTGACTACATCTGTCCTTGGCCAACCCTGTGTCTTTCCACCTCCATCTTTGAATGGGGTAAGCCTGAAGCCTGTTCAGTGACCTAGAGGACCTCTAATCCTTTTTGAATATAGAAAAAATGAGCTTTAATATCAAATGCCTTCTACAGGCACATTTCACTGTTGCATATCTTTTATATCTTTAATCTCCACCCCTTTCAGCATTATCAGATTTTCTGTCTCCTCTGCCCTTTGCTGACCTCACTGAGCCTCCCAGAGAGGTGTCTCAGAATTATCTCACAAACTAATTATCTTGAGATATTACCTGCTTAGAAATTCTCTTTCAAAGGAAAGAGATGATCTTCTATCACTGCATTTTTTTCCACCTTTAGACCCAGGTTCGATCCCTTGGTCGGGAAGATCCCCTGGAGAAGGAAATGGCAACCCACTCCAGTATTCTTGCCTGGAGAATCCCATGGACTGAGAAGCCTAGTAGGTTACAGTCCACAGGGTCGCAAAGAGTCGGACACGACTGAGCGACTTCACCTCACCTTCACCTCACCTTACCCAATAGTACTTTCTTAAGAAATAATCAGAAATATTCTTCTTTGATCCACGCTTATACCTACTATGCATCTCTGTTCATTTTCAATTTAACTTGGAGTCTGAAGTTGAGTTGAGTCTGAAGATGAATGAATAAAGTCAAATCACAGTGTTCTTAGCATGAAAAACTGCCTGGCCAATATTTTAGTACAACTCAACTGTGTTCTTTGGAGCAAAAGGTGTGTTTCTACACACAAAATTGTCCAAATAGCCAAAGGCTGTCACAAACAACTATGTGAAGCCTCTTCAACCATAGTAATCTGAATGAAAATTACAAGGTTTGCTACCAAAGGGGAAAAACTGCAATTCTGCATTCAGGAAACTTGTTTCAGCAAAGTCATCTCTCATGTAACGTCTTAGATTGATGTGCATCTATTTTGTTTCGGAAGATAATGACAACGGTTATTATTTGCATCATTTTATTAGCAATGCCTTGAGCACCGGGTAACTCTGATGTGTTTGATAGCTGACATGGCATGTTTAAATCAGAAAAATTGGCATATTGGCTAGTAGATAATAATGCAGCTGTAGCCTGGTTTGGTACATTGAATTTCACTGACATTGCTACTTATGAAAGGAGAAATAACTCTCTTTTCTCGCTCCATCACTTATGATTGCAGGGCCCAGACAATTCAGGCAATACAGTCAGCGCTGTGTATCTTTTACTATTCTTCCTAGAAGATACAGCCCTCCCCTACTGGGTCTGTTTCTACCATTTAAAGGGGCAGTGCTAACACGTCCCATAAATGCAAGAGGACAGTGCGATGCAGACGTTCTTAACCGTGAAGAATAGATTGGCCACATCATGGTACAACTCTCTGAACTGTTCCAGTGACTTAGAGAAAGCCCACTTTGTTGTGGAATAATGAATGGCTTCTACTGTGTTTATTGCAGCGGTGAGTGAAGGACCAACCACCCAACAGCCACCCATGTTGCCCCCAGCGCAGCCTGAGCATCCGAGCAGTGAGGAGGCACCCAGCAGAACCATCCCCACGGCCTGTGTTCGTCCAACTCACCCCCTCCGCAGCTTCGCCAACCCTTTGCTACCTCCGCCGATGAGTGCAATAGAACCGAAAGTCCCTTATACACCGCTTCTGTCTCAGTCAGGTAAGCGCCCGTTTGCCTGCATTTAGAAGCTTTGTTGTCCTTGGTGGCTCTGCGTTAAGTGCCTGAGGCTTCCTGAGAAGGCTCAGAGGTGATGTCTTTTGGATGCTGATCACGTGCCCAGTGCACTCGTGTCTTTGGCTGATTTTTGTGGTGCAGCTTTTAAGTATTTGCCTCGTAAACAGCTGGCTGATTTGGTGCCTTTCTTTCCTTTGGAAAGTCATTCATTGTTGCTGAATGTCAGTTCAGTACTTATAGTATGTGCTATAGTGAAAGTGAATTCGCCCAGTTGTGTCCAACTCTTTGCGACCCCATGGACTGTAGCCTACCAGGCTCCTCCATCCGTGGGATTTTCCAGGCAAGAGTACTGGAGTGGGTTGCCGTTTCCTTCTCCAGGAGATCTTCCCAACCCAGGGATCGAACCCAGGTCTCCCGCATTGCAGGCAGACACTTTACCATCTGAGCCACCTAGATATGCCCAATAGAGAATACTGGACTTTCTGCTACATCGGTTGTCAGATTTAAAGCTAGATTGCAAAATTAGAGTTCAAGGTACAGATGTCTGTGAAAATCACTTTTTTAGAGAAATGTATGTAAATCTCATAATTCTGTTTTGCTCCTTCCAATCGTTGTCTCCCAGGGGTTCTTATTTTAGAGTTCCAAGGCCAGAAAGGAGCATCAGACCAGCGTAGAGTCTAATCTCCTAATTTTAGAAATAAAGAAATAGAAATAAATAAATATAGAAATAATCTTAAATAAGTATTATAAGAGTATATAAGAAAAAATAATAAAGAAATAGAAAGAAACCCAAACTTAGATAGGAAGCAATATCTGCATTTCCTTTCTAAGAAATGCAGATGCAGAGAGAAGACCCTGAGTCCCTGACTCCCAAGGCAGTGCTCATTCTGTTACCTTAGCTGGAATCCACTGGCTCCACTGAAGCAGCGCTCCTTTTAGTTTCTGTAATGGATTAGGGAGAATCCGGGGGCGCATAGAGGGGAAGAGGAGGAGGAGGGAGGAGGTGGACAAGGAAAAGAAAAAAGATGAGGAAGAGGAGGAGGAGAGGAGGAATAAATAGATAAGACTAGAGAGAGGTCAGTACCTAGATAAGTAAATACGGAAAGAACTACATAGGGCTTAAAATTACTTGGGATATTGGCATCATTCTTGACAACCCCAGCATATTAGGCACAAGACAATTAAGTTCAATAATTCCGTGTAAAGAGAGATGCCCCCCTTAACAGACACAGGTAGCTGCATGGACCGATCAGCCGTTGTACAGATACCTTTGAGTTAGTTTCTGTTTTCAGCCACATACCCAGAGCAGTGTTAGTCACGACATTAGTGCATAAACCTGCTGACGCTAGGAAAATAAGGCTGCCATTATGAATCTTAAATTTATATTAACATTTAGACTCTACCTTGTTTCTGGCATCACGCTGGTCGATTTGTGAGTATCTGGTTTCTCACCATTCGTGTGGTGTCTAGTATGGCTGCTCAGCTACCCAACTCCTTGAGGTGGAGTAGAACCCAGGAGGGCTGCGGACCTCCATCCCTTGAGATGCAAGCTGTGTGTCGCCCCTGGGCAGAATGGGGTCTTCTCTGACACACAGATTCACTGCAGGTCATGGTTTCATTTCAGCAGAGATGGCTCTTCTAGCCCCAAAGAAGGCCACACTAGGATTCAGCAAGTCAGTATTGTCTAATCTCTTCTTCTGCTAGCCATGCATCTATCCCACATACACATGATTTGGCGAATTCGCTACTTGGTATCACCCCAAAGCTGTGAGGTCTTTGCTACTTGAGACAGGAACAATTTGAAGCAAGAAAATTTATTTCAGGAAATTCCTGTGTCAAGAACATGCTTCCTGGTGATTTCTGGCTATACTCACTTTCCCACTGAAAAGCCAACTAAGGGAAATGATCTTGGAGGACACTGGTATTCAGGATAGATGGCAGGTTAATTGCAACTACTAATAATAACTAACCTTTATTGAACATGTGCTATGTGACCTATATGCTTCTGAAGGCTTGTAGTATGGTATGTGATCCTCAAAACTCTGTGAGGTTGTGCCTTTTTAAAACCTATTTCAAGGATAATTGTAATAAAGAGCATTTAAGTAGTATATTTAAATCTACACAGCTAGGGAGCAAGGCTTCTTTTCCCACTCTTTTTGATTTAGAAAGCAGGGGTTCTGAACTTTTAGGAACTCATTTGTAAGTCTTAGTTTGTGTCTAACTCATTTAATGACAAAAGCAAAGATAATTTTAAAGCCTATTGAATTAATCAGTCTAAAGCTGATAAAAAGAAAAAAAAAATGGGAAACATCTGAAATAATTCTGAGCTGGGAAATACCATTTTCTCACAAGGTTTCTTCCCTCACATTTTAATGAGTGAGAGAGGATGAGAATTTTACCAGAAGCTTTTTCTACACCTATTGAAATGATTGCATGGTTTTTATTCTTCAATTTCTTACTCTGGTGTATCATATTGATTAAATAGTGGATATTGAAAAATCCTTGCATCCCTAGGATAAATCCCATTTGATCATGGTATATGATCCTTTTAATGTATTGTTGGATTCTGTTTTCTAGTATTTTGTTGAGAATTTTCACATCTGTCTTTATCAGTGATATTGGCCTATAATTTTCCTTTTTTTGTGTGATATCATTGTTTCACAATGATGCTGGCTTCATAGAATGAGTTCAGAAGTATTCATTTTTCTGCCGTTCTTTTGGATAGCTTCTGAATGATAGGTGTTAACTCTTCTCTAAATGTATGGTAGAATTCACTTGTGAAGCCATCTGGTCCTGAACTTTTACTTGTTGAGAATTTTTAAATTACTGATTAAATTTCAGTGCTTGGAATGGGTCTGTTCATATTTTCTGTTTCTTCCTGGTTCAGTCTTGAGAAATTGTACCTTTCTGAGAATTCGTCCATTTCTTCTAGAGATGTTTAACTATTTTATCCTGCTGCTGCTGCTGCTACTGCTATGTCACTTCTCTGTGCAACCCCATAGACAGCAGCCCACCAGGCTCCCCCATCCCTGGGATTCTCCAGGCAAGAACACTGGAGTGGGTTGCCATTTAATACCAATTTTATAACACCAAGAAACTAAAGTGCTGTAGTCTTTATATTGTTGATATTCTATTTTGAAGTTTTCTATTTTTTAGGAACTGTGTTATGCAGAGAAAAAAAGATGGAAATGATACTGAGAAGTCCATTTTAAATAAAAATTCTGCAGTGGCAGTAATAGTGGATTTGGAACACAAAATCTGGAAATAAACTCATGCTCCAGGTGATCCATAGTAACAAAAAATGACCCCCAAGTGACCCAGTAGAAAGAACACCTGATAAGAGGCAGAACAAAGCACTTATCATGGTCATTTACTAATTATTAGTATTTTTTTGTTCTAGTGACAGTGAAACCAAAACTGTCTAAAACAAAATATACTCAGTGCAGCATGAATGAGTGTATTATGTCTTTAAAAGATGGCCCAGAGAGGTTTTTCTTTTGTCTCTACACCTATTCTCTCAAATACTGAGTGTATTTGAAGAGCCTTTCTGTTCTAATGTCGTGTGGGCAAGATCTCATTTTCCTTTATTTCCCCTGCATATTTATAAGTCTACATTTATTTTAATATTGTTCTTATTTTAGTGGAATGATTTCTTATAAACTACCTTTTCTTTAAAATTTTCCAGTGTCTTTGACTTGCTGGGGGATTGATTTTATATAAAACCATAGTTCCCCTTTAAATTCCATCCACCCCCACCGTCACTGGGACATTATTAAATGCCTTTCCCTTTTTTGTTTCTCCATTGTCTCCCTGTGACTCCTGTGCATTTCATAAAGTCTTCCCGCATGATTTTCAAATAAGTTCTCCCTGCATTGCTCCTGACACATGGCAAGTAGTATGCTTTTAAGAAAGGGCTGATGTTTACTTATTCTAATAGAAACAGAAAATTAGCAGACTGACAAATGTATTAGCTGTGACATTAACTACATGCTTCTTATTCTAAAAGATGAAATACTTAGAGCTTTCGACAAATTTTAATTCTCAGAAAATCATTGCTTGAGTCAAACTGATGGATGATGTCAAGTCTTTCTCTTTTTGGGTTAAAAACAATACCTCAAGTAATTTTACTCTGAGTTTCATAATAAAAGACTGCATAATTACTAATGAACTTATCTTTACTTACCACAGGTAGTTACTTTAGATATGGTAATGTGAAGCATCGCCGTAATTTTGAAATATCATACCCAATGAGAAGCCCCTTCTGGTTTGAAATCATTTAAATTAGGATCGAGGAAGAAGTTCTTTTTCTTCTCAGGTTCCTGTGTATGGTTTTTCTTGGGCAGTATTATCGATCTGTGCCTCAGCTTGCCTCCCAAAAAGGCACGCGAAGCTATTTATAGGATTTATTTGTTGTTTAGTCACTCAGTCGAGTCCGACTCTGCAGCCTCATGGACTGCAGCACACCAAGCTTCCTTGTCCTTCACCATCTCCCAGAGTTTCCTCAAACTCATGTCCATTGAGTCAGTGATGTCATCCAACCGTCTCACCCTCTGTCGTCGCCTTCTCTGCATAATGTGCAGTAATGATATCCCTGCGGTTGCACAGATTTGCAGTATTTCTATAATAAATGGCAATTAGAAAATCATCCTATTATCGTAATGACTGACAGCCTACCTCTACCTACCTGGAAACCCAGATTCACTCCATCATTTATGTTTTCCTTCCACGATTAGAAATTTAGCTTGCTAGACTCTAGGGTGTTTTATGGTATTTCTTACAATTTGATCATCACCTCATGATAAAGCAGTTCCATTCTTCACCTATAGATGTGAATAACTGTGTGGTCTATATACATATTGTATTTCTTACAATTGATCAAACCTCATGATAAAGCAGTTCCATTTCTTCACCTATAGATGTGAATAACTGTGTGGTCTATATACATATCAGGGAGGCTGCAAAAACTACATTTTGCAAATCACAGATGTGGCCATATAAGTGATTTGGCTTAGTCTCCTTTCAGATTAAATAGAAAATGCTCGATGCAGCATTGGGCTTATGGCCTTATAGATCTGACATAAATTCTGCAAAGGGCCAAGACAGGCTATTTTTTTTTCCTTCACTAGTGAAAATTCCTTTTAGCTGTGAACTGATCAGCTGCACTTTAAATGAACCTGGATTAGGGGACCATTTGTCTTGCAAGGCTGTAATTCTAAAGGGAAAGAAAATGTGACCTCTTAAATAGTGACTTTTATATTGTAGTGCTGTTTTACAGCCCTAGTCTCCTGGAGTTCTCGCATCTTTGTAAAGCTGTATGCATGCTTCATTGTCATCCATTTACACACTGCATCTCTACGTGTTTTTATTCATAAAGGGAAAACCCAGGACATCCTGATCTGTTCAGTCTTCTAGGGATCAATATGTCAGTGGACATGACAAAACCAAAACTCACTCCATTGTACTGCGAAATTGAGTTTGATTTTCCCTCTGCAAATTGTGGCATGTGCTTCAATTTGTCTGAGGGTTGGGGACAAGGAGTGGGTGGAGGTGGCTGACAGCGGGCAGAGAAGGCATTTGATTTGTATTTTATGGCTGGCTGGGAAATCATGTGTTCCTGCTATAACCTGATCTTTTTGGCAGGCCTCATTTCTGTAAATACTCTGTCACACAGAATTGCCGATAAATTACTATAATCCATTAGTTCAATTCCTTTCCCTGAGCCACGTGTACGCCACTGTTGTGGATATTCATCAGGATTCCACCTGAGTGTTCCATTTTGCTGAAATCAGCCATGGGCAAAGGTCTTGGGGGGTCAGACATTCTTCAGCAGGTAGAACAAGAGGGTCATTTTCCAGGCCAGTTAGAGCAAATAAATCATTGGCACAGTTAAGTAGGAGAGATGTGTTGATTTGATGTTATTGGAGCCGATACCATCAATCAGTTTCAGAGGAGAAAATTACACCGCCCCCTAGTATGCTGTCTCTCATGTGTAAGCTCAGCTCTCGGTATGCTTTTGTTTGTTTGCTTGGGCAGAGGGTTGCTTTCTTGGCAGTTACCTTCTAAATCGTCCTGTCCTCATGTCTAACAGATCATTTTTTTAATAGGTGAAATTTGATTTGATTTGGTCTAGTCATTCTAAATTACTCCTTAGTAAAGTGTAATTGGCTCTTCCCTGGTGGCTAAGACAGTAAAAAGAATCTGACTGCAATGCAGAAGACCCAGGTTCAATCCCTGCGTCAGGATGGTGCTAGAAGCAAAGAACCTGCCTACCAATGCAGGAGACGTAAGTGGCGTGTGTTTGATCCCTGGGTGGGGAAGATCCCCTGGAGGAGGGCATGGCAACCCACTCCAGGATTCTTGCCTGGAGAATCCCATGGACGGAGGAGCCTGGTGGGCTACAGTCCAAAGGGCGCAGAGAGTCGGACACGACTGAAGCGACTTAACATGCACACAAAATGCAATTAAGTCAAATTTGCTTTATACGTCACCAATATTTGCAACACTGAAACCTACTTGATGCTTTGATAAAATACTGTTTCCTTTAGCCTGGTGTTCCAGGATTTAGGGAAAACCTCTGCTAACTGCCTCAAAGAGAGGGATTTCTAGAAGCAACTTTAGGAAACTTTATAAGTAAGCCATGTGACTGGTACCTCACTTATAAATGACAAAACTGAAGCCTCAAAAGGTTAAGCAGCTCGCCCAAGCTCAAAAGTTGAGCTGTTGGTCAAGTTTACAGAATTCAGAGGAATAGAACACTGAAGAAAAAGAAAGTATGTTAGCTGGGTGTAGTGACGCGAGTAGCTATTTGAGATTGACTTTGTTTGTACAGTTGGGTTTCTAGGATGATTCTAGTTATTAAATATCCCTCAGAAAGAAGTGTTTGATAGCAGGCAGGTTGAATTATTTAGCTTAGTATCTGAGTAAATGTTTTCTTCTTTTATGTAGACTAGATGGAGAAAGGGAGATACTAAGCCAAGAACTCTGAAATAGCTCCTGTTAAACTCAACTGTCCAGCCTGCCAGATCCCTTGACGGGAGGGCAAGGGGCCAGAGAGCTGGCATCTGGTGCTTTCAGCACCACACACTGTGGAGAACCATGGCTTTGGAGTCCAATCATAACATTCAAATGTGCAGAAGGGAGTGTAAACCAAAGATAAAAGTTAACACACATGAGAATATTACTCAGATTGTGGGTCAGAACATGTGAAGGTCAATGAGAGTGAAAAAAGGAATGGCTGGTACTTTTTAGAATTTCAAAAAGCTATTGGTAAGAGGGGGCGAATGAGCACCATTGAGTCAAAATTGCACCCTTTTGATCAAGCTTTGGCACAATTTAAAAAAATAGGAGAAAATATTGTACCAAGAATTGTTCAGTTCAGTCACTCAGTCGTGTCCGACTCTTTGTGACCCCATGAACCACAGCACGCCAGGCCTTCTTATCCATCACCAACTCCCAGAGTTTACCCAAACTCATGTCCATTGAGTCGGTGATGCCATCCAACCATCTCATCCTCTGTCGTCCCCTTCTCCTCCTGCCCTCAATCTTTCCCAACATCAGGGGCTTTTCAAATGAGTCACCTCTTCACATCAGGTGGCCAAAGTATTGGAGTTTCAGCTTCAGCATCAGTCCTTCCCATGAACACCCAGGACTGGTCTCCTTTAGGATAGACTGGACTGCTCCTTGCAGTCCAAGGGACTCTCAAGAGTCTTCTCCAACACCACAGTTCAAAGGCATCAATTCTTTGGCATTCAGCTTTCTTTATAGTCCAGCTCTCACATCCATACATGACTACTGGAAAAACCATAGCCTTGATTAGACGGACCTTTGTTGACAAAGTAATGTCTCTGCTTTTTAGAGACAAGAATTGTTAGATCACAAATAAATTGAAGCTAATTATCAGCATTATGCAGTCTGACTCTAGGGTTAAATCATTGCGTTGCCAGCTAAATAATCGTGTGTCTGTGTGCTCAATTGCATCTAACTTCTTGTGACCCCATAGACTGTAACCTGCCAGGCTCCTCTGTCCAAGGACCTGTCCAGGCAAGAATATTGGAGTGGGGCAAGAACTAGTCTTCTCTCCATTTTCTTCTCCAAGGGATCTTCCCAACCCGGGGGATCAAACTATAGAGAAAATAAAAACAAATCTATTACATAGTAGACAATATAGTTTGAAGCATAGAAGACTGTCCTTTGATTATACTGGGGAGTGGTGGCCTTGGGAGTGATAGAACATGATGAGAGAAAGGGTGAAGAACAGGTTGTTTTCAAGGCAGCAATTTTTCCTTTCCTGTCACCTAAGAACCTGATCGGTCACATGATTAACTACCGCTATAGAAATTTTGTTATTTACAAAATATTCTTGAGGGTCAAAGTGCCTTTTAAAAATCAGCTTAAGAGAAACTAGTAGGGTTAACACTTTACATTTTGTCAACATTTACAATTTTTAAAGGATAGTCTCAATTGAATTCCTGCCTACCTGCAAAGTAACTATTTTCACCATTATTGATACAAAGAGGTTGAATAATTTGTCCTGTTTCAGGCTCATATATGTTTGTTCTTTGACCTTTATACAAAGTGAAGTGAAAGTGAAGTCGCTCAGTCGTGTCCGACTCTTTGTGACCCCATGGACTGTAGCCTACCAGGCTCCTCCCTCCATGGGATTCTCCAGGCAAGAGTACTGGAGTGGGTTGCCATTTCCTTCTCCAGGGGATTTTCCCAACCCAGGGATCGAACCCGGGTCTCCTGCATTCCAGGCAGATGCTTTAACCTCTGAGCCTTTATACAAACTCTTACACATAACGGACACTCAATAAATATTTGTAGACTTTGTCAGAATAGAATAACAAAGTAAGAGCCAGAAATTAAATTCAGGTCTTCAATTTCAAGTCTAATGATGATTATAGGTGAAGCAAGACAATTTGGGAGTTGGTGAAAGAGTTAGATATTGATAATAAAGGCAGATAAGATGAAACAATTTCCAAATTCATGACCATTTGATCATAAAATGCTAAATGGCCTAAACTATGAATAACACTCTCTGGTAAAGTTGAATTAAGTTACATAAAGTGGGAAAAAGTCATACTAAGCCACCACCTCTGGAAGTTCTATTCAGTAATTTAACTTCATGAAAATAAATACACATAGTACATGAAGAAGAACCGTGTCCCCTTTAAATTACTGAAAAAAAAAGGGGAGTGAAGCTCATTGCAAATAAAACCCTGAGGACTAGTCTTCTCTCCATTTTGCTGTAATATTATGGAATTATGCTCCCCTGAATTCTGCTCATTCTCATCTGTGATATTAGATCAGCATTCCTCTTCAAAGAAAAATGAAATGAAACCCTAGCAATCTCAATCTCTACAGTAATAAAGGTAAGCATTCTTTCTGTGTTTCTTCTTTGCATTGTTAAAGAGTATCAGTAAGAGAAAGATTTGCCTTGAATAAAGATTCTGAGATACACACTGTGCATCTTAAATCTTCTAAGCATTTGCCAGAGTTCCATATAGTTCATCAATTTGTGTCAGATTCCAATTGCTTTCTTTGGGAGCAGGCAAAAATTCTGAAACAAAAAGTATTCATGTAAACCTCTATGTTAACAGATTATTAAAAATGTGTTGTGAAAAATCTAACACACTGCAAACAAAATCTCTGTGAATAAGTGAAAATTTAGCCATGGGCGAACTATTTCTAAAGATATGACCTGTAATATCTGAAAGAATGTGTAAAAACCACTTAAGGATCCTACTTCTTCTGAATGTTTTTAACGTTTCCTGCCAGGGACTTGATGGGAGATTCAAGTGCCATGTTAAACATCTTGTATGCTTCATAGCGTAGACTTTCATCTTAGGTTTGCAAGAGGACTGATGTTCTATTGCCAGAATCTCTTATTTACTGGGATATCAAATCTCTCAGAGGAGAATGCCTTTATCTTTTGTGGTAAAGGGATTCCAACAAACTTTTTTTTTTTAAGTTGGTATAAAACAGTGATCAGTAAGCCCAATTCACTGGATGGTACTTAAAACAACTACTCTTTTCATATCTACTCCAAATTGCCCTTAAATATTCTTCTTTTATATTTCCCATCCTCTTGCTGTTGTTGTTCGATCTCTAAGTCATGTCCAACTCTTTGCGACCCCATGGACTGCGGCACATGGACAGGCTTCCCTGTCCTCCACTGTCTCCTGGAGTTTGCCCAAGGTCATGTCCATGGAATAAGTGATGCCATCCAAACATCTCATCCTCTGTCGCCCTCTTCTCCTTCTGCCTTCAATCTTTCCCAGCATCAGGGTTTTTTCCAATGAGTCGGCTGTTTGTTTCCCATCCTCTTACCCAGTTTATATCTTTCTACTTCTGTGGTCATCTGAGTCATGATTTTTTAAATAGAAAACAGCATATTTCAAGCTACAATAATGTGTTCACTTACTATACGTTTAAAGTCTGAGATTGCTGATTTAACCTTTTGATTCAGGAGGTGTGGCATTTAAATTATAGTATCTGTTCTCTTCTTGGCTCCTCTCTGGAATGGTACCGCAGTTAGTTAATAGAAACAGAGGGCTTTGGACCCACAAGTGTGAGCTGATGCCTGCCATGGTGCAGGACTAAGGGCAGAAAGGCTTCATGTGATGAGAATTCAGCCAGTCTTTGGCAAGAGCAGACTGTGACTGAAAGAGAACTTCAGGAAGAAAATAATAAAACTCCACTAGGACCCAGCTCCCCCGCTCACTGGCTAGGTTGTCCTTATATAAGTTATTTAACCTCTGTGCTTCCACTTTCCACGATAAATGCAGAGAATAAAATCTAGCCTGGAAAGAGTTTCATCTTCCCAAGGGAGTCACAGCCTGTAAACATGAACGATGCTAGTTAGAAATGTTAGCACTGAATCTAGGAGCTTCTGATTCCATATAATCTGGAGACCACATTGCCTTATAAATTGGGCCCAGTGAATTTTCCAGTGCCTTATAGTAAGAAGCAGTAGGGTCACGTGAAAGGGTTACAAGTACATTTTACGGATTCAGTGGCTACACAAGATCCAACTAATGTGGGTTGAATTTCACCACAAGAATATGCACCACAGAAGGAGCAGTCAGTGAAAGGGGCCCTTCCTGGCTTGGAACACAGAATGGCCTTGAGAATTTCACAACAGCTGCCAGAGCGGTCTGAATGTCATTTCTTACATCTAGAGAGCAGCATAGCCTCTTTCAGTTAAGCAGGCCCTGATCTCAAACCTTAAGTCCATCCAACAGCCAGGAAGCTGTTTCCCAACAGCCCCTGTAAATGACCAAACTGCATTAAATAGCATTCCCCCTGCAATTTCTTAATCTGTCTCTCTGCCTATTGTTACGAATGTCTGTTTCTCAAGCCCACTAAGGATTTACGTCCAGTAGGTGTTCAGATTTGATGGTAACGTGCCTGACTTCCCTCACTTATAAACCCTACATCTCCTGAATTGCTTCTCATCATGAAACAATTTAATGTGACTAAAGCCTCTGGAACTTCCTAAGTCCCAGCTCTCCCTTCCAGCTTAGCTATTCCGAGCACCTAACCTTCCGCAAAGACAACTGCAGGGCAAAGAGTAAGAAATGAGGACCAGAAAGTAGGAAAAGGACATTTTGCATCAACACATATAAAATATTAAACCTTTGTCTTCTCACTTACATCTAATATACATGTTCTTTTCAAAAGATTTTTCTAATTGAAGTGTGGTTGATTGACAATATTGTTGATTCCTGTACAGTAAATTAATAAATATTTCAGTAAAGTGACATATATGTATATCAGTTCAGTCCATTTCAGTCACTCAGTCATGTCTGACTCTGCGACCCCATGAATTGCAGCCTGCCAGGCCTCCCTGTCCATCACCAACTCCCAGAGTTCACTCAGATTCATGTCCATCGAGTCAGTGATGCCATCCAGCCATCTCATCCTTGGTCGTCCCCTTCTCCTCCTGCCCCCAATCCCTCCCAGCATCAGAGTCATATACAGCCTTGACGTACTCCTTTTCCTATTTGGAACCAGTCTGTTGTTCCATGTCCAGTTCTAACATTGCTTCCTGACCTGCATACAGATTTCTCAAGAGGCAGGTCAAGTGATCTGGTATTCCCATCTCTTTGAGAATTTTCCACAGTTTATTGTGATCCACACAGTCAAACGCTTTGGCATAAAGCAGAAATAGATGTTTTTCTGGGAACTCTCTTGCTTTTTTGATGATGCAGCAGATGTTCGCAATTTGATCTCTGGTTCCTCTGCCTTTTCTAAAACCAGCTTGAACATCAGGAAGTTCACCGTTCATAAATTGCTGAAGCCTGGCTTGGAGAATTTTGAGCATTACTTTACTAGCATGTGAGATGAGTGCAATTGTGCGGTAGTTTGATATACATATATATATATGATATACATACATATATATATATATATACACATTTTCTTTACTATATTCTGATCCATCATGTTTTATCTCAGGACATTGAATATAGTTCCCTGAGCTATACAGTAAGACCTTGTGATTTATCCATTTACAAATAAGACATATGTTCTATTAAGAATATTATAGTATGAGTCATTTTCAAATGTGATTTGAGAGAGACATTTTTTCTAAACTCTTCCTGAACGTGACTCTGTAAGCTCTGCAGAGTCACGTTCAAATAGCTTCAAATCTTGGGTGCCCAGGAATCACCTTCAGAGCCTCCTAAAATACAGGTTCTGTTTCAGTAGATCCAGAAGAGGGCCTGAGATTCCAGGAAGATATCCAGGCGATGCCGATTTTGCCCTTCTGTAGATCACATTTAGAGTAGTGAAACAGTAAAACTGATCACATGTTCTTCCACTGCATTTCTGGGGAGAAATTGTGGGTTTAATAATTGATTTGAAATTAAATTCACATTTCTCTCTTTGTGTGTATTTTTCTATTGAGTAGGTTCACAGCTTTCATTAAAGTTTCAAATGGTTCATTATTTGTACATAAGTTAAGGACCACTTAAGCTGCCATTTGGTCATCCAGTTGCATTTAGTCTCTGTGGAAAATAAATTCCAAAGTCCTTTTTTGTTTTGTCTTGGTTCATTTTTTTAAAAAAAAAACAACACCAATTCCAAGATATCTTTTGCTGAGGTAACCTTCTATGATCTAAGGCCAAGAGCAGAACACTTTTGCCCTGCTCAATGAAATTCTAAAAAATGAACTTGTTTATTTTCTTGTAGAAATCTCGGGGTCTTTGTGTACATTTTTCACTGCATGAGTCAGATTAGTATTTAGAAATGTCTTAAAAGAGGTCCCGCTTCTGAAACTCGTTTTTGTTGCCTAAATGAAAACTGATAGAGGAGATCCGTAACTCTCTAGGGAAAACTTTCTCTAAAATGCTCCTGTGGGAAATAGAGATATGTTGTCATTTGACAGGGGTCATCATAACCCATCATTGGTACCTCGTGTTCTGGGGGTCGTCATAACCCATCACTGGCACCTCACCTTCTGAGGGTCATCATAACCCGTCATCAGCACCCCGTGTTCTGAGGGTCGTCATAACCCGTCTTCAGCACCTCGCCTTCTGGCGTGCAGTAGAAAGCACTGCCAAAAGGGGTGCACACGTTTCCCCAGCAGCAAATCCCCATTCCGGGTAAATTTCTGATTCAGCCGGTGTCATACCAGGATGAACAGCATTTAGAATCTGCAAAACGTTTTAAAAATTGCTTCTTGTGGTCATGAAGGTAGATGAACCTCTGAACAGCAGTAGTGTAGATCACAGATAATTTTTAATGGGAAGTAAGTGAAAGTTTGTTTGAAGAGTGAAGAAGTCATATAATATCCTGAAAGATCTCATCCTAAATCATTTATTGGGTATAAAATAATTCTAAGGAGTAAATATGTGCCTGAGGATGCTTGGTTGTGGTAAAAAGGGGTGGTAGGAAGGAGGAAGATTTTTAAGAAAAAGGATCTGTTTCTCCAGTGTTGGAGCAATTAAAATCATTCTCTCTCTCCCCCCGCATCCTGCTGTAACTCTCTTTTTCTTTTTGGTTTTTTGTTTGTTTGTGTTTTGGATCAGAGCTTCTGAATTTAACTGGAAACAAGTGCTACCCAAGCACTTAACCAGGGCATGAGTTTTTGCATCTGAGAAATACCATACCGGAGACAGAAATAAGGAAATAACATTGGAAAATACCTTGGAGAAAAGTTTATTAAAATGTATTTTCCTAGGTCTCTCGATGTTTTGAATGTTGGCAAATTGGGGGCTGAGAGGCCTCACCTTAACTCTCCCCTTCAGTTCCCAAGTTTCACAGACAGGGCCGGAGCCAGGTCCTGAAGGCTGACTCTGGGCCTCCTCTGCCACGTGGAGGCCATCCCACCTCTCCGGTGCCTCCAGCTTCATTGTCTCCCAGATTCCACACAATCAGTACTGTCTCTAATTCTTTCCTGGGTTAAATCTCAGAAAGCTCATAAAGTTTATCTATCATGTAGTATGATTCTAATTAAATAGTTCATACTTACGTGACTGATCTTCGCACACCAACATATAGTAGGATAGACACTCCTTTTCAATATCCTTTAATATAACAGTAAAGCTTCTTTAACATATTGATTCACTTTGGCTCTGCTGGATCTTCGTTGCTGTGCCGGCTTGTCTCTACTAGTGAGCGGGGGCTACTCTTCGTTGCAATGTGCAGGCTTCTCCTTGCGGAGCACAGGCTCTTGGGTGGGCGGGCTTCAGAAGTGGTGGCGCGCAGGCTTAGTTGCTTTGTAGCACGTGGGATCATCCCAGACTAGGGATCTAGCCTGTGCCTCCTGCATCGGCAGGCAGATTCTTTACTACTGAACCACCAGGAAAGCCCTCCAACAGTAAAATTTAATAGGTAGTGGGTCCCAATAGATGCTCATGAAAAAGTGAACTGCTCGAACCATGATGATGATGTTTGCAAAGTTCATTAGTGATGATTACCAATGAGCACTTAACTATCACTTTACGGCCTCATTTAATCTTAACAAAAACACAGAGAGTGAAGTATTATTTCTCCCAATTTATTCATGAGAAATTTAGGGGTCAGAAAGGATAAAATAATTCATTCAATGTCACATTGTATTTAAGTGGCAGGACAAGAATCTGAACCTAGGACTTTCTGAAACCAAAGCCTACTTTTCTGAACAACTGTATTATGATTCATATACACAAAGGGTCAATGATTATGTGAATAGTAGTATCACAGATAAAAGACATTCAACCTTTATACATGTAGAGTTATTTTTCCAGAAGTTTCTAGTGTTTTTCTATGATCTTTATACCCATGATACAATAACACATACTTTCACAGAGAAAAAGAAAAAATAGACTTTATTTATTTCCAGGTTCTTTATATAATATTTACATTTCTGTTGAGTTTTATTTTGTCACATTTTCAGTTTCCTTTCCAAAGAGGTATTGGTTACATTTTTTTCATACTTGAATTATCCCCACACATCCAACTGGAAAAGTTTTATTTTTCACTGGAAGACTAAAATAAATACCTATATAGTTTTCAGAAAGCCAAGAGAATACAGGCTTATTTCTAACCCCAATACAAGATGTCCTATCACCTATTTTTCAGAAGTAGGTTCTAATCATTTTATAGACATGAAATATTCAGAAACCATGCTGCAGAATATGCTGAATATGGAAGAATTTATGAAACATTGCATAGAAACATATTTTGTCATAAATAATTCCCCACATATGGGCTTGAAGAGAACTTATTTTTGGCCCAGCATGACAAGGATTAGTCAGAAATTTTTCATTGACATTTAGTTCCACTGCAAATAAAGAATAAAATCTCAATTAACTAGTATCTTTGGGGAATGGACTATTCTCAGGAAATTGCATTTCTGGATAGCTCAGGGTAAAATAGAAATCATTTTATAACATAAATGTTTATCAGTTGCCATTTCTATATTAGCTCTAAACTTATGACTGAGGAGAATGCTATTTTGCACGTGCTTTGTCCTTAAATCCCATACCATCTTTCTAAAGTAGACCATGTCAATTTATATGGGATGAACCCAGAGTACAGAATAATTGAATAACATCTCCAAGGTCACAGTTAATAAAGGGCAAGGAAAGGATATAAGTCGGTTTCTGTGTGACTATAATACTTATTCTCTTTCACCAATTGCAAAAGTATAGCAGAAAAAAAATGATAGTAAGTAAAGGCCCAGAGATAGAAAAGTACAAGACATTTTCAGAGTCTTCAGGTCAAGCATTCTTGCTGCAGAAGATGATTCGTAGTGCAGTTATGAGATAATAAGCTGGAAAAGGGCAGGGTATTGTGAGTGAAAATAGAGCAGAGCTTTGGGGAGGATCAAACGATAAACTGAGATGGAGACAGAAAGCATGTGATGGATGGAGATTGACAGCCGTGAGAATGGGTGGAAGAGACAGTTGCAAGAGTGATCTTCCCAAAGAAGAGACAGGCAACTGAGTGAATAACTGGATGTGGAGGAGGAGGCAGAAGGTGAGGTCCAGAGGACTCTGTCATTGTAATCCTTTGTCTTGGGGAACATGGTGAGAAACAGAGGGAAGTGAACTGAGAGATTCCTCCTTGAAAGTAGTAGCAGGGGAGTAGGAAGGAGTGAAGTCGGCTCAGTTTGGGGTTAGCAGGTGCAAACTATTATATATAAGATAGATAAACAAGGTCCTACTGTATAGCACTGGGAACTGTATTCAAAACCCCATGATAAGCCATAATGGAAAAGAATATAAAAATGTATACTGTTGTATAACTGAATCACTTTGTTGTACAGCAGAAACTAACACAGCATTGTAAATCAACTATACCTTGATTTTAAAAGAAAAAGAAAGCGAAGTATGTTGAGCATAAAGAGGCCATGGGACATCCAAGTGGAAATATGTAGTGTGTGGATATGGCAGAGTGCTAAGAATTCAAGAGGGAAGTCATACTGAAGAACAGGCTGGGGAATCATTCTCTGGCAGGTAAGAGTTTCAGCATATAGTAGACAGAATTAGATGACTACTCCCTGGGAAAGAATTTGAAAGGAAAAAAAAAAAAACTGTGAAAGTTGTACCATGAGGTAAATCTACATTTTATGAAGGAATAAAGAAGAGGTCCTAGAAATATTTTTCAGATGCCAGGAAGGGAGTGTATTTCAAGGAAAATATAGTTTTAAATACAATAGTTCTTTGATTCAAAGTTACCATAGAATTATGTTTCCTCTAAATGCTTTTGTTTGCTTTTTAAAACTAATTTTTATTGAAGAATAGTTGCTTTCAGTTCAGTTCAGTCGCTCAGTCATGTCCGACTCTTTGCGACCCCATGAATCGCAGCACCCCAGGCCTCCCTGTTCATTACCATCTCTCAGAGTTCACTCAGACTCACATCCATCGAGTCAGTGATGCCATCCAACCATCTCATCCTCTGTCGTCCCCTTCTCCTCCTGCCCCCAATCCCTCCCAGCA
>SJYT01061662.1:30-11580 GCA_006410635.1 Cephalophus harveyi
GTGGGGGATGGAAGGGGGGCTCAAGAGGGAGGGGATAGATACATATATATATAATACACACACCTATGGCTGATTCAAGTTGTTGCAGAAACTAACATAACATTGCAAAGCAATTATCCTCCAATTAAAAATAAAAATTAAAAAAAAAGAAAAAAACATCGTCAAGCAGAGCCTTTGCTAGGGTTGTCAAAGCCAGGCTTGAACATTGATTCATCCTCTGTCACTGTCACGGATGAGACAAATCCATGACAATGGATTGCTTACAAACAAGCAAGCCTGGGTAGGCAGAGGATGTGAGGGAAATAAAAAAGGCGAACTCCTGCTCCATGAGGGCCTGGACTTCAAGTAATTTTCTGTTACCTATGTTTTAATTTTCTTTAATGAATATATTGAATACTTTTAAACTTTTAAACCCAGATCTCTTCCCTCCAATCATGGATATACAAGCATGTATGCATCCCCCATCCACTTCCTCAATACATACACACTACACCAGAGTGTGAATACCACCAGACAGGAGTCATTGGGGTCACCTTGGAGGCTGACTACCAGTGTTCTACGAAGTATGATACAAAAATATTGCTGTTTTTTAGCATCTGCAGAGTAGAGATGGAAGTAAGGGGTCTGTGGGGGGGAGATTTCCTTCTTTCCTGAGAATCATTTGCAACTTTTAGCAGATTCTTTTACTGTGCTTACTTTTGTTATAGATTTTCTGTCTCTTCTACTTTTTCTCATTTCCTATCCCAGTTTCTAAAACACTGTCCCTACACTTCTTATTCTTGTTCTAGTCTTCCTGGATTTGTGGGCAAATAAAAATGTTGAGTGCGGATGAAGGTAATGAGGTAACTTTCTGTAAGTTAAACATTTAAGTTTCAGGGAATGATTTCTCTGGAATATCTAACACAAAACATTTACAACTCGGACAGTGTTTAAGGATGTACAATTCGTTCATCATGGAAGGAAATATAACTTATTATCTGTGTAATAAAGATATTTGGGCATTAAGTGCTATATGACACATTATGAAGTTAGACATATTAGATGTGATTCCTGGCTTCAAAATTACCACGAAGGGAAGAGCCGAGATGAACTGAGATATTTTAAAGGACAGTTTGATGATGCTTGGCACCCCACTCCAGTACTCTTGCCTGGAAAATCCCATGGGCGGAGGAGCCTGGTAGGCTGTAGTCCATGAGGTCGCTAAGAGTCAGACATGACTGAGCGTCTTCACTTTCACTTCTCACTTACATCCATTGGAGAAGGAAATGGCAACCCACTCCAGTGTCCTTGCCTGGAGAATCCCAGGGATGGGGGAGCCTGGTGGGCTGCCATCTATGGGATCACACAGAGTTGGACACTACTGAAGTGACTTAGCAGCAGTAGCAATCCCTACATAAGCTTTTTAGTAGAGTCACACGTTTGCCAACTCTACAGGGCTATACAGTGCCCCCAGTGCCCTGGAGGACCAACTTCATGTGATGATGCTGTAATTCAACATCGATAGAAGGTGGACTCCTTGCTCTGAAGGCTGGCTATGAATCAGGCAATAGAAAGCCATGGGAAGAGGTGGACTTTGGGCACATCTAGAATTCCTGTGGCTCTTTAAGAGCTTTTCAGACTCCTTCTGACTCTTCCGGTCACTTCTCACTGTTTTCTGGGCTCGGCCTCCACCTCACAGTCACTTCTAAGTTTTTATTCCTTTAGAATTGCTGTGGACCAAGAAGCAAAATAACCAAGCATATTTCATGTAAGTAAAAAAAAAAAAATTTGCCAACTCTACAGGGCTATACAGTGCCCCCAGTGCCCTGGAGGACCAACTTCATGTGATGATGCTGTAATTCAACATCGATAGAAGGTGGACTCCTTGCTCTGAAGGCTGGCTATGAATCAGGCAATAGAAAGCCATGGGAAGAGGTGGACTTTGGGCACATCTAGAATTCCTGTGGCTCTTTAAGAGCTTTTCAGACTCCTTCTGACTCTTCCGGTCACTTCTCACTGTTTTCTGGGCTCGGCCTCCACCTCACAGTCACTTCTAAGTTTTTATTCCTTTAGAATTGCTGTGGACCAAGAAGCAAAATAACCAAGCATATTTCATGTAAGTAAAAAAAAAAAAAAGCATATTAATACTATTAATAAAATGAATGATACTAAATGAACGCAGCCACCAGATCCCCTGGGATCTGGCTGTGTATTGGAGGGGGTCCAGAGCTAGGTAGAAGAGTTGTGAGTTAACCCAGTTAAAATGTTGACCTATTAGTACTGAGTTACTTCTGCAGAGCAACTCCAACACAAGCCTCACTGAGGCATTCCAAGAAGGCAAATGTCTGTTCCCTGGTGTGCAGGTGGGGTTAAGGGATGATAAAAAAGAGTCTGTGGATTCAGTCAGTACAAAGACTTCATCCTACCAGCTGGGTGAACTTGAACAGATTTTTTAGCCTCTTGAAGCCTTAATACCTCTCTCTTTAAACAGGAGAGAAAAGTACCCAGCACATAAGGTTTTTGTAAGGATTAATGAATAAATACATATAAGGTTCCCAGCACACTGCTTAGTGTACAATAAGCTTTCAAACACTAGCATTTATTAAAAAACACATGCACACACCTTGGATCCTCACTGTATTTCACCATGGGATTTCATTTCTTAAAAGTAGGATGCTTTAAAGTGGGAATCTTCTCTTTTTTTCCCACCAATTAAAATCTCTTGTTTAAAGAACAGTGATAGAGCAAGAATGGGTCTTATGGAATAGCAGTTAGGATATGACTATGGGATGGAATGTATTCATGTACACATATATCAGAGGCTTGAAGGCTTTGGCAGGTATGGGTTTATATAGGAAACGTCCTTTCAGAGTTAGGTGCTGATCTGAGTTTAAAGGACTAGAGGGGATAATATGGAAAATTTAAGGCAAAGGCCACAAAAGGGTGGAAGATAACCATATAAATAAGCTGGGGAGGGGATGAGCTTAGGTGCTGGGAGGCTTTCAGGGAAAGAATCACTTAGTGTGTAGATGAAGCAAACATGGGACTTGACTTGCTCACAGAAGTGAACTCCAGGCTCCAGACAGGGTCAGATGCAAGGCTCAAATGGTGTGTATGGGAAGTCCCCTGCCTCTACCTGGCAGACATATTCTCTCCATGTGGTGAGCAAGACTCACATTCTTTTAACTCAGTGCACAGAGAAAGTGTTATCTGAGAACTCAACTTATAAGAAGTTTGGCTTGACCTGAGTCACAGGTTCAACTTTATCCCAGTCACTGTGGCCTTGGAGGAATTGGGTGCTCTGAGGATGAGGGGAGGTCAGCTGACCCACATGGATGGGCTCACCACAACCAAGAGGAGCTTTTCTCCTAGAAAAGCAGGGCGAAGGATGCTGGGCAGGCAAGAGGAACATGGTTCCAGCTGGTAGTGCTTGACTTAACCTCTCCTCACCATCTGCCAGTACTCCATGGGCATCCATACCTTCTGCTTCAGCTTGACACCGGCCCTCTGAGCCAACAAGACCCCTGAGATGATTGTGAAGTCACATGGGTTCCTGGAAACCCCATCTTAGAGTAGATAGTTGTTAAGAGGACTGAGTGTAGACAGTTCCTTTGTTCCAAGAATGACAGAATTCACTGAATATGAGATCAGCAGAGTGAAGAATGGGGAGAGGGTATTGCTCAGGTGGTATAACACAAGCACAGCCTCTGGGATCGTGCAGGATCTGGCCACAGGTTAAAGGGAGTGCAGTGCTGGGTAGGTTACAGTAGACCTGTTGTGAGTTAGCCCAAGTAAAGCATTAATAGAGACCTGCTAGTACTGAGTTACATGTACAGCCTCATTTCTAGTATTCTTCCCATGAAGACATGTGGTCTTCAGTTCAATGGGATGTTATTCTTTCTCTCTAGTAGAACAATCTCAGGGACATTTTTAGAGGACTGTTTATTTACAGTAAGAATTAGTAAATATCCTGTGCTTGACAGGCACGCTTCAAAGACTTCTGGGTGAAGAGGCACATGGGGCTGGGGCAAGGAGCAAAGGAAAGTCGAGCAGAGGTTACTAGAATGCTTTAGAAATCCTTTTCTGCTTCAGATAAGTGGCTAATTAAATTTGGGGTTGGCTACTGGAGAAGCGCCAGTTATGGAAACGAGCATCTGTTGATCACACTTTGCTTCGGAAGCTTGGCTCCTGACTCGAGCCATGTTGGGGAGAAAGCGGGGTGCCGCGCTCGCACCACACACCGGCATGGTGGGAGGAGTGATTCATCGGGTTTACTTTCAGGCTTTCATCTTGTAACAAGATTAATTCAGTAGAATTCAACTTCCAGAGAAAAATGGACCATTTATTGTTTTAGATTCAGGCTTAGGCACAGCAGGTGGATTTTCAACATTGCCTCATCTGACATTTCCTAGAAATGTAAGCTAACATGATTCCATTTTTTGGCAACTGGAAAGTTATATTTGAACATTCTACAAGTCAGTTGGCAGGACTGGGAATTTCGAACATTTAACTGTCTTGCTTGAGCTTGATTTTGTCGAATGATTTGTAACTGTGTGACAGTCCTTTTTGTGTGACAGTCCTGAGATCCGGAAATCATCTTAGAAAATGTAAGTCATTTGCCAAAGGTCACTGAATAATATACACATGAAAGCTGGGAACTGGTGAATATTGATTAGAATCTAGTTCTCTTAAACCTCGGAGTCACTTGTAGAAAGTGACCACAATTTGTGATGTGTGTAACTGTGTTTAACACATGGAGGAAGTGAAGATTTTTGACACCCATCTCCTGGCTTTTTTCCCCTGGCACTTCTAGGGCTTGTTTACTCTGGTGTCTGCTCTACTGTAAGTGAATGTGAAAAGCTACAAATCACATTTACCTTTCTCCTAGAAGCACATGTTCCTGCTCTGTTGGGCAGATCCAGCAAGAAAATCAACTTTGCCAACAGTAATACCATATTCCAGGTAATGATGTCCTTTGATCTTTTCAGTGGGACGTGGTAGGCTAGCAAATTAAATTCAAGCAAGAACCATCAGTTTTGACTTCTTAATTAATAGCCGTCTCATCTTCACCAGTTGTCTCTAAGATACCTTATTAATTCACTATTTAATCTGTTTTCCCATACATCTTTGGGGGTTTCTTTATTCAATAATTTTTTAGATTATTCTTCAGTGTTTTTCTTGTTTGCTTTTATGAATGTCACAGATTTCTTCCATATTCCTCTATATCTTTGGGATTGTTTAATTGTGTAGCATTTTCTTGTTTAGAATTTCTGATGTTTGAAAGTAACTCCTAGGTTGATAAAATTCAGGCATTTTCTGGGGATATGGATTTGAAAAGAGAAAATAGATGAGTTTGGATTTAGACTTATTTATTTAGGTGCCTCTGGCACATCACCTCTGGCATAGCCAGGTGGACATAACCATGGATCTTTGGAATTACCAGCTTTTAAGTAATATATGACATCATGAGAATAGATGTAAACATCCAAAGGAGAAAGTGCGAGTGGGAAAAAAAGCTAGTATTAAGTGCATTCAGAACAGCATGAGTGGCAGGTGAAGAGAAAGGAGGACAGTGGATTCAAGGAGACTGGCAGCGAGAAGGGGAGGAGTAGAATGAAGAGGTTTTTCAGGATGGAGAGCACTGACCACGTTTCTTAGGGAGAAGATGGGGTAGGGGAATTACTGGCAAAGGAGAAAATGAAGAAAGAGGATGGAGCACTATCAGGAGCATTATGCAGGTCTCGGAAGGGGTACCCATTCCTTCAGCTGGAGGCAGGAGGTGAGTGAACATGTAAGGTAGGAAGTAGAGAGGAGAGACATGAAGCAAGTTATCAGTCCTGATGCCCTTTTTCTTCTTCATGGATCAGGAAACTGAGTCATCTGCTGAGCACGGAGTGAACTTGAACTGCTGAGCACTTGGTACAGTTTGCAAGCATCTTTATAAATTAAAAATTCAGTGTACCTAAATTTTGTGGAACTATATGGTACGCTTCCATTTTGGAATTGAAGTCATTTTCACTTCCTTCTGAGCCCTAAAACATGATGATTGAGAGCCAGCAACTTATACCAAAAAACATGGTAAGCATGAGGGTCCCAGCACTGCTTGTAAAGCTCACCCTGGGAATTTCTGACCAGCTGAAGGCTTGCCCTCAGATGAGCAACTTGGTCTCATGCAGATTTGAATGATATAAAGACTGATGGCCGAGCAATGGATGCCTTAACTAATGTGATAAGTTGACTCACTCCTTAAGAATGTTCTATCTTCTTTGGAGATGGAGTAGAAACTCCTTGGGGCAGGGAGGTCCCTTAAGAAATGTTAGTGTTCCTGAAGTAATAATAGGCTAGAAAGCCTTTTACTGTGGGATGATTGTGACAGCTAAGAAATGGAAAGAAATGAACAGGAGTCACACAAAAACCTCAAGTCATGACCTTCAGTTGTTGTCAATCATATTTAAGAAAATGTGAGGAACTTCAATATTAGGTATTTTATTTATATTTTCTGTTATATCTATAATTGCTGTATATGTTGGCTTCAACTCAGATGAGAAATGAAACAAATACATAGTTTGACTTTCCCCGAGGCAGAAACTCCTTAAGTAGTATGATCAGTCATGAGAGAAGGGGGCAGGGAAGAGATATAGGCTTCTGTGTCTCAGTGGAATCCTTAGAATTTTAAAATTTGCTCTATTTTCCTTCAGGACTCTTTACCTTTGCCCCAGGTGTCCCTTTTCAGAGCCTAAATTGGAGGAAGCCCAGAGCAGGCTCCTCACCCCTGTGCATCCACAGAACTCGGCAGCACTTGCCTGTTCTTGTCCGGGCCTCACACCGCACCTCAGGGTTGGGTACAGAGCAGCTCTCCAAATCTGAGGTATGGCCAGCCAGAACCTGTTCACTGTTGGCCAGTGGCCAACTTTGGAGCCACTGGTGCTGTGGCTTTCAAGGCCCTGCCTATTGGCACATTCGGTTACCCGGGACTGGGGAAGGTGGAAGGAGGCATGGCCTGGGACGACTTGGTCCTTCTTAGGCCTAACTAACAACATAAGACCCTTACATATAGCATGAGCCGAGGGACAAAGCTAAGGAAGACTAGAACAAGAAGCACTGGAGAGATTTTGCCTTTACTTAAAATTTCCCTACTTCTGTTTTTAAAAGAAATTCAATGAATTCGCATATATCAAGCATTGATCATGCTTTGACCAATGCTAAGACCTTTGTAGTGCTCACTGCAGGTTTGTAGCATAGCGGCTCAGAATCAGCCTGCAATGAAACCCAGGTTCCATCCCTGGGTTGGGAAGTTCCCCTGGAGAAGGGAATGGCTACCCACTCCAGCATTCTTGCCTGGAGAATCCCATGGACAGAGGAGCCTGGTGGGCTCCATGGGGTCGCAAAGAGTCGGACACGACTAGGCAACTAACACACACACAGGTTTGAATGTGCCCTTAGACCTCATCTGGTTTTTCCCTTTCCAGAGCATATGTTCCCCTCTGTCTGGATCCTGATGAACCTCTTGAAAAAGGGAGATTCTTTTGTCAGACTCAGATCCTGAGGCTTATTCCCTCGAGCGCTGACTGATGTGAGAGAAGCCTCCGCCTCCAACAGAGGCTTTGTCTGCTGCCTGAAGCTGGCAAAGCAGCCAGGAGCAGTCATGCATGTGGGGAGGTTATGTCCCCAGCCACTGTCATAATCCCTTGGACAGCCTCTTCCTCCTATGCTTGTCTATCTTCCTTCACATTTTTTTGGTTTGTTTTTTAATTTAAGTATAGTTGCTTACAATATTATGTTAGTTTCAGATGTACAGCTCAGTGATTTAGGTATATGTTTTATATATATATTCTTCTTCAGATTCTCTTTCCTTATAGATTATTACAAAATGTTGAGTATAGTTCCTGTACTATACAGTAGGTCTTTGTTTATTGTCTATTTTAAATATAGTACTGTGTATATGTTAATCCCAATCTCCTAATTTATCTCTCCCCCCACTTCCCATTTTTACCAAGGGTTCTCTGTTTTTTTCTGAGTCTTCAAACAGTGTCTTATGTATTGTTGGGTGTATCGAGGATAGTGTTTTTCTGCCTCTTGAAGAGCTTAAAAAACAAGCCATATTCCTACTTTTCAAGAATTTGTTTCTATCTCTAAGTAAGGAGATGAAATATCTTTCTAATTCTGTAGTCCTTAAGCCTGAATATGAATATATGTGTGCATGCACAGACACACATTCGTATCCAACTCTTTGGGACCCCATGGACTGTAGCCCACCAGGCTCCTCTGTCCTTGGGGTTATCCTGGCAAGAATACTGGAGTGGGTTGCTATTTCCTCCTCCTGTGAGAGATCTTCCCTACCCAGGGATCAATAAGGTCCTTAAGCTTATCTTCCCTCTTAACTTTACCAGGTAGCCAACAGGACTCATGTGTACCTGAGAGGTAAGAGGTAAGAGATAAAGTGAAAGTGTTGTTCTAAATGTGGGTGCCTGGCAAGCCTCTGTCCCTGAGCTGGGAATTACTATCGTAATCTAAAATCAACAGAAGCAGCAATCCAGGGCCAAGTACAGGGCAGGAATCAGGGTCATGGGTTACAAATTGATCTGGGAGTGACATTACAAGCCTTACGTAACACTTTTACAGGGCTTAATTCCAAGAAATAAGGCAAATGTATTTCCAAGGTAGTTCATTTAAAGCTGCAGCTTTCAGAACTTTAATACCCTTTCGTTCTCCCTAAATGGTTGGGAATGTGGTGGACATTTGCCTAGTTTGTTTTCTGCTCAGCATCTCCCTTTCCATCTGGAGGCAATGCCTCGCTGTGTGTCGTACTGGGGAGGAGCAGTGCTCCACTCTGGATCAAGGATGATCCCTCCTCCCTACCCCAGTCATTCTGAGGAGGATCCAGGCTCAGCCAGTCAGACCCTCCTCTCTGGGACATTGAACATCAAGGGAGTAAGGTGGAGATTTAAAGATTGCTTAGAGACCATTTGTAGTGACGGTGTTGTGCTCTGGGCAGACACTCCCATGGCATGACTTTGGTCCCTACTGTCCATCCTCTCTTGGTGTCCAGCCTATTTTCTGAACCTTGGTCTCCAATCCTCCCTTTTATCCTATGAACTCTTCAATATCCTCCCAATACTCCGTCTAAGATAAAGTGAGCAGAGTTGTCTTCTGTTTCTTGCAACCAGGCCTTAGGTTGGACCATCTGATGCTCCTGAAATTTAAAGAGGTGTTTCTGGTGCTGCTAGTTGGTGTCTATCTAGAATGGTCTGGCAGCATCCATGCTGTGCTCCTCCACATGAAAGCTGCTGTACTTGGAGATTTTAAGACAAATTTAGAATCAAGGGTTTCTGGCACTTTCCCAAACTTAACATAGAGAGGGATTTCGCTGAGGGTGGGCCCTAAATGGTCAATGTTTGCAGGTACAACTTCTAGGCCACAGACCTAGGTGGCAAGTTTTACTGAGTTTTTGCATGTATTTAAATCAACTTAATTTCAACCTCACCTTTTCCTATATAGCAAGAGAGTAATGTATATCTATAGGCGTACGTGACTGCCCCCAGAGCCTCCTCACTCCAAGGGTTGTTCAGAAGTTTGGGGTCTCATAGCACCAAGATATAGGGGAAGGGCCTCTGTTCTTCAGTACCTGGACTGTCCTGGTGACCTCTGAGACACCTTCTGCCCCAGCCAGTTCAGTCCCTTCAAACCTGCTGGCTCTGTTTTCTCCCCTGCAGCACACAGAGCATGGTGACCTATGGTGAGGCTGCTGCCTAGAGTTCTAGTTCCTTGGTTGTATCACAAAGTTGAGCCTTTGAAGATCTGGTCACTCCTTAGGTCACTTTTGGATATGGCTCTGGTCGCTGATGCTTGAGGAGCCCAGACCTCTGTCCGTCTCCCCCTGTCTCCTGGAATCTTTTAGTTTGATGAACACTCTGCTTTCTTCAGGTTTCCCTTATAGGTCCCCCACCCCTCCTGCCACACATGCACCCTACAAATGAATCAATGGCTTAAGCTTTTGAAAACAAAAGTCAAGAAGGAAAACATATTGCAGGTAACTTGTGCTCTATGCTCTGCCACAGCATCCTTTGAGACAAGGAAGCACAGAACCTGTTCTTTGCTCACATGGTAGAAGGGAGAGAGCGGTCACTGCATGGGGTGGGAGAGGGATTAAAAACAAATAGGTTAAAAAAGTCTTGTCAATAACATTTAAGATTAATGAGGGGAAAAAGAAAATAGACATGCTGAAAGGCTATTAGCTGCCAAATAGAAGGGTTAATTGGCTTTGTATTTGGTGTCACTATCTTCTGTGATTCCTTAAAATTTCATAAGTGATGCAACCTCATCTCGAAGCTATTCTGGTATGAATAATGTCACTCCTCCTTTCCCCTTCTAACTTTTTAGAGTCAGGAATGAGGAGTGTTTCTTGTCTACATTCTGTAAACCAAGTCAGCAATTCTAGCTCTAATTAATATTGGACTCCTACTCCTGCTGGAAACAAATATTTGTGTAACAAATGAAACAGCATCTAATCCACAATCAAGCTTCTTACTGAGCCCCTTATTCCAGCTACTTCTCTGAATAGAGACCATTTACTATTATAGTCTCCAATCTTGCATAGCGAGGCAGCTTAGGTGGGGTATCTCTCCTGGCATATGAGCCTAGTAATTTATTGATACATTTAAGACAAGCAAGCATATGCTAACATTTTTTCATTCATTATAGATCCTATTCCAAGAAGCAAAGATTCCACATTTTGGGGATTCACAGCTCTAACTCATGCCATACATATGAAGGCTGGATTCTAGTAAAAAATTGATGAATCACTAGAAGAGGGAAGGTCAGTTCTTCTTAAACCTATAACCATGATTGACTGAGTCACAGAAACTCTGATTCAAATGGGGTTAAACAATAGGGGGATTTATTGTTCCATTTAAAAGGCCAGAGATGGGTTGATTCTCAGTTCAGTTCAGTTCAGTTCAGTCGCTCAGTCGTGTCCGACTCTTTGCGACCCCATGAATTGCAGCACGCCAGGCCTCCCTGTTCATCACCATCTCTCGGAGATCACTCAGACTCACATCCATCGAGTCAGTGATGCCATCCAGCCATCTCATCCTCGGTCGTCCCCTTCTCCTCCCGCCCCCAATCACTCCCAGCATCAGAGTCTTTTCCAATGAGTCAACTCTTCGCATGAGGTGGCCAAAGTACTGGAGTTTCAGCTTTAGCATCATTCCTTCCAAAGAAATCCCAGGGTTGATCTCCTTTAGAATGGACTGGTTGGATCTCCTTGCAGTCCAAGGGACTCTCAAGAGTCTTCTCCAACACCACACTTCAAAAGCATCAATTCTTCGGCGATCAGCCTTCTTCACAGTCCAACTCTCACATCCATACATGACCACAGGAAAAACCATAGCCTTGACTAGACGGACCTTAGTCGGCAAAGTAATGTCTCTGCTTTTGAAAATGCTATCTAGGTTGGAAATAACCCTTCTTCCAAGGAGTAAGCGTCTTCTAATTTCATGGCTGCAGTCACCATCTGCAGTGATTTTGGAGCCTAAAAAAATAAAGTCTGGCACTGTTTCCACTGTTTCCCCA
>SJYT01061664.1:0-35794 GCA_006410635.1 Cephalophus harveyi
AACCTAGATAGCATTTTCAAAAGCAGAGACATTACTTTGCCGACTAAGGTCCGTCTAGTCAAGGCTATGGTTTTTCCTGTGGTCATGTATGGATGTGAGAGTTGGACTGTGAAGAAGGCTGAGCGCCGAAGAATTGATGCTTTCGAACTGTGGTGTTGGAGAAGACTCTTGAGAGTCCCTTGGATTGCAAGGAGATCCAACCAGTCCATTCTGAAGGAGATCAACCCTGGGATTTCTTTGGAGGGAATGATGCTGAAGCTGAAACTCCAGTACTTTGGCCACCTCATGCGAAGAGTTGACTCACTGGAAAAGACTCTGATGCTGGGAGGGATTGGGGGCAGGAGGAGAAGGGGACGACCGAGGATGAGATGGCTGGATGGCATCACTGACTCGATGGATGTGAGTCTGAGTGATCTCCGAGGGATGGTGATGAACAGGGAGGCCTGGCGTGCTGCGATTCATGGGGTCGCAAAGAGTCGCACACGACTGAGTGTCTGAACTGAACTGAACTGAATATGTAAATATGTATATATGCTATGCTATGCTAAGTTGCTTCAGTCATGTCTGACTCTTTGAGATCCTGAGGACTGTAGCCTGCCAGGCTTTTCTGTCCATGAGATTCTCCAGGCAAGAATACCTGAGTGGGTTGCCATAACTTCCTCCAGGGGATCTTCCAGACACAGGGATCAAACCCATGGCTCCTGCAGCTCCTGAATTGCAGGCAGATTCTTTCCCACTGAGCCACTGAACTGTAGGATTGGAGAAGACTCTTGAGAGTCCGTTGATCTTCAGGGAGATCCAACCAGTTCATTCTAAAGGAAATCAGTCCTGAATATTCATTTGAAGGACTGATGCTGAAGCTGAAACTCCAGTACTTTGGTTACCTGATACGAAGAACTGACTCATTAGAAAAGGCCCTGATGCTTGGAAAGATTAAAGATGGGAGGAGAAGGGGACAACAGAGGATGAGATGTTGGACGGCATCACCAACTTGGTGGGCATGAATTTGAGCAAGCTGGTGATGGACAGCGAAGCCTGGCATGCTGTAGTCCATGGGGTTGCAAAATGTCAGACAAGACTGTACAACTGAACTAAACTAAACTGAACTGAAAGTTAAAGAAAGACCCATGAGAAGCAGCATGTGTTTCCTGGGGTTATTTTGACTCGAATAAAATACCATATGAATGCAAAGATATATCATTAACATTGTGATCTTGTAAATGTTTTCAGGGATAACAGTTCACAAGGTAATGTGCTACCTCATCGCTGAATAGATAATATATATGTATGTGTGTGTGGGCATTTCCCCAATTTTAATCCTTTCATCTTTTCTTCACTAAGGTACTCTGAGAGTCACTTAGATAAATTATCAAAACTATTTTAAAAGGATTTTCCTCAAGACATATTATTTAGCTAATTGACATAAATTCAAATTTTGAAATTTGCTAATTTCAAAATAAAACAGGATGTTGAACTTAACAGCACACTCTAGCCAGTCTGCAATGAAGATAGTGTGAAAAGCTTCCTGATATTCCTATTCTGACAATAAGATCACATTTTTATTCAGTTCAGTTCAGTCACTCAGTCGTGTCCGACTCTTTGCAACCCCATGAATCGCAGCATGCCAGGCCTCCCTGTCTATCACCAACTCCCGAAGTTCACTCAGACTCACGTCCATCAAGTCCGTGATGCCATCCAGCCATCTCATCCTCGGTTGTCCCCTTCTCCTCCTGCCCCCAATCCCTCCCAGCATCAGAGTCTTTTCCAATGAGTCAACTCTTCGCATGAGGTGGCCAAAGTTCTGGAGTTTCAGTTTTAGTATCATTCCTTCAAAACAAATCCCAGGGCTGATCTCCTTCAGAATGGACTGGTTGGATCTCCTTGCAATCCAAGGGACTCTCAAGAGTCTTCTCCAACACCATAGTTCAAAAGCATCAATTCTTTGGTGCTCAGCCTTCTTCACAGTCCAACTCTCACATCCATACATGACCACAGGAGAAACCATAGCCTTGACTAGACGGACCTTAGTCGGCCAAGTAATGTCTCTGCTTTTGAATATGCTATCTAGGTTGGTCATAACTTTTCTTCCAAGGAGTAAGCGTCTTGTAATTTCATGGCTGCAGTCACCATCTGCAGTGATTTAATGTCACCCAAATAATTGTGTTTTTTTTTTTTTTCCTGTTTCTCACTCATATTGCAAGCTCAATATAAGTTGTTAGTTTACATTAAACTTGCAATTAAAGCTCAATACTTGTAGTGCTTTTTCACAGGAAATGCTCTTAAACTGGTCCTTTCTGGTAACTATTAAGTTAGTCCTTTTGAAATTTAATATGGACAGTTCTCTTATGCTCTGTTATTTTCTACATTACAATTCTAAAATCCAAGGAACCAGATTCCTGACCAGACTCATATTGGCTGCATACAGATTCTTGAACTCTTACTGCAGTCTTGATTTTAATTGATAATACAAATGTTACATGTATTGTTTAATAATAAATATGAATAAATTAAATATAGTTAATTGATGTAAATATAGTTAATGAACTGTTAATAAGTTAATATAACTTATTAACCTTAGGTTTATCAATGCCATTTCATTAATTGGTTCCTTTTGGATATGTTTGCTCAGCCAATTTAAACCATTCAGTTGTACAAAGTTCACATTTATCTTTTTATCTGAATATCATATCAAATAAACTTTGTCAATGTTTACTGAAACCAAAATACACGGCATATAACCACAGCAATTCTAATGTTGCATGATCTCCTAATTATATAAAAAGGAAAAAGGACTAGCTGTCACCAAAATTCTGACCTCAAGATTGGTTTTAGTAATTACCACATTTTGTCTTTTTTTTAAGGTTATAATAATTTTTTTATTTAGCTTGTTGGCACACCAAAGAGTTATAATTATCAGATACTGCTGAATAATAACCAGTAAATTAGGTCAAATAATGTCACAACATGTTTCTTAAATATAAATCAAGAAACAAGGAGAAAAACTGCTTCTTAACATATGGTTGGAGAAGCATTTGAACTAAGAAAGCAACTTAATTGCTAAAATCGATTTTATACTGCCATTTTCTTGCTCTGTAAATATTTGAGAGTTTTTGTTCACCTAGCTCTCAATGTGACCTTTTGGAAGAGTCAAGTGATCTTCAGGAAAGTTTTAATTGATCATTGGCTTTATTGACAACATGAGATGGTGACTTCTCTGTAATTGCTGCTGTATGCATGTAGGTCCTTCCAAAGCCAAGTGAATGGCCTCCATCACAAATGACTTTCTCTTGCATGCCTGTGATTGTTCCACACATGGTACAGCATATAAAATCTCTCCGATCTGAGCGGGTACACATCTAACAACATCTCTGATTTCAGACCTTAAGGAAACTATGGTTTTCCTTCAACTAAACAAAAAACTAAAGCTTTCTCTTATTTACAAACTTTCAGGACAGCTGACCAAAGAGAATAACCATTAAAGCACACTTAATTGTCTATGCATTGTAGAAAAAGCCTCATCTTCATTATATTACTTTCTTGCACAGTAACTGTTCTTTTTAATGACATATGCTACTAAGCGAATTTTCACTTTGTTGTCAATAACAGTAACATTAGTACTTGAAAGTTTTCTTATTAAAATGTACTCATTACTCTGTAAGGTCTTTTGCTTGCCTTTCTTATCTTCCTCATTACAAAATATTTGTTCTTATTCCCAAGTTGATATAGACTTAAATATGTGAATAGAAGAAAAGAGAAAGAATCTTATCCCTTCTTGTCAAATTAATTTTGACAGAAGAAACTACTTTTACAACATTTTCTATATTTCTACATTAATATCACCTTTCCTTTGCCTCTAAAAGGATTTCCTTTATGCTATACTAGAGACCCCACCCCATTTTGATTGTATCTTTTACAAATTGATAATTGTTCTACAAAATTTGAGGAAAATTTTCCAGAAAAAAAAAGAGCATGTCTCTTTCTCTCTCTCTCTTTTTTAAGTTTGTTTCAGTCATGGACAACATAAGAAAGCATAGGAAGAACACTCTGACATAAAATGCAGCAATATATTTTTAACTCTCTCTCTAAAGAAAATAAAAACAAAAATAAATGAGAACTAATTACTTGCTAATTAATAGCAAGTAATAGCAATTAGTAATAAATGAGAACTAATTAAATGCTTTTGCATAGCAAAGGAAACCACTGACAAAATTAAAAGACAACCTACTGAATGGGAGAAAATATTTGCAAATAATATGACTGATAAGAGATTAATATACAGCATATATAAGGAATTGATACAACTCAACATCAAAAAACCAAACAAACTGATTAAGAAATGGGTAGACGAACTGAATAGACATTTTTCCAAATACAAAATGAAGATGGTCAACATTCACCTGAAAAGAAGATTAACATCAGTAATCATAAGGTAATGCAAGTCAAAACCATAACGAGATATCATCTCACACCTATGAGAATGACTATCATCAAAAAGAACACAAATAACAAATGCTGGCAAGGATATGGAGAAAGGGGAACTCTGGCAATTGTTCGTGCAGCTACTATGTGAAAAACAGTGTAGAAGATTCTCCAAAACTGAAAAAAGAACTACTATATGACTCAGCAGTTCTGCACCTGTATATAAAATTTATATAAACACACATTTATAAATTTTAAATATAAATTTAATAATATATATTTACAGATATTATACATATGGTGGTGGTAATTTAGTCCCTAAGTTGTGTCAGACTCTTACAACCCCATGGACTGTAGCCCACCAGACTCCTCTGTCCATGGAATTCTCCAGGCAAGAATACTGGTGGGTTGACATTTCCTTCTCCAGGAGATCTTCCCAACCCAGGAATTGAACCAAGGTCTCCTGCACTGCACTACATATATATGTGAGTATATATACCACAGTTCAGTTCAGTTCAGTTTAGTTGCTCAGTCGTGTCCGACTCTTTGCGACCCCATGGACTGCAGCATGCCAGGCCTCCCTGTCCATCACCAACTCCCGGAGTTAATACAAACTCATATCCATTGAGTCAATGATGTCATCCAACCATCTCATCCTCTGTCATCCCCTTCTCCTCCTGCCCTCAATCTTTCCCAGCATCGGAGTCTTTTCAAATGAGTCAGCTCCTTGCAACAGGTGCCAAAGTATTGGAGTTTCAGCTTCAACATCTGTCCTTCCAATAGACACTCAGGACAGATCTCCTTTAGGATAGACTGGTTGGATCTCCTTGCAGTTCCACGGACTCTCGAGAGTCTTCTCCAACATCACAGATTAAAAGCATCAATTCTTCGGCACTCAGCTTTCGTTATATATACCACATATATACACAAACTGTGTGTATATACATATGTATATATACAAACATATACACAATGTGCCATAAAAAAAAACAAAACTTTTTTCATTTTCAGAAACAGGGAAGGACATGGAGAGCATTGTGTTAAGTGAAATATGTCAGACAAGAAAGAAAAACACAATATGATATCACTTACGTGTGAAATATAAAAAAGTGTAACAAATCGGTGAACTTAGCAAACGAAGAAGCAGGTTCACAGATATAAAGAAGAAGCTAGTGGTGGGGTGGGAAGTGGGTGTGGCTTTTTATGGGTGGAAGTGTGGGAGGTGCAAGTTCCAGGGTATAAGATAGGCTGAAGGATGTATTGAACAATGCATGGGGATCTAGTAAATATTTTGCAATAATGGACAATGGAAAAACAACCTTTAAAGGCTGTATAAAATAAACAGAATTTAAGACACTGGTGTCTTAAATTCTTACATATGCTTTTATAAAATATACCATTCTAGAAATCTGCCTTTAATTAACATCAATCCTCATTATAGTTCACAGAATCCCTTTTATCCCACTTTCAAGAAGGGCATCATTTTCAACATTAACCTGTTTATATAATTTCTTAAAGAATTTTTAAAATACCAAGCTTATTTTCTCCCCAGTTGCCTCCAGATATTTCAGTAATTGGCTCACTGTGCTCCAAATTGAAAACAAATAGTTCCTTTCATTAGCTTTGAGATAGAATGTCACCTAAATGACTGTTAAAAATGTCAGAAATGTGTCATTTTTCACATGAAAGATGTGAATGCAATCCCCAGATAATATCAACAGTTTCTAGATTTTAATAATATAAAAATAACAATTCAAAATGTATTGAAAATAATATGTGGAAGAAAATTCAACCTGGGAATTGGTACCTCACATGAAAGTTGAAAATAAAACAGGGTACTCCCTCCAGGCACCCTGGCATCGCTCAAGTTAGTTGAAAGTTATTCTGAGGTTGACTGCCCACTATTAGCTCTTTTTAAAGGGGATCTACTCATGTACACTACAACCTGCTGGCAAAGGTCAGTGGAAAAGTTAGAACTCTTAAAGCTGGGGAGTTTTATATCTTAATGACACTCTGGAACGTTTCTACCCAGTGAGTGGAGTGTGAATACTTCAGATTATCTACAGATAACTGGGAAAGAACCTAACTAACTGGATGGATGTATAAATGGAGAGATAGATAAAAAGAATTGAATAGAACTGAATTTGAATTCCTCACTTCCATTTACCAGTTATCTCACTTGGAGCAATACAAAAAACCAGTTTCAAATGGAATTTCCTCATTTTAAATATGACCCTAATATCTAAAGATATATGTTTTTTTCCAAAACAAAAATATTTGTGACTGTAAAAGTCATGTTTAGTATTGGATAAATATTTAATGTTATTATTTCTTATTCACAACCCACAAATAATTTTAGAAATATGAAAGTGATTATATTATTTATAGTATCAGTAGATTGTCATTAGTATTACTATTACCATTAGTTATAGTACTAGTAGCAACTAGAGATAGTTTGAAGGACAATGAAGCCTGGCATGCACTCTATCTGGTCTCAAAGAGTCAGACACAACCTAGCAACTGAAAACAACTAATAGCAGTATTAATATTACATCATAAATGCTTTAAAATTTCCCTTATAATGTAGGTCATAATGGAATCAGAATTGTACCCCTTATGGATTTCAATAATCTATAGTAAGTTGTTCTGCAGTGAAGATTGAGAACTTGAGTTAAGCTTTCTGCCGGTGGGGCTTTTTGGCTCTCTTTATGATGCTTCATCTTCCAATCACCAAAACTGAAGTTCATGCCCAGGAGAACTCGATGTGAGGGGCAGAATCAGAAAGCTGTTGTTATGGAAAAGGCTCTTCATGCAATGCGATTTAATCTAGCATTAAGATTATAGGCACCAGGAGGCACCACAGTTCCCGAGAAAATAAGGACCTGGACAATCTCATCTGGCCACTCCAAGCACAGGCTTCTGTCATTTTGCTGAAATAACTGTTATGACTTCTTTAAGCCAGAGAGATTCTAAAGCAGAAAAAATGAAGTCCCCACTCTAAAACCTTAGAAATGCCCTAAAGATCACTGTCAATTTCCTGAACTCGTGTATCCTTTTTCATTTATTTCTGATTTGTTTTGTCTGCTGAACCAAGGTAGTGCAAGGCTAATTTTGTTAGAATAAGTAGGGCTTTATTTTTAATTAAGCTCTGTTCACTTTAAAGATTTAACTCAGAAAGTATTTTTGCATGAAATTATATAGCTTGGGTATAGGCTAAAAACATTGAGTGATTTTTCATTATATATTTATATACATATATGTATATATATTGGAGAACGCAATGGCACCCCACTCCAGTACTTTTGCCTGGAAAATCCCATGGATGGAGGAGCCTGGTAGGCTGTAGTCCATGGGGTCGCTAAGAGTCAGACACGACTGAGCGACTTCACTTTCACTTTTCACTTTCATGCATTGGAGAAGGAAGTGGCAACCCACTCCAGTGTTCTTGCCTGGAGAATCCCAGGGACGGGGGAAGCCTGGTGGGCTGCCCTCTATGGGGTCCCACAGAGTCGGACACGACTGAAACGACTTAGCAGCAGCATGTATATATAGATATATATACACACACATACATATATATGAAATATGTTACTTTCATATATATATATATATAAAACGTATATATGATGGGCTTCGCAACCCAGGGATTGAACCCAGGTCTCCTGCTTTACAGGCAGATTCTTTCTATCTGAGCCACTGGAAAATATAAATATAAACATATATATATATATATATATATGAAAAATCACCATACATATCATATGCGTATATATTTTATGCATATGAAGCCAAGAAGAAAAAGCATATTACACTTGAAAGCAAGGATGCTTGAAAGGAAATCATTAATATGGGATTTGCTAGCTCTATTACCCTGAGTGTGCATCTTCAGTTTTCTCATCTGTTAACTGTATCACAGTGCTAATAGTATCACACTGCTGCTGCTGCTGCTAAGTCGCTTCAATCGTGTCCGACCCTGTGCGACCACAAAGACGGCAGCCCACCAGGCTCCCCCGTCCCTGGGATTCTCCAGGCAAGAACGCTGGAGTGGGTTGCCATTTCCTTCTCCAATACATGAAAGTGAAAAGTGAGAGTGAAGTCGCTAGCGGAATGTTATTTGGATTGAATTAATTCACTTATTTAACAGATTTACATGGGATGTCCATTAGGCTAGGCTCACAGAATTCAGCAATAACCAGATATACCCTGGGCCTTATATGTCGGTATAGCAATGTGAGGAGTGTAGTAGAGTCAGGCAAACAGCAGGCAGTCAATAAACAACAGTTTCACTCCTCTGGACTGGACCAGAGAGTTTTAGATTAAAAGAACCATAATCCCTTGTCAATAGCATAAAATATTATACCTAGATTTCTAGCAATCTAAAATGGAGCTTATTTTCCTCCATTTTATAAGCCTTATTCATATTTCAACTCTGTTTGTAGTACCCATTCATTTAGTTTCAATGTTTTTTATTACATTTACTCAGTGAATGTGATTCTTGCACATATTTTTTATTTCCTTATTTCCGAGGTCAAGATGATGTTAATATGCTTTATTAACTTGGCCTTCAAGGCTTTTCTCAATTGTTATGCTCTTTTGATCTCTCAATCTATTCCTGTTGTACTAGATAAGATTATTTACTTATCCCCAAATATGTCCATTGCTTTCCTGAAACTTTGCATTTTTCACTTGCATGTAGTTATTTTAAAATATGTCTCACTACATACCTAGTCCAGCTAATATTCAAAAAATTATAAACAATAGGCACACTAAAAGATTAGTGAAACTAAGAAAGAAGTCAGTATGTACACAGTTCTATACTGTGAGCCTCCTAAGAGCAAGGGCTCTTCTATTATTATTTTTTTAAACATATGTGTATGAGTGCCATATGTGTGATTTATACTTTACAAGCTCTCAGTTCAGTTCAAGTCAATTGGGCTAATAGTTAGCTCAGTTTAATTTCATAGCTTCAACAGTGGGTGAAAAGTATACAGAAAATAGTAAATTATGATTCCAGGTATTTCATGTATTAGATATCAATGTTTCTATTTAACAAATTATGTAAATCATGGGTATCAAAATAAGAGACAAATTTATTAATTTACAAAAATACTGATCAATTTTTTTTTTAAAGATTGTAGAGGTCAGAACAATTTTTAAGAAGTCTTTTACCTATTGTATTTATGCCCAAATAATAATCTTATTATATTTATTGAAATGTATATAAGATTGGAATCCTAATATCTTTATTGAAATGTATGCTAGACTGGAACTATATAGTTAGAATTAGATTGACAAATGTGCTAGGAATTAAACTCATTAATGGAAGATATTGAAAGAAAGCCAGAAGGGGTTACTTTTTCTTCTCTTATGTTTAACTGCAATAATCTACGATACCTTAGTTGCATATTTTTATTCAATATCCAAGTATCTTTACAAGGTATATCCAGTGGCCAACTGAAAATTATATAATGTGATCTTATTTACCAAGAAAATTTGAAGAAAAAATCATATTCACTTTTATTTGTAAAATACTGCTTAGTAAATATGCACCCACACTTGCACTGATAGTCATTCACAGCTGTAATAATTTCACAATCAAAATGCATGTACACCCATGGTGGATTCATATCAATGTAATGGCAAAACCAATACAATATTGTAAAGTAATTAGCATCCAATTAAAATAAATAAATTTATATTAAAAAAACAAAATGCAGACAGACAAGTGGCTAGGCATACAGGCAAGATAGTCAAAATATTGTGGAATACTGTTAAATTAAGTGTAAATTCAATTTATCATTATTGTATTATCCACTTAGGTTACTTTAAGTTTTACATTTATAGGCAATGGGGAAGGAATCTAGAAAAAGACGATTGAGATTTAACAGGGTAGTATCGTAGTTTCTGAAAGCTATTACCAACATTACTTTGCCGACTAAGGTCCATCTAGTCAAGACTATGGTTTTTCCAGTGGTCATGTATGGATGTGAGAGTTGGACAGTGAAGAAGGCTGAGTGCCGAAGAATTGATGCTTTTGAACTGTGGTGTTGGAGAAGGCTCTTGAGAGTCCCTTGGACTGCAAGGAGATCCAACCAGTCCATTCTGAAGGAGATCAGCCCTGGGATTTTTTTGGAAGGAATGATGCTAAAGCTGAAACTCCAGTACTTTGGCCACCTCATGCAAAGTGTTGACTCATTGGAAAAGACTCTGATGCTGAGAGGGATTGGGGGCAGGAGGAGAAGGGGACGACCGAGGATGAGATGGCTGGATGGCATCACGGAATCGATGGACGTGAGTCTGAGTGAACTCCGGGGGATGGTGATGGACAGGGAGGCCTGGCGTGCTGCGATTCATGGGGTCGCAGAGTCAGACACAACTGAGCGACTGAACTGAACTGATTGTCTCAAAAGAAGCTTTCCATATGTGTTAAATAGGCTCAAGACAATGAGGTTTAGCCAACGAATCTGGAGTAATGTTAATGGAGTAATGTTTTCATCTTCAATCATTTTCATCTGCTAACATAAAGGTATATTATGTCCAAGTAGCTGCAAAATCTCAGTGGAAGTAAAATTTCACAGAAATATTACTGAGTGTCAAATAACATAAAAGTTACCCAAGATTATATCATGACTTGTTTGAATGAAGAAAAAACACAAAAGTATGAAGATGGAAATAAATCAGAACAGGTCTTTAGATTTATTAGACTGATAGTCAAAGAAGGCAAAGAAAAAAGAAGAAATGGGGAAAGCCTGAAGATGCACTTTGAGCTGTAATGCAGAAATGAGCCAAAGATGGTGGCCTTGCTCAGCCAGTGAATGCAACTGAAATACCTAAGCATGCAGTTTCCCAAATAGCAAGTTGACTTAACAGAAATAAAATAAAAATGGGTGTTTCAGCATGCTGTTTAAGTTTATTGGTTCTCCTTTGAGGAAAGGGGGAAGTGATTAAAAGAACTCTAATATTTCATGTTATATGTCAATTATATCTCAATTCAAAAAAACTATATTTTTCAAAATGGTATTATGTCATTTGTCATTTTAAAATTAGTTGATTTAATAAAATACTATCATATAGTTCTAAAATGGAAATCTTCAAGGCTATGCATGTTTTCATACGTATACAAATATATTACCATTATATTATACCTATTGGGCTTCCCTGATGGCTCAGGTGGTAAAAGACAATCTGCCTGCAATGCAGGAGACCCAAGTTCGATCATTGGGTCAGGAAGATCCCTCTGGAGAAGGGAATGGCAACCCACTCTAGTATCAGGACAGAGCAGCCTGACAGGCTACAGTCTATGGAGATGCAAAGAGTCGAGACATGACTGAATGACTAACACTTTCCCTTCCATATAATATACATATATTATATACTTATGTATTGCCATTTTATATACATTGTAAAAATCATAGTTATGAAACAGCAGGATCATGTGAGGACCTCAAGAGCACAAAAGCCTTTCCATGTTTGCTCTTTCTTGCTTTCAGGAAAAAGTCTTTAGCCTCCTCCTGAGGCTTTAGACCTCCTCCTTAGACCTTCCCTGAGTTTTAACTGGCAGATTCAAACAGTTAATAATTAGAACAATAGAGTCACGGGACTCCCAGTTCCTCCTGAAGGGATAATATATAACAATTTGACGCATATCTATGAGTTCTTATAAAGGAACCAAGGTCCCAAGTGGAGGATGGCAACTTCAGGCTGAGCCAAGTACACGGACCCCAGACTGGTTGGAACCAGAAGGTTGATGACTGAGATCCCTGGAGTTACCTCATCATGAGCTACCTCACCGCCAACCAGAGGAAGGTCACACACCCAGCAGCCCTCCCTACATATTTGCCTTTAAAAATACTTTCCGGAAAACCCATTCTAGAATCACCGTCTTTTGAGCACAAGTTATCCGTTCTCCACTGCTTCACTGTTTGACTTCTTTGTGCATCAGGCACACAAGCTCTGGTTGGACAACAGCTATTGCATAAATTGTAAAATTTAAAATATTAACAATAACTTGATATTATAAAAGAATCATAAAATATTATTTCAAAAATATTTCCCTTATTGAATTCTAAGTGGAGAGAAAAAGAAAACATTTCACTTGGTAAATAAAGATAGTTATCTGACTGAAATAGAATACATTTTGTCTCACCACTGTATCAAATTTGATTTTTATGTCATTGTTTTTTACTGTCCAACTTTACAAGAAAAATTATATTTTAAAAATTAAATTCATCAAAAATATTTGCCCTTTAAAATTCTGTAAGGTGTTTGGGATGATACATTTAGCCATGTTCTTGTATTGTAAATACAGCAGACTTTTTTCTCCATTGTCTAGTTCTCCTTTTATGTTTAATAAAATTAAATCCATTCTTGTCTACTAGTCTTATGTTACTCAGTAGTTTGTGTTAGTAGTTGCTTATTCACTTTTCTTGTCATACTTTTGACCCTTTTATCTTCTTTTGTGTTGCCTAGCATTAGGAGACACGGCAATGTCAAAAATTGTAAAATAAAATAAGATGAAAGGAAAGGAAAAGGAAAAAAATACATTGTGCAAGTTGCTTTCTGGCAGCAATAGAATTACAGAGAAAAAGAAAAAGCTGAAATCTGACAGGATTAGCCTGCTGACTTGCTGAGTTTATGAGTCTTGTAAGAATACCAATGAGAGAAAAAATAGAAGATAGAAGACAATGCCATAAATCTTACCCACAGACTTCTTCACTGAGAGTTTGGAAATAAAATCAAGTTCTGGATACCATTAATGGTTGGTTTGTCACAAAAGAGAATAAGTTTGCTGTCTGCTTCTCTGTTCAAGATTAATAGAAACACTGGAGATGGAGCTCTTTGGGAAACAGTTATGTGACCTGCAGGAGAACAATGCATACTTCTTATCCCCTCTGACTTCTGGACGTTATACTAACTACAATTGGAACTGCTTGTACATAGACAGTTGAAAACTGCTGAGCTTGTCTTTGCAGTGTGAAAGCTAGTAATTCAGTTTACTGAGGTTAAAGTGAAGACTGAGACTAGATCAAGGAAAATAGGGATTATAACAACATAAAGCAGAGCTCAAAATCATTCTTGCAAACCACAGAGTTCACATGATGCAGGAGCATTGCCAAAGTTGGGTATCAAACAGGTTTTCATTTATGCTATTTAGAGAGATGAAGTGTGTAGATATTTTGAAAGTACCATGACACAGTTGCAAAATAAAGGTTGTTATAGTCATCTAAAGCTTTGCACCACCATGGGGTCCCCAATAGTATTTGTATATTTATTATATCAATTAGATGCTCTTTTTAGAAAAATAAAATCACATAATTTATTTTAAAAATGTGAAAGTTTGATGAAATGGGATCATGTCTGGGAATAAATTACCTATGCACAGACACAGAAGTTTTCCAGATAATCAACAGGGAGGAAATAGACCAACTGAAATCTACTTAAAGACCCTAAATTAACTATTCTTAGGATATATTTGTATGTTCTAATGATTTTCATTAACAGTAATAACAATGGAAACCAAGATATGATCTTATTAAAGCAAAATAACTAGATATTCCCTAAATGTCCCACATTATATGACTTGTTAAAAATATTATCATATATTCAAATAGTGAGTTTTATTACATCTTTAAAATAGATATTTTTATTCAATAGTTTACTGCTGAGTTTTTCAATTTTGCTGGCATATTGAGTGCAGCACTTTCACAACATCATCTTTTAGAAACTGAAATAGCTCAACTGGAATTTCATCACCTCCATCAGCTTTGTTCATAGTAATGCTTCCTAAAGCCCACTTGACTTCACATTCCAGGATGTCCGGCTCTAGGTGAGTGATCACATCATCGTGATTATCTGGGTCATGAAGATCTTTTTTGTATAGTTCTTTTGTGTATTCTTGCTACTACTTCTTAATGTCTTCTGCTTCTGTTAGGTCCATACCATTTCTGTCCTTTACTGAGCCCGTCTTTGCATGAAATGTTCCCTTGGTGTCTCTAATTCTCTTGAAGAGATCTCTAGTTTTTCCCATTCTATTGTTCTCCTCTATTTCTTTGCACTGATCACTGAGAAAGGCTTTCTTGTCTTTCCTTGCTGTTCTTTGGAACTTTGCATTCAATTGGGTATATCTTTCCTTTTCTCCTTTGTTTTCACTTCTCTTCTTTTCACAGCTATTTGTAAGTCCTCCTCAGAGAGTCATTTTGTTTTTTTGCATTTATTTTTCTTGTGGATGGTCTTGATCCCTGTCTCCTCTACAGTATTATGAACCTCCATCCTAGTTCATCAGGCACTCTTGTCTATCAGATCTAATCCCTTAAATCTATTTCTCACTTCCACTGTATAATCATAAGGGATTTGATTTAGGTTATACCTGAATGGTCTAGTGGTTTTCCCTACTATCTTCAATTTAAGTTTGATCTTGGCAATAAGGTCAATAAAAGGCAGAAGAACCAGACATCAAACTGCTAACATCCATTGGATCATTGAAAAAGCAAGAGAGTTCCAGAAAAAAAAAAAAAAATAGCATCTATTTCTGCTCTATTGACAATGCCGAACACTTTGTGAGGCTCACAAGAAACTGTGGATTCAAGAGATGGGAATACCAGACCACCTGTTCTGCCTCTTGAGAAATTTATATGCAGGTCAGGAAGCAACAGTTAGAACTGGACATGGAAAAACTGCTGCTGCTGCTGCTGCGTCGCTTCAGTCGTGTTCGACTCTGTGCGACCCCATAGACAGCAGCCCACCAGGCTCCCCCGTCCCTGGGATTCTCCAGGCAAGAACACTGGAGTGGGTTGCCATTTCCTTCTCCAATGCATGAAAGTGAAAAGTGAAAGTGAAGTCATAACATGTGTAGGTAGACCAAAAATAAGATCTAAAGATGGGGGTGGAAATGCAACATTACAAATCTTGCATTTCTATAGAAAGACTTGCCCAACAGAATGATATACAGCTTACATAAACTGACTGCTTCCAAATAGGAAAAGGAGTAAGTCAAGGCTGTATATTTTCACCCTGCTTATTTAACTTATATGCAGAGTACATCATGAGAAACACTGGGCTGGATGAAGCACAAGCTGGAATCAAGATTGCTGGGAGAAATATCAATAACCTCAGATATGCAGATGACACCACTCTTACGGAAGAAAGTGAAGAGGAACTAAAAAGCCTCTTGATGAAAGTGAAAGAGGAGAGCGAAAAAGTTGGCTTAAAGCTCAACATTCAAAAAACTAAGATCATGGCATCTGATCCCATTGCTTCATGGCAAATAGATGGAAAAACAGTGAAAAGAGTGGAAGGCTTTATTTTTTTTGGGGGGGGGGGCACTGCAAAATCACTGCAGATGTTCACTGCAGCCATGAAAAAAAAAGACACTCCTTAGAAGAAAAATTATGACCAACCTATACAGAATATTAAAAAGCAGAGACATTACTTTGCCCACAAAGGTCTGTCTAGTCAAGGCTATGTTTTTTCCAGTAGTCTGGTAGGGATGTGAGAGTTGGACTGAAAGCTGAGTGCCAAAGAATTGATGCTTTTGAACTGTGGTGTTGGAGAAGATTCTTAAGAGTCCCTTGGACTGCAAGTTCCAACCAGTCCATCCTAAAGGAGATCAGTCCTGAATATTCTTTGAAAGGACTGATATTGATACAAAGAACTGATTCATTTGAAGAGACCCTGATGCTGGGAAAGATTGAAGGTGGGAGGAGAAGGGGACGGCAGAGGATGAGGTAGTTTGATGGCATCACTGACTCAATGGACATGAGTTTTAGTAAACTCCAGGTGTTCGTGATGGACAGGAAGTCCCGGTGTGCTGCAGCCTATGGGGTCGCAAAGAGTCAACATAACTGAGAAACTGAACTGAACTGATTAGAAGCCATTATTATTTTAAGAAAACATATTCATATATGCAAAAGGAAGGTTTCTGATGAGTATACCCCCAAAACTTGATAGCTATTTTCTGCATTTCACTCATCAATTTTCCTTATCTCAATCTTCCAGTTTTTCCACATTGAATGTTTTACTCATGCAAAATCAGCCTAGAGTGGTGACACATTTAAACATTGCTATTTCTGAGAAGCATAATATGTCGCATGTCTATAATACTGGGTATATAGATTTCAAATGAATTGCTTGACTGGAGACAGAAATAGTTTAGGAAGAAATGCAAATATGAATTGTGGAAAAGTTACAAAGGCTGACAGTTTTATTTCATGCCCAGTCACCAACACACATAGAAAAGAAACCAAGAAGCAAATTCCCTTGGGAAGTGATGATATTTATTCAAGTCCTGCAAAGCACTGTCCTCTGAAATGAATTTTATCAGAGAGAGAACCACGTTTCCAGATTCAGGAGTTTAGAATAGTTGTTATAAGATTATCAAAGGCAACACTGGATCATATCTAGGACTCACCTAGAGAGCACATGAGGGAAAAATTGGAATGAGATGGGCAAAATAAAATAGGAAACCATTTTTCATTACATAAGCACCAGAGACCCAGGCAGCTGGCACTGTCAAAGCACTGAAGAAGTTTTTGCTAAAAGGAAATAAATGGTCTCTGGTCACTCCTCCTCTTGCAGCGCCTTCCCAATCCTACCAACACTACCACCATTGTCATTAGCACCAGCAGCTGGAAAAGAAAATTTGGAGTCAGAAGTTGCCATACACTACCTATAAATGTTTCACAGCACCACCCCCACCCCCAAAAAAAAAGAAGAAAGCAGACACTCTCAGAAAGCATATATAAATTAGGAGAAAACTCCTGACAGCAGAACAACTTGTCTGCTCTTAGTTCTGGAAGTAAGCAAAGCTGCCTGAAGGTGCCTAGTTGTCAATATCAGGTCTGAGAGAAATATCCCTGACATGGTAGAGATTTGCTATGAGAGTAGGAGTACAGAAAGAGTTGAATAGTATCCATATTTCAAGGTACTGATAAGAACCAGCTCCCCAGGCAGCACTGACAGATGAATTACACCGAGAAAACCCATTTTTAAGAGATAAGAATAAAAAGATATTAGAGACGCTTACTAAAGATATTTAAAAACTCTTTAATCTGCCCACTATATTTCATACCCCTAGATAAAACAAATATCATCTTTGTAATGGTTTATAATTTTCAAAGTTCTCACTTGCATTATTTCTTTGATTGTTATTACTAAGGTTAATAACATCACTGTTTTACAAAAGAGGAGGAAAAAAATTTCCTGAAGCCTAGGAAATTTAACTGAACTGACTGAGGCCATCTGAGTTCTAACTGAGTAGGAACTCATACCATAGATATCCCAGTCTAGAACCATGCTGTCTTCCAAACCATATAAACTTGTAAAGAGAGCAGTGTTTTATTGACAGGTATTTATTTTGAGTAGGATTAAGTTCATTGTTGTAAATGATTTCAGATACCTGCTCCATTTGAGCATCATAATGACTTTCATTACTAAGCACATTTGCATTTTGAAGCAGAAATAACATGGGTAATGTTTTCCTTTTTGTGAGTAACTTACTGCCAAGGGAGGATTCTTTCATTATACAGTAATAATGCTTTTAAATGTTTTCTGGCTGGAAATCAGTATCCAGCAGGTTTTTCATGATCTGAAATTGTCATCTAGGAACAGTTCTGATATTCTGAAGTCCAAACAAAAGCAATTAAAGGATAGCAAATACTGGTTAAATTGTTGGATGTTTTCTCTATAAACTTTACATGTTAAACACTGGTATCCACCCAGAATTTTTATTTAAAATGATACTATTTTTTAACTGTTATTTTGATATATTTTAAAATAAAAATATAGGACTATCATTTTAAATGAACTGGCTTTCCCATGTAGATGTTTGTAAATAGCTATAGTAAGAAAGAGGATCCTGGTTCCTGGTCTTATCCAGATCATCATTTAATGCCCAATCATCCACAATGTTGGCATTCTAGGCCAAGAATTCTTGACCAAACTCACTGGATCCCACAAGGTGGCATCTGTGGGTTTGGATATGAATCAAAGACATAATCCTGTACTAATGCGTGAAGTGAAGTGAAGTGAAAATCCCTCAGTCATTTCCGACTCTTTGTGACCCCATGGACTATACAGTTCATGGAATTCTCTATGCCAGAATACTGGAGTGGGTAGCCTTTCCCTTCTCAAGGGGAACTTCCCAACCCAGGGATCAAACCCAGGTCTGCTGCATTGCAGGCAGATTCTTTACTAGCTGAGCCACAGCAGAAGACCAAGAATACTGGAGTGGATAGCCTATTCCTTCTGCAGCAGATCTTCTCAACCCCGGAATTGAACCAGGGTCTTCTGCACTGCAGGCGGATTCTTTACCAACTGAGTTAGAAGGGAAGCCCCTGTACTAATGCTGATGGACTATGTATACATGTACTAATGCATAATGTACTAATGTAATAATTATTATACATGTATATATAGATGTACTAATACATAATGTATTAATGCATAATGTGCATAATTAGTGCATAATGCACAATGGACTAATGCATACATGGGTACATATATATACATATATGTATATGTTTAAATTCATAGTTTAAAATGAGTCATAATTCTTTATGATTAAACAACAGAAAGTGGTGACTGTCTTATATAAAGTTACAGAAATAAACTTTGGAGTGAATTATCCCATTAGCTGAACAGATGATCATTATATATACCACACCCACTGGCCTAGTGAGAATGTCCCATTAAAAAAGCAAACTGTTGATCATTGTTTGAATATTAAATTAAACAAACATAAAATAAAAGTTACTAGAAAGACCAAACGTATTTATTTATTTATTTTTATTTTGGCATAGTCCAGTGGGAAAACATTACTGCCCAAAGCCTAAGAATGAGCATACTCAAGTAAATGACATGGGTTTGAAAAATGTGTGTCTGCATATACACTTCTTGCACTAAATAAGTACTACAGTGCTTCATAACCTGAGCCTGATATGTAACCTTGGCTATCTTGGGCTAATAGTAAACTTATAGGTGAACTCGTGACTTTTCAGAGATCTGGCTCTCCTAAACCCCTCCTTGTAAAAGAGTTAACTGAATAAACAAAAGCCATGTTCAAGGATATATTTATTTTGAGCTTATTAAGATCAAGACAATCTATTTATTATGTTGCTTATGTAAAAAAAGGGGAGAATAGTAATATCATCTAAACGTGCAAGCTGATAGTAACAGTTGATGAAACCACACAGGTTTCAAAACTTTCTTTACATGACATTATAAACCAGAAAAAGATCACATAACATTTAGTTGAACACATGTTTAATTATACTGCTTACCTGGATTCAAAGCCAACCAAGCTGTCATGTTAAACTATTTCATCACCACTCTTACAATGGTCTGTGCATGCTCAGTCGCTTCATTCATGTCTGACTTTTGCAACCCCAGGGACTGTAGCCCACTAGGCTACTCTGTCCATGAGATTTGCCTGGTAAGAATACTGGAGTGGGTTGCCATGCCCTATCTAGGTGCTCTTCCTGATTCAGAGATTAAACCTGAATCTCCTGTGTTTCTTGCATTGCAGGCAGATTCTTTACCACTGAACCATCAGTGGTATATAACTGAGCCTCCCTTTACAATGGTATATAATCTGAGTGTGGACTGAATTCACACCATCCTTGAGTTTTAAATTGAACTGTCTTGAATCACCTATCATTTTCAGGAGTAGCTTGGGCAGGCTTCTGCAATATGTTCATAAATCCTCAGACTCATCAGTGTTCATGGTCATTCATGTTTCTGAATCCGAGCAACTGCTGAGCTACTGATCTCACTATATCTCCATCAAATCATTGACATAATGATTTTTATGCCTTCACCCCACTGATCTAGAATCTCAAAAAAAAAAAAAAAAAGCAAATGAAAAACATTCATATTGGTAAATTTTATCCAACTGAGGAGAAGGATCATTAAGGCTACATGGCCTATATAGGAAAATAATCTAAAAAAAATTTCTAAATTTATATGTGTAACTGATCCACTTTGATGAATACCTGAAACTAACACAACACTATAAATCAATGATACTTCAATAAAAATTCAGAAAAAATAAAAACACTGAAAACAATTTAAATTTCCAAAAAAACAGGAAAACAAGTTAAAATTAAATATTTGATTTGTTAGTGGTTAGAATCCCTTTGACCATTTTATCACTGACTATCTGTATTATTATTTTCATGAACCAGTCTCACACTCTGTAACTGCAACTCTCATCACATACTGTTATCCATTTCACATCTCCTTGTTTTGCTGTTTCCAGCCAGACTATGCCTTCAGGCCATTATCTGGGCACCATTAAATGGCTCACCTAAAAATAAGCCATATGACTTGAAAAATTGGTACCAAATGGTAAAGTCAGCAAATTGTGTACCTGCTATATAAGCACATGGTACTTATTTATTATAAAGCGCTATCTATATCGGGCAAATATTGTCACCTTGCTTATTTAACTCATATGCAGAGAACATCATGAGAAATGCCAGGCTGGATGAAACAAGCTGAAATCAAGATTGCCGGGAGAAATATCAATAACCTCAGATATGCAGATGACACCACCCTTATGATAGAAAGTGAAGAGGAACTAAAAAGCCTCTTGATGAAAGTAAGAGGAGAGTGAAAAAGTTGGCTTAAAGCTCAACATTCAGAAAATGAAGATCATGGCATCTAGTCCCATCACTTCATGGGAACTAGATGGGGGAACAGTGGAAAGTGTCAGACTTTATTTTTTTGGGCTCCAAAATCACTGCAGATGGTGACTGCAGCCATGAAATTAAAAGTCGCTTACTCCTTAGAAGGAAAGTTATGACCAGCCTAGACAGTATATTGAAAAGCAGAGAAATTGCTTCAACAACAAAGGTCCATCTAGTCAAGGCTATGGTTTTTCCAGTGGTCATGTATGGATGTGAGAGTTGGACTGTGAAGAAAGCTGAGCACCAAAGAATCTATGCTTTTGAACTGTGGTGTTGGAGAAGACTCTTGAGAGTCCCTTGGATTGCAAGGAGTTTCAACCAGTCCATTTTAAAGGAGATCAGTCAAAAAAGCAAGAGAGTTCCAGAAAAACATCTATTTCTGCTTTACTGACTATGCCAAAGCCTTTGACTGTGTGGATCACAATAAACTGTGGAAAGAGGAACTAAAGAGCCTCTTGATGAAAGTGAAAGAGGAGAGTGAAAAAGTTGGCTTAAAACTGAACATTCAAAAAATGAAGATCATGGCATCCAGTCCCATCATCCAGATAGATGGGTCAATAATGGAAACAGTGACAGACTTTCTTTTCTTGGGCTCCAAAAATCACTGAAGATGTTGGCATTACTTTGTCAACAAAGGTCCTTATAGTCAAAGCTATGGTTTTTCCAGTGGTCATGTATGGATGTGAGAATTGGGCTATAAAGGAAACTGAGCACCAAAGAATTGATGTTTTTGAACTGTCGTATTGAAGATGACTCCTGAGAGTCCCTTGGGCTGCAAGGAGATCAAACCAGTTCTTCCTAAAGGATTTCCTTTCCTAAAGGAAATCAGTCCTATATTCACTGGAAGGACTGATGCTGAAACTGAAGTTGCAATACTTTGGCCACATGATGTGAAGAACTGACTCAGTGGAAAAGACCCTGAGGCTGGGAAAGATCGAAGGCTGGAGGAAAAGGGGACAACAAAGGATGAGATGGTTGGATGGCATCACTGACTCAATGGACATGAATTTGAGTAAGCTCTAGGAGTTGGTGATGGGGTCAGGAAAGCGTGGCATGCTGTAGTTCACGGGACACAAAGAGTTGGACACAACTGAGAGACTGAACTGAACTGATGAACACAATTGTATCACTTGTTAACAAAAAGTTATTGAATATTTATATCAAGAAATGATGCCATTTAGGAAAAGGAAATATTAAAATTATTGATGACTAGTAAAGAAAAATCTTATATTTGATTGCACCAAACACTTTACTCACATTTTTTTTTCAATCCTCATGGCAAGTATATGGGACTTCCATACATACATATATACATATGTAAATGTATATAAATGGCTAAGTCTTAAATAATTCACATATATTGACTTGTTGGTTCCGATATATTGACAAATTGTGTCCTCAAACATATTGTCTTGGTGCCTATTTCATACTTTTCACAATTTCATTATTGCTTTAAATAAGATATAGAATTTCTGACCTTAAGGATCAAATGATTCATTTGGTAACATGAACTGCATATGCAAATAACTAAAAATAAAATTGTGTATCTGTCACTTGATGGCAGGAGGAGAAAAAAATGATTGTTTTTAGTGGAGAGAAATAAAAAGGGAAACTAAAGTAATTAAGAAAAATAACTTCACTGGAATTATAATATTTTGAAATTTATTTCTGAACATTTGGAGACTTCTCGTGAATGGGCCCTTTCTAAATTTATAGCTATGTGTAGACAGAAAAATATGTATATAGATAGATATAGATAAATATTATTTGTATTGCTTCTGCCATTTAAAAAAGACAAACTGATAACATAGTTATTTCTGATACGCCAAGAGTGAGAATGGCAGAAACAGAAAAAAGCAGCAGAATTACAAACCTGTCCAAGTTAGGTATTCCCATGAGAGATGAATGCATTATTAATATTTTCTCTTGTAGCTACTGTCAATTATTTCTGATTTCTGGTATTTACTGATACCTGTGTTTCTATCTAGGTGGACAGTTGACAACTATTTTAAACCTGACATATCAAAAAATACTGTAAAGATTTTGAAGTTGTCTGCTCACAGAACATCCTTATTAATTATGAACTTAATGTTTCAAATGGAAGCTAATATAATCCATGAGATAATGATGGCAATCATAATTATAAAAAAGGGACTCCAATTAATAATAATAAAATGCTCCAGTTTAATGAGGGAAAGGGAAAATTATTGTTGATAATATAAATTTATAATCACATTACTTCCATTTTGTATTTTACAATAAAAAAAGAAATTAGTATCCTATTAGTGCAACAAAAAGCCTTGTATTGATCCAAGGAAGTGTCCTATTTCCAGTAGGGATATATAAGTCAGTAAGCAATTAATAAATAATATGTTCATTATTAACAAGTGAACATTGACCAATTTCTCCTTCAGTTGTAAACACACACAAAACTTGTAGTATGTACATTTCAATATGAGACATACAGAAGATAAAATAGACAAAATGGGCAGAAAACAAAGTCTGTTTGTAAGAGATGGCTTTGTCCTATAAAAGTTCCTATTTAAAAAGCATGTTTTCTTGTAAAAGCATTCTAATCTAAATTCATGAGCATTTTTGTTTATTTTAATGTATATTTCATTAAATATGGGCTTTCAACCTATGACCAATACTGTTAACTAAAGCTGTTTCTGTACAGTCAAATTGCATTAAAAAATCTAAACAGCATTAGTTTTCTGTTCCAATACATCAGTCATTTTCTCAAGCTGTCTATATGTCATCTATGGGTAGATTTTTTTAATACTAAAAGCAGAAGCACAGACTACCTTGAGAAGACTCAACCAAAGTCAGTGTTCTCAGGTCTAGTCTGTGTTTAATACTTCACTGACTATCTAGAGAGTCATGAATATGGATAATTTAGCAACAGAATACACATAAGTGAATAAGAACAAAAAGTGATAAAAAATAATCACTTGTATTATTTTCTAAAATAAAATATGTGGTGTGGAGCCTATCAACTGAATTCAGTGGAAGTTGAAAAAGAAAAAAGTGTTTAAGGAGAAAATTCATTTACAGTGTAATCAAATAAGCTATTTGTCTTGCCCATGGGAACAATAAGACTAATTAAGCAAGATTCTCATATGCTGCTTTCCCACAGCAATAAATAAGAGGATGCTAGTCCATATAAATTGATTCACTGAATTCTACTTATACTGATGAAGGTTTATAAAAATCCAATATTAACAAAGGAACTATTTAACATACAGAGTAAATATATATTCAGAAAAAAAGTCTTGTATTTATGTTTTCACTTGAAAGACATCTAAAGAACTTTTAAAAATATAATACAGAACTAGATGAAGCTCTGATGAATAGGCATTTTTAAATGAAAAATTTTAGCAGCTGTAAAGAGAAAATTAATGATTAAACTGTACTTAATATGTAAATGGAATCATCCCTTATGATTATACAGTGGAAGTGAAAAATAGATTCAAGGGATTAGATCTGATAGACAGAGTGCCTGAAGAACTGTGGATGGAGGTTCATAACATTGTACAGGAGACAGGGATCAAGACCATCCCCAAGAAAATGACATGCAATAAAGCAAAATGGTTGTCTGAAGAGGCTTTACGAATAGATGTGAAAAGGAGAGGAGTGAAAAGCAAAGAAGAGAAGGAAAGATATATCCATTGAAAACAGAGTTCCAAATAATAGAAAGGAGATATAAAAAAGCCTTCCTCAGAGATCAGTGCAAGCAAATAGAGGAAAACAATAGAATGGGAAAGACTAGAGATCTCTTCAAGAAAATTACAGACACCAAGGGAACATTTCGTGCAAAGATGAACACAATAAAGGACAGAAGTGGTACGGACCTAACAGAAGCAGAAGACATTAAGAAGAGGTGGCAAGATTACACAGAAGAACTATACATAAAAGATCTTCATGATGCAGAAAACCATGATAGTGTGATCACTCACCTAAAGCCAGACATCTTGGAATGTGAAGTCAAGTGGCCTTAGGAAGTATCACTACAAACAAAGCTAGTGGAGGTTATGAAATTCCAGCTGAGCTAGTTCAAATCTTAAAATGATGCTGTGAAAGTGCTGCACTCAATATGCCAACAAATTTGGAAAATGCAGCAGTGGCCACAGGATTGGAAAAGATCAGTTTTCATTCCAATCCAAAAGAAATGCAATGCCAAATAATACCCAAACTACTTCACAATTGGACTCATCTCACAAGCTAGTAAAGTGAAGTGAAGTGAAGTGAAGTGAAGTGGCTCAGTCGTGTCCGACTCTTTGCGATCCCATGGACTGTAGCCTACCAGGCTTCTGTGTCCATGGGATCCTCCAGGCAAGAATACTGGAGTGGGTTGCCATTTCCTTCTCCAGGAGATCTTCCTGACACAGGGATTGAACCCAGGTCTCCCACATTGTAGGCAGACGCTTTACCATCTGAGCCACCAAGTCTCTCACACACAAGCTAGTAAAGTAATGCTCAAAATTCTCCAAGCCAGGCTTCAGCAATATGTGAACTATGAACTTCCAGATGTTCAAGCTGGTTTTAGAAAAAGCAGAGGAACCAGGGATCAAATTGCCAACATCTTCTGGATCATCAAAAAATCAAGAGGGTTTCAGAAAAACATCTTCTTTATTGACTAAGCCAAAGCCTTTGACTGTGTGGATCACAATAAACTGTGGAAAATTCTTCAAGAGATGGAAATACCAAACCACCTGATCTGCCTCTTGAGAAATCTGTATGCAGGTCAGGAAGAAACAGTTAGAACTGAATATGGAACAACAAACTGGTTCTAAATAGGAAAAGGAATACCTCAAGGCTGTATATTGTCACCCTGCTTATTTAACTTATATGCAGAATACATCATGAGAAACATCAGGTTGTATGAAGCACAAGCTGGAATCAAGATTGCTGGGAGAAATATCAATAACCTCAGATAGGCAGATGACACCACCCTTATGGCAGACAGTGAAGAAGAACTAAACAGCCTCTTGATTAAAATGAAAGAGGAGAGTGAAAAAGCTGACTTAAAGCTCAACATTCAGAAAACAAAGATCATGGCACCTGGCCCCATCACTTCATGGCAAATAGATGGGGAAACAATGGAAACAATGACAGAGTTTATTATATCTTTTGGACCCCAAAATCACTACAGATGATGACTGCAGCCATGATATTAAAAGATGCTTGCTCCTTGGAAGAAAAGTTATGACCAACCTAGACAGCATATTCAAAAGCGGAGACATTACTTTGTCAACAATGGTCCATCCAGTCAAAGCTATGGTTATTCCAGTAGTCTTGTATAGATGTGAGATTTAGAGCTATAAAGAAAGCTGAGTGCTGACGAATTGATGCTTTTGAACTGTGGTGTTGGGGAAGACTCTTGAGACTCCCTTGGACTGCAAGGAGATCCAACCAGTCCATCCTAAAGGAAATCGGTCCTGAATATTCATTGGAAGGACTGATGCTAAAGCTGAAATTCCAATAATCTGGCTCTCTGATTGGAAGAACTGACTCTTTTGAAAAGACCCTGATGCTGGGAAAGACTAAGGGCAGGAGGAGAAGGGGACAGTAGAGGATGAGATGGTTGGATGGCATCACCGACTCATTGGACAGGAGTTTGAGTAAACTCCAAGAGCTGGTGTTGGTCAGGGAAGCCTGGTGTAGTGCAGTCCATGGGGTTGCAAAGAGTCGGACATGACTGAGCCAACTGAACTGGCTGACTGACTAACTAAAACGTAGCACAACTGAGTCTGTAAATGAATAATGGAAATTTCACAAGTTTCTTAAATTTAGCAACATAAAGTTAATTCATAAATGCAGATGACCCTTATCAACATATTTTTGTCCAGGTAAATTTAAATTTTTATTAAATATTTTGATTTATAAATGACAGTTCATTTGAGAAACATTGAACTTAGGAATGAAAGCAACCATTAAATTATATACCAATTAGATGATATATAGGCAGGATATGAAAAATATTTGTGTGATGTCTATTAAATAGGTGAAAAAGTTCCAGAAAAAGCTTTTCTCAAAGCTAGTCTCTATTGATTGAAAATATCTTCAAAAGTATAAAACACTGGAATTTAATAAACTTCTTCTGCTCTTTCTTCATCCCAAATGTCTGTGTCCATGGGATGTTAAACAAATTAATCAAGAAAACCTGACTGCTGTCTTGTTCATCTAGGGCTTCTAAGACAAAATAGCACAGACAAGGTGGCTAAACAATACACATTTATTTCTGAGTTCTGGAGGCTCTGAAGACCACGATAAAGGAGCAGGCAGATTCAGCTCTTAGAGAAGAACCTCTTTGTGGTTTGCAGACAGTGGCTTTTTAACTGTATCTTCACACGGCAAAAGGAGAGATCTCTGAGGTCTTCCTCTTCTTAACAAGGAAACTAATCTAATTGTGAGGACTCCACCTTCATCACTTCATCTAATCCGAAATCACCTCTCAATGGGTTCACTTTCAAATACCATAACATTGGAGTTTAGAGCTTTGATATATGAATTTTGGAAGACACAGATATTTAGTCCATCATTATTGCATGTACTTGTATGTATATATGTTTGTTGTTTGAATAATCCTTTGGTGAAATAAGAATCTCACAGATCTAAAGCTTTAAAAAAATGCATCTTTTGAGAACTAGAGATTATGTGGATATAAACAAAACGTATCAAGTAGAAATAGTGGCAATACTGCATCATCTTTAATGAAACCGAGTAAAAATTGATCATGAATTATTAGATAACAAAGAGAGCCATTTAGACAAATGAAAATAGATGCTCCTTAGCAGGCTCCTTATATTCTGCTGATCATCAGTCTGTTTTTCTTAAATATTTGGCATAAACAGGGCCTCTTTCAGTGCCTTTATAAAGGCCTTGCCCAGTGGCTCTGTCTTATTACCCCTCCCCCAATAGACTGACAGACTGTGTAGTTAGCAGTAAAGCAGATATTGACAATGATACCAAGAAATGTATTTGTAGTTTCAAATTTAATAAAGTTCAGGTTTAAAGGATATACAGAGCTTTGTGCCAAAATGGTATGCATGACCCAGAAGAAATAAAATTATAAGGTAAGGTAAGGTAAAGTCGCTCAGTCGTGTCCGACTCTTTGCGACCCCGTGGACTGTAACCTACTAGGCTTCTCAGTCCATGGGATTCTCCAGGCAAGAATACTGGAGTGGGTTGCCATTTCCTTCTCCAGGGGATCTTCCCGACCCAGGGATCGAACCTGGGTCTCCCGCATTGGAGGCAGACACTTTAACCTCTGAGCCACCAGGGAAGCCCTTAGAATTATAAGCCTTTTAAAATGTTCAATATACCATGCACTATGGCTTACAGACCAGATAGACAAGAGTACCTGAAGGAATATGGACAGAGGTTCATGACACTGTACAGGAGGCAGTGATCAAGACCATTCCAAAGAAAAAGAAATGCAAAAAAACAAAATGGTTGTCTGATGAGGCCTTACAAATAGCTGTGAAAAGAAGAGAAGTTAAAGGCAAAGAAGAATGAAGAGTTCCAAAGAATATCCAGGAGAAATAAGAAAGCCTTCCTCAGTGATCAATGTAAAGAAACAGTGGAAAACAATAGAATGGGAAAGACTAGAGATCTCTTCAAGAAAGTAGAGACACCAAGGGAATATTTCATGCAAAGGTGGGCACAATAGAGGACAGAAATGGTATGGACCTAACAGAAGCAGAAGATATTAAGAAGAGGTGGCAAGAATAAACAGAATAACTATACAAAAAAAGATCTTCAAGACCCAGATAACCATGATAGTGTGATCATTCACCTAGAGCCAAACATCCTGAAATGTGAAGTCAAGTGGGCCTTAGGAAGTATCACTATGAACAAAGCTAGTGGTGGAGGTGATGAAATTCCAGTTGAGCTATTACAAATCCTAAAAGATGATGCTGTGAAAGTGCTGCACTCAATATGCCAGCAAATTTGGAAAACTCAGCAATGGCCACAGGGCTGGAAAATGTCAGTTTTGATTCCTATCCCTAAGAAAAATAATGCCAAAGAAAGTTCAAGCTACTGCACAATTGCACTCATCTCACATGCTAGCAAAGTAATGCTCAAAATTCTCCAAGCCAGGATTCAACTGTACATGAACCATGAACTTCCATATGTTCAAACTGGATTTAGAAAGACAGAGAAACCAGAGAAAAAATTGCCACCATCCACTGGATCATCAAAAAGGCAACAGAGTTCCAGAAAAACATCTACTTCTGTTTTATTGACTAAGCTAAAGCCTTTGACTGTGTGGATCACAACAAACTGGAAAGTTCTTCAAAAAATGGGGATACCAGACCACCTAACCTGTCTCCTGAGAAATCTGTATGCAGGTCAGGAAGCAAAAGTTAGAACTGGACATGGAACAACAGACTGGTTCCTAATTGGCAAAGGAGTACGTCAAGGCTGTGTATTGTCACTCTGCTTATTTAGATTATATGCAGAATGCATCATGTTGAACTGCCAGGCTGGGTGAAGCACAAGCTGAAATCAAGATTTGTAGAAGAAATGTCAATAACCTCAGATATGCAGATGAGACCACACTTATGGCAGAAACCAAAGAAGAACTAAAGAGCCTCTTGATGAAAGTGAAAGAGAGTGAAAAAGTTGTCTTAAAACTCAACATTCAGAAAACTAATATCATGGCATCTGTTCCCATCACTTTATGATATATAGATGGAGAAACAATGGAAACAATGAGAGACTTTATTTTGGGAGGCTTCAAAATCACTGCAGATGGTGACTGCAGCCATGAAATTAAAAGATGCTTGCTCCTTGGAATAAAAGCTATGACCAACCTAGACAGTATATTAAAAATCTGATACATTACTTTACCAACAAATGTCCGTCTAGTCAAAGAAATTATTTTCCAGTAGTCATGTATGGATGTGAGAATTGGACTATAAAGAAAGTTGAATGCTGAAGAATTGATGCTTTTGAGCTGTGGTGTTGGAGAAGGCTCTTGAGAGTCCCTTGGACTGAAAGGAAATACAACCAGTCCATCCTAAAGGAAATCAGTCCTGAATATTCATTGGAAGGACTGATGCTGAAGCTGAAACTGCAATAATTTAGCCACCTAATGCAAAGAACTGACTCACTGGAAAAGACCCTGCTGCTGGGAAAGATTGAAGGCAGGAGGAGAAGGGGACAACAGAGGATGAAATGGTTGGATAGCATCACGGACTCAATGGACATGAGTTTGAGTAGGCTTGTGAGTTGGTGATGGACAGGGAAGTCTGGAGTGCTACAATCCATGGGGTCACAAAGAGTCATACAGAATGAAGCAACTGAACTAACTATACAGTATATATGTCAGAAAGGAAAAGAAAAGAAGGTAGCAGAAATCAAGGTCACGTGCCCTTATTGAGAGTGAACTGCAGTGTTCATTGAAGCATTATTTATGATAACTAAGACATGGAAGCAACCTAAATGTCTACCGATAGAGCAACGAATAAATAAAATGAAGTACAGGTTTACAATGGAATATTAGTCTGCAATAGAAAAGTAATGGCTTGTGCAGCAATATGGATGTACCTAGAAATTATCATTCTAAGTGAAGTAAGTCAGATAAAGAAAGACAAATATTACCTCATTTATATAGTGATATCATAGTGGAATCTAGTTTAATTTAAATAAATATGAATGTATTTACAAAACAGAAACAAACTTATACATATCAAAACCAAACATGCTTACTAAAGGGAAAATGCAGGAGGGGAGTGGTAAATCAGGAGGTTGTGATGAACATCCACACACAACTATATAAGAATCTGAAAAAGAATGAACAGATGCTTGTGCAAATCTGAATCATTTTGTTTGCATCTGAGTCTGATAGAACAATTTTAGTCAACCATTCTTGAATAAAATTTTTAAAAAGAGTGAAGGAAATAAAACACCATACTTCAATAAATGGTGCAATTTATGTGGTTAAAATATTAACCTAAGAAGGCTTCTAGGTGAATTGTTAATATAGCATAAGAAGATGCGATATGCAATCTAATTTTGTGTATCTCCTGAGAAATCACTTACCTAGTTCATGATAAATTTGTAATGAACATTCAGCAGTTAGGGTTTCACCTGGGAGTTTTCCTGTGTGGTAAGATACAGCAGGAAATAAGGAGGCTTGGATTAATGAAAGAAAGCTATAGGTGAGAAAAAGAAGTGTAGAAGGATAGGGAGATCAAACCAAAACATAATAATAACATTCTCATAGGGTAGGAAGAGACGCGACTGAGCCATCTTACTGCCTAGAAGTCACATAGCCACTACTCAATAGTTGATTGAGTGAATAAATGAATGGACAGCTTCAGAGAAACTTATAAAAGAATAATTCATCAATGTCACCTGATTATCATGCCATCTCTAAATAATACTTTTGTGAATTTGGTCTGCATTCAAATTGCTATGTTGTGAATGCGAGGATGGGGCAGAATTCAAGCATGACTGTAACAGGGACGAATGGAATACTTAAAATAGAAGAAATTAGGTCAATAATAAGATTCAAGAATTTATGTATTTTGTCCACACTGACATCAATGTAAATACTCATTAAGAAGAGAAAGCAACAATAGAAAATCCTAATTACTCACTAAATACAAACATATATTAAGCAGAACTCTAAAATGTTGACTAACAGTGAAACTGCTTCCTTTTCCTTCACTCCGACCAAGTTTAATCAACTTCAAACATAAATATTTGTATTCACTTAACAGTAAATGAGCATGTCATTATATTTGGTATACTTCTCTCTCCAGTTTACCAATGGTCATAGTGACTAATTTTGAGGGTGGAAATATTGTTTTTTTCTTTATTAATGGATAATAACATGAAAAAATAGTGAAGCTCAGAATTTAATCTTTTCAAAACATTTATAAATTGGATCTATATGATAAATGTTACTTTCTTTTCCTTTAAATTGATCTCGTCTCTAGTTTTTTAGTAATACACTTGCTTTGTAACATTTGGAAAGTAATTCCGTCCCCAAGAGACATTCATTCAATGCCATTATTAAATAAATTCTAGTGCCCAGCTCCTGGATTACACAAGATAAATCAGATATCCATGTCATTTTCAAAGAAGTTATACTCTTTAAGGTGTTCAACAACATATGTAAATAAGTATATGATAAACAGTTACCAATAAATGTCACAACATGAAAAAAAGGAAAGAAGTTCTATGAATGCATAAAGTAGAGGAAGTTAACTGGGTGGATTAATTAAATCTCAGTAGAGAAAAGCTATCTTCTTAATGAAATCCAGTGCAACTTTGATTTCAAAATTAATTGATATACCAAAAATTCAACTCCCTTGTACCTATTATTTTTAACTACTTCCCTCACCAAATAAAGTGCTTCAGTGTGATCATCATGCCATTTAATTTCAGTATGTCAGATCCAAGTGGAGAAACAAAGAAAACATTAGGCTAGCTGCTGTACTAATTGGGCTTCCCTGGTGGCTCAGGTGGTAAAGAATCTGCCTGCAATGAGGGAGAAAAGGCTCCCATCCCTGGGTTGGGAAGATCCCCTGAAGGAGTGAACAGCTACCCATTCCAGTATTCTGGCCTGGAGAATCCCCCAGGAGCCTGGTGGGCTACAGTCTATGGGGTCACAAAGGGTCAGACACAACTGAGTGACTAAAGACAGCACAGCACTGTACTAAGTAGCAGGAAAAAAATGGGAGAGGAGGAGAGAGGAAAGCATGAGCATTCACTTTTTTATCCAGTGAGTTATGAGTTGTGAGTGAAAGCTGCTCAGCTGTGTCTGACTTTTTGAGACCCCATAGACTATACAGTCCATGGAATTCTCCAGGTCAGAATATTGGAGTGGATAGCCTTTCCCTTCTCTAGGGGATCTCATCAACCCAGGGATCGAATCCAGGTCTCCCACATTGCAGGTCGATTCTTTACCAGCTGAGCCGCAAGGGAAGCCCAAGAATACTAGAGCGGGTTGGCTATCTCTTCTCCAGTGGAACTTCCCCGGGACCCAGGAGTTCAGTTGCTGTCTCCTCGTTTCCCATCAGCTTTCCAGGACTGCCTCGTGCCTATCCCTCACTGCTGAAAGGACGCAGTTATAATTAGATCAATTAGATCACTAGGTGCCTGCAGTAAAAGTAGCACAAAAAGAAGGACAAACTGTTATAAGGACAAAATGAGATTTCCCTGTGTGAAAAGGAGTTGGAAAATGGTTCATAACATTCAGTGCAATCTGCCTAGAAAATAGCTCTGAATGAACAACTTCTAGAAAGTAATAAAAAGGGAACAATTATCCACTTTGCTTGTGTGTTCAATTTTGCTTGTATTTCACACAGTGAAACCTCACTTCGTCCTTATAACAGTTTGTTCTTCTTTTTGCGCTACTGTTACTACAGGCGCCCAGTGATCTACTGATCCAGTTACCATCGCCCCCTTTCTTCAGCAACGTGGGCTGGGCGGGAGGACGCGCTGGAGAGCGGAGCCGCTGCTGGGACAAGAGGCTGAGTAGCAGGCAGTCAAGAAGAGAAGCTGGGGCCAGCAGACTCTCCATGGGATATGTGGTGGCTTGCTGTCTAGAATATTATATATATTCCCTCATTCTGTATTCCCACCAATATTTAATGAAACATTCATTAGTGTACTATAGTCTCAGAACTGGGGATGTGTTCTTTGGAATAAAACAAATTGCCGAGTCTGACCTCAAGGCAGATACCCTTTGTGACGTGAGAGTCTGCCCAGGGACCCTCAGTCATATTTTTGGCTACAAGTTTTTCCATATGTACTGTACAATCAGGGGCTTCCTTATTCTATTTCTATTTGGCTTATGGTGTGTATTTAGGTTTTATATTTTAATATTCATATTAGGAATCTACTTCTAAGAATAGAGAATATACCATGGTGTTTTTTAAATCCAAGATTTGTCCTTTTTTTTTTGCATACTTGAAAACTCATATGCTTCCTCAAAATTAATATTATAACTTATGTACATGGAATCAATAAATGAAAATTGTGTTAGGTATTGTGGGTTTCTTATGGAATTTTTTACCACTGTTTTCAAATAACATACTATGCCCATAAAAATATTTATTTAAATGAAACAGATTAGTGCATTATATTCCCTTCTAGTACATGGACTAAATATATGTACAATGAGGTCTTTTTTTGAAATTTGATATCCTTCAAATCCATATTAACAAATATTTAAAGACAAAGCATTGTCTTCTGCCTCATAGGCTGAAGCTGACAAGACACAAACATTTTTCTTAACCTTCTTTTAGGAAATACTATAACGCTATTTTCTAATATGTAAATAGCACTTGATAAAAATTGTAACTCATAATAAAATTAGTCTTTCTTTAAATACATTTAAAATACATTTTCCTCATCATTTATTTCTAGAAATTCTCCATTAAAGTGTCACTTTGGAGAGGGTAATATCTTTAATTCCCTGCATAATAGGGTCCTTTAAAAGAATTCAAATAGAAAAAAATCAACACAGCTTTTAAGATTTCAGATTTTAAGGAGAAGCTTTATTTGACTTCTTAAATATGCCTTGAAGTTAGTGTAATCAGTTTTGTCATACAAAATGAAAGAATCATTACCTTTAAAGGACTAAAGAGATTCCATCATCGTACTGTATTTGAGTGCTAATGATGTCCTTTTAAGATCCTCAAACAAAAATCTTAAGGAGTCAACTTCTGAATTTGGTGATTAAAAATTAAATTTGTCCCATTGTGCTATTTTCAATACCCAAAAATATTCACAGTGACTGTCAGAATATGTGGAAGTAAAGTAACAAATCAATTAAGCATTACTATTTACTAGTTACTAATCACTAACTTTTAACCAAATTTTCTAATCAGTCATATTTTCCTTAAAACACTGTGAAAGTGGAAAGTGAAAGTCTAAAACACTGTATCAGTTTAAATGCTTCAGACACAACAACCCAAGGAAAAACCCAAACAAGATGACCTCAGCAATGTGAATATTTAATATACTTAAAATATTTTCTCAGATACATTGTTTCAATGATTCTATAATATTATCCCAGCCATTTTTTTATTGACTCTATAGATCTGTGTTTTGCCTTTGATCACCTTCACGGACAAAGATGCTGTAATAATCAAATGGAAATATTAAGAGCTGAAAACAAGAAGTACTACTCTCTATGTCCCCTTTCCAAAGAGACAAATTATTTGTAAACATTTCCCACCCCAGAAGACGTTATTTACATTCTATTATTGAGAACTGTGTATCATGCACCCATTTACTAGTGAATAATCATTAAGAACGTCGACATTCTAGGAATCAGCGAACTAAAATGGACTGGAATGGGTGAATATAACTCAGATGACCATTATATCTACTACTGCGGGCAGGAATCCCTCAGAAGAAATGGAGTAGCCATCATGGTCAACAAAAGAGTCCGAAATGCAGTACTTGGATGCAATCTCAAAAATGACAGAATGATCTCTGTTCGTCTCCAAAGCAAACCATTCAATATCACAGTTATCCAAGTCTATGCCCCAACCAGTAATGCTGAAGAAGCTGAAGTGGAACGGTTTTATGAAGACCTACACGATCTGTTAGAACTAACACCCAAAAAAGATGTCCTTTTCATTATAGGGGACTGGAATGCTAAAGTAGGAAGTCAAGAAACACCTGGAGTAACAGGCAAATTTGGCCTTGGAATGCGGAATGAA
>SJYT01061664.1:37450-93100 GCA_006410635.1 Cephalophus harveyi
ACTGAGCGACTGAACTGAACTGAACTGAACTGAATCATTAAGAAAATGTAGATCACATGTTTTATGGAATACTGAATTATCTTTGAGAATTTTTTTAAGAGAAACAATATCTCATTTTCAAAAATTAAAAAAAATAAACATAGTATCTTGTGATGTTTTATATGCCTATGCTTATGTTAGTCAAGATGATATTCACATTATAGATATAATATGGTCACGTTCAATAGGAAAGTTTAATGAACTTGAGGAAAAAGTTAAACATAAAGAAATATAAACTGGTAGGTTGTGTGGGCAGCAATGATTGCCTAAGAACTTGTAAACCTGCCTTCTTTGACGTCAACAAGAAAAAAATCTCAAAGGCAAACAGTTGGAAAAGTTCTATAAGATGTAATAATCAGGCCCTCAAGATTAACAAAGGGATGCTCCATGCTGAGATTCTTAGGTTTAAACACACACAGAAAAAATAGACTTCTTTTAGGAAAATATATTAAAGATCTTGGAGAGAAGTATAAAAAGGATAGTAGGAAGTAACATTCCAATTGGCAAATAATTCAAAGTAATGCTTGATAATACAGGTCAGGGTCACAAAGAGTCAGACATGACTGACTAACACACACATATTATTAATAAGGAAGAAAAATTTTTGCAGATTAAATTTTTCTCCAAGATTTTTGTTAGTTTTGTTTTTAATTACTAGATAATTTAATGAATATAATTTATTCTAGGTGACAATCTAATAACATAATTAAACTGTTAAACTCATTGAAATATCATTAAATATGTGATTTAAAGTAGAAAATATCCCAAATGAATGCAGACACACTTTACATATATGTTTCTACATATAAATAGTAAAAGCTAAAGCAGAGCAACATTATATTAATTTTAACAGAATGTATTTGTAAATAACAAAATAGGGGAAAGATTGAAGGCAGGAGAAGGGGATGACAGAGGATGAGATATTGGATGGCATCACTGACACAACGGACATGAGTTTGAGCAAGCTCTGGGAGTTGGTGATTGACAGGTTATCCTGGTGTGCTGCAGTCCATGGGGTCACGAGCCAGACTCAACCAAATGATTGAACTGAATACTTCATAACTGAAATTAGCAGAAATAATTATTTTTTCAGTTGTAAAATAATATAATTTTATTTCTCTAATTTGAGTTGCTATTTTGAAATTTAAATTGAGTTGCAAACAATAAACTGATTTTGCACTGGGTCTTCCACAAATTCCCATCTAATTAATATGACTGTTAATTTTTTATGAACATCTCTGTGCTCCACACATTAGATATAATAAATGAATTTTAAAAGCAATTATATTTATTGTTCAGTTTAGTTCAGTCACTCAGTCATGTCTGACTCTTTGCAACCCATGAACCAAAGCATGCCAAGCCTCCCTGTCCATCACCAACTCCCAGAGTTTACCCAAACTCATGTCCATTGAGTCGGTGATGTAATCCAAGCATCTCATCCTCTACTGTCCCCTTCTCCTCCTGCCCTCCATCTTTCCCAGCATCAGGGTCTTTTCCAATGAGTCAGCTCTTTGCATTAGGTGCCCAAAGTATTGGAGTTTCAGCTTCAACATCAGTCCTTCTAATGAATATCCAGGACTGATCTCCTTTAGGATGGACTGGTTGGATCTCCTTGCAGTCCAAGGGACTCTCAAGAGTCTTCTCCAACACCACAGTTCAAAAGCATCAATTCTTAACAGTTCTCAGCTTTCTTTATAGTCCAACTCTCCCATCCATACATGACTGCTGGGATAAACCACAGCCTTGACTAGACGGACCTTTGTTGACAAAGTAATATCTCTTCTTTTCAATATGCTGTCTACGTTGGTCATAACTTTCCTTCCAAAGAGTAAATGTCTTTTAATTTCATGGCTGCAGTCACCATCTATAGTGATTTCAGAGTCCCCCAAATAAAGTCAGTCACTCTTTCCACTGTTTCCCCATCTGTTTGCCATGAAGGGATATGAACAGATGTCGTGATCTTAGTTTTCTGAATGTTGAGCTTTATTGTAAGCTTATAGAATATTATGGGCTAAGTATTTTTTTAAACTATCTCCATTGTATATTTTTGCTTTTTTTGTTGTAGATTCAGTTCAGTCACTCAGTCATGTCCAACTCTTTGTGACCCCATGAATCGCAGCACACCAGGCTTCCCTGTCCATCATCAACTCCCGGAGTTCACTCAGAGTCACGTCATCGAGTCAGTGATGCCATCCAGCCATCTCATCCTCTGTCGTCCCCTTCTCATATGTGGGTCTATTTCTGGGCTTTCTATCTTGTTCCATTGACCCATATGTTTGTTTTTGTGCCAGTACCATTCTGTTCTGATTGCTCTAGCTTTGTAGTATAGTCTGAAATCAGGGAGCCCTATTCCTCCAGTTGCATTCTTCTTTATCAAGATTGCTTTGGCCACTCATGGTCTTTTATGTTTCCATATAAATTTTAATTTTTTTGTTCCTGTTCTATAAAAAATGTCATTGTTAATTTGATAGGGATTGCATTGTATTTACAGATTGTCTTGATATCTTTCCATCTGTTTGTGTCATCTTCATTTTAAGCATCTTATAGTTTTCAGAGTACAGGACTTTTGTCTCCTTTGGTAGGTTTCTTCCTCGATATTTTATTCTTTTGGATGCGATGATAAATGTAATTGCTTCCTTAATTCCTGTTTCTGACATTTCATTGTTAGTGTATAGAAATGAAAAGACTTTTAAAGCTCAAATAAAAAAATTTCAAAAAGATAAAAAACTGGGCAGAAGACCTAAATAGACATTTCTTCAAAGAAGATATATAGATTGCCAAAAAGCACATGAAAAGATGGTAACCATTACTAATTATTTGAGAAATGCAAATAAAAACTACTATGAGGTATCACCTCACACTGGTCAGAATTATCAACCAAAAGTCTACAAGTAATAAATGCACAGAGGGTGTGGATATAAGGGAACCATCCTACATTGTTGGTGGAAATGTAAATTGGTGCAACCACTATTGAGTATAGTATAGAGGTTCTTTAAAAGCTAAAAAGAGAGTAAATATATGATCCAGTAATCCCACTCCTGGACATATATCCAGAGAAAACTCTAATTTGAAGAGATACATGCACCTTAATATTCATTGCAGAACTATTTATAATAGCCAAGACATAGAAACAATCCAACTGTCCTTCATAGAGGAGTGAATAAAGAAGATATGGTATATATTCACAATGGAATATTACTCAACTATAAGAAAATAATGAAATAATTCTGTTAGTATAAATATGGATGGACCTAGAGATTATAATTGGAGAAGGAAATGGCAACCCACTCCAGTGTTGTTGCCTGGAGAATCTCAGGGATGGGGAAGCCTGGTGGGCTGCCATCTATGGGGTTGCACAGAGTCGGACACGACTGACACAACTTAGCAGCAGCAGCAGCAGCAGAGATTACAATACTAAGTAAAGCAAGCCAGCAGAGAAAGACAAATATCATGTAATATCCCTTATTTGTAGAAATTTTAAAAAATGATACTAATGAACTCATTTATAAAATAGAAAAAGATTCACAGACAGAGTAAACGGACTTCTGGTTACCAAAGGGGAAAGGGGAAGAGAGATAAGTTAAGACTTTGAGACAAAAATATACATACTACCAGGTGGCACTAGCGGGAAAAAACATGACTGTCAATGCAGGAGGTGTAAGAGGCACGGGTTCATCCCTGGGTCGGGAAGATCCCCTAGAAGAGGACACGGAAACCCACTCCAGTTCTCTTGGCTGGAGAATCCTATGAATTCTCCTCTCCAGAGGAGCTTGGTGGGCTACGGTCCTAGGGTTTCACAGAGTGAGACATGACTGAAAGGACTTAGCATGCATGCATGCACCAAATATACAATAGACACCCAACAAACACCTACTGTGTAGCACAGAGAACTATACTCAGTATCTTATAATAGCCTATAATGGAAAAGAATCTGAAAAAATTATATATGTGCATATAAATATATGTATATATTTATTATTTTCTGTACAACTGAAACTAACACTTTGTAAATCAACTATATTTCAACAAAAAAATTAAAAGAGAAAGCTAAAAAAAGTTCTCTACGTTTCAGGCAAACAGAACTTCCTATTTGAATTGGCTGAATCCTTAAAGAGAATGTATTAGCCTATAATTTACCCCTAGAGGTATTATGGGACCTTGCTGAAGACAATAAGAAACCTCAAAGTACAACTTCTTGATTTGTTCCTACCAGTTTCATTAATGCTGTATCCTAGTTAAGTATACAGTGTGCTCCTAGAGTGAATACATGAGTTTGCTTCATGCAGCAAAGTATCAAGGACAGATTACTTTTCTTTTTTTTTTTGATTGTTTCAAAAGTATGTGCTTTGCTTAGTCGCTCAGTCATGTCCAACTCTTGGCAACCCCATGGACTGTAGCCCTCCAGGCTCCTCTGTCCATGGGGATTCTCTAGGCAAGAATATTGGAATGGGTTGTCATGCTGTATAGTTTTCTCCAAAAATTTTAGTGCACCATAAACAGGCTTCCCTTATGTAGAAAAAATAACATATTAAAAGGCATTTATAGGCTCAAGAAAATGGTTTAATTATGTATCATTTGTCTATATTTGCTCTTATTTCATCATAGAGGCTTATCAAAAAATATATATTGCTACAATTTATTTCAAAGCACTTACGTATTTTTGTTCTCTCCAAAGAGTTTTATGGTTTCAGGGTTACATTTAGGTTTTTAAACTATTCTGAGCTTATTTTATTTATGGTGTGAGAGAATGCTCTACTTTTATTGTTTACTCAGATACCAAACACAGATAAGGACACTACAAAAAGAGAAAATTATAGGCCAATGTCTTTGATAGATATAGATGCAAAACCCTCAATAAAATATTAGCAAATTGAATCCAACAATATATAAAATAATTATACACACACCAAGATCAAGTTGAACTTATGCTAGGGTCATAAGGATGGTTCAATACAGGCAAATCAATCAATATACTACACCACATTAACAAAAGGAGAAACACAAAATCACAGGAACCTTTCAATAGATACAGGTAAAGCATTTGCTAAAATGCAACATCCATTCATGATAAAAACTCTCCTCAAAGTGAGTATAGGGATTACACTTCATGACATAATAGAAGCCATTTAAACTAAACCAACACACAACGTGATACTCTATGGTGAAAAGCTTAAAGCCTCCCCACTATTCTGACCTGGAGAATTTCTCGAACTGGATAGCCCATGAGGTCGCAAAGTATCGGAAATGACTAAGTGACTTTCACTTACACTTTTTCCCACTAAATTCAGGACAACAACAGGATGCCCACTCTCATTGCTTCTATTTATCCTGGTATTGAAACGCCTAGCCACAGTGCTCAAAGGAAAATAAATGAAAAGTATCTACATTGGAAGGGAAGAGGTAAAATCATTACTACTTGCAGATGACATGATACTCTATATAGAGAATCCTAAAGTCTTCACCCAAAAACTCTAAGAACTAATAAATGAATTCAGCAATGTTGCTGGATACAAGATTAATGCAAGAAGTCAGTTGTGTTTCTATATACTAATAATGAAATATCAGAAAGGGAAGGTGAAATAAATAACCCTGTTTAAAATCACACAAGAATATCTAGCATTAAACAAGGAGGTGAAAGACCTATACTTTGATAACTATAAAACCTTGATGAAGAAAATTAGAGAATTCAAAGAAATGGAAAGATGCACCATACTCATGGAATGGAAAAATTAAAATTATTAAAATAATTTTCATATTACTCAAAGAAATATACAGATTTAATGCAAATCCCATCAAAATACCCAGGGTATTTTTCACAGAACTAGAACAAATAATTTTAAAATTTATATGGAGCCACATAAAAAGCTGGAATTGTCAAAGCACTTCTAAGAAAATGAAGAAAGCTGGAGGTAAAATTCTTGCAGATATCAGATTATACTATTAAACAATAGTAATCAAACCCCATGATACTGGCACAAAAACAAGCACATAGATCAATGGAACAGAATAAAGAGCCAAGAAATAAAGTCATAGATTGATGGTCAAGGCTGATTCATCTTGATGTTTGGTAGAAATAAATGCAATACTGTAAAGCAGTTATCCTTCAATCAAAAATAAACAAATCAATTAAAAATACAACAAATGAGGCAAGAAAATGGAGAAGACAGTCTCTGGCAAGTGATGTCAGGAAAACTGAACAGTCACATGTGAAAAAATGAGATTAGGAAAACTCATTTTAGACTAAATCTAGCACTGTTAATATCAGTGTACATAGAGAAACTGTCATTGGCCACCTTGTTGAAATACTGAATTTTGAACTGAATACAAATTATTATAAACTCTAGGTTTACTACTGAATATTGCAACAATGCAAATGGACCTAGAGAAGATTTTGCTTAGTGAAATGTCAGACTGAGAAAGGGATACATATGATACCACTTATATGTGAAATCTAAAACATGTACAAATTAATGTATATATAAAATAGAAACAGAATAACAGATATAGAAAAGAAACTTATGGTTACCAAAGGGAGAAGGACATGGGGAGAGTCAAATTAGGAATAAAAAAATTTCAAAAACTACCATATACCAAATAGATAAGCAACAAGGATATGCTGTATAGCATAAGGAATTATACCAGGTATCTTCTAATAACCTATAATGGTAGATAATCTTCAAAAATTACTGAATCACTATGACATACACCTGAAACCAACACAATACTGTAAGTCAACTATGCATACATGTGTGCTAAATCACTTCAGTCGCGTTTGACTCTTTGCAACCTCATGGACTGTAGCCCACCACACTCCTCTGTGCATGGGTTTCTCCAGGCAAGAGTACTGGAGTGGGTTTTCATGCCCTCCTCCAGAGGGTCTTCCCGACCCAGGGATTGAATTTAGGTCTCTTATGTCTTTTACATTGGCAGGTGGGTTCATAACCACTACTGCCACCTGGGAAATTCAAATCAAATATACTCCAATATTAAAAAAAATAAAAGAAGAAGAAGAAGGGGAGAGCAGACAGAGACAAGAACACCCAGAGAAGAATGCCAAGTTATAACATAAAGACCCAAAGGGAGGATGGCCAGTAAATGACAGGGGCAGAGATTAAAATTATGCCCCTGAAAACCAGTGAGTCCTTCCCAGATGGCACAGTGGATACAGAACACACCTGCCAACGCAGGAGACACGGGTTTGGTCCCTGGGTTGGGAAGATCCCCTAGAGTTGGACATGGCAACCCACTCCAGTATTCTTGCCTGAGAATTCCATGGATGGATGAGCCTGCCAGACTACATACAGTCTATATGGTCAAAAAATCAGACACAAATGAGCACACACACATGAACGCAAACCAATGAATTCCAACGATTACTGGCAAACATCAGAAGCTAAAGAGAATATGACCATGCTTACAAATTGGTTTCAGAACTCTATTCTCCAAAACTGTGAAAGAATAAATTTGTTTGTTTTAATTAAACAAAAAAATAAAGAGCTTTTCTGGTAGAATATGCTTGCTTTCACTACAGTGAGGGCTGAATGCTTCCTCACTTGTACCTAGCTTAAGAGAGAGGTCAGGGACAGCATTAGAAATTTGTCATGAGATCTACTTATATTTTTCTAGTTGAACTAAATGTTTCACAACTGCCTGGCCAAGATAAATCTCTTACTTCCCTTCCTGTACATCTTATTTCTGATAGAATCTATGCCTTTCCAAACTCCACTTTCTGTGTCAAAGTTTCAATATTATACTTTCAGTATTCAGTGACACTTCAATAAAGCCACATTTCATTTCTTATTTCATATGTAATATCTTCTTATAATGTAGGGGAGGAGAGGTGAACGGTACCCTAAATTCCTAATGCTAAGAGCTCGGATATGCCTCATGGAATTTAGTGTGTGATAATACTAAAGACAATCTGTTGCATTTGGAAAGTCTTATGATAGTGATTTGCTAATCTACTGAAGTTTGCTGAAAATTTTATGAAGATTTAATTTATAAGCGAGTGTTATTTAATTCTATAATGAAGGAAAGTAGTTTAAAGATAAATAACATTTGTTAAGGTTTAAGTGAAATGAGTGAAGTCACTCAGTTGTGTCTGACTCTTTGCGACCCCGTGGACTGTAGCCCACCAGGCTCCATGGGATTCTCCAGGCAAGAATACTGGAGTGGGTTGCCATTTCCTTCTCCAGGGGATCTTCCCAACCCAGGGATTGAACCCGGGTCTCCTGCATTGCAGGTAGACCTTTTACCTCTGAGCTACCAGGGAAGCCCTGTTAAGGTTTAGGAAATCATAATTTTTGATTACTATCACAATTTTCCCACACTACTTGTGGTGCAAAAATCTGCTTTGTGCTTCAATTTTAATATCTTAAATGTTGATCCTGAATATTTTAATTCCAGAATAAAGCTATAACATGTGCGGGTAAAACCATTAGGTGTATATAGTGAATTATTTGCTCTTCAGAAGCTATTGAAATTCAAGTTGAAATGAATTAATACACTGGAATGGAATCAAATGAAGGACTTTTTCTTCATTTTTAAAATTTATACTTTTTTCTCTGATAAATATAGATCACAATTATTACTATAGCCTTCCTTCAAACTATTCATTGGAAATATGTATGCCCGATTTTTTGGTTTGGTTACTGATGAATGGCTTGGAATGCTACCATTAACTGAAGAAGTGGTATCATAACTCAGCTACAGTAGACATATGTAGCAAAAGTAGTTTTGATAAGTAAATTCATACAGTTTTTAGAGTGGAGAAAAATAAACTTTGGTTAAGATTCATATAAATAAAGAATTATAAATTAGGATTTAAATCACCTAAAATGACCCTTATTCTAACTTCTGGAAACAAAAGGGGGATTATTTTATATGTTCTTGCACTAAAAAATAAAAAATAATCTTTTATATATGTGCTGTTTAATGCCTTTTAAGTAGCATCTTATACAAGTCACTAATGTTTCTTAAACTTAAGACTAAAATCAATAGCAGCAAATTATTTAAAAGTTACATTATACTTTAGGAGAATTATTCAATATTGATCCAAATTAACCTGTGCAGAGTTACCATTAAGAGCTAAGAAAAGTGTCTTTAGAAATTACATTTATTTTTCTAGGTCACAAGACAGTAATTAATATAGCTTTTGCTTAATGAATGATTTTATTTGAAGAAACTTGTAAAGCTAGTCAAATACAATGGAATGGAAGCTAATTGTTTTTATGCAATATATTTACCTATTCTTATATAGATTGCATGTTTAGTAATCAAATTAACAAATAACAGAAAACAAACAAAAAGAGCAAATAAGAAAACCACTTCACATTGTAACAGTAAATACCGTAGTCTGAGAAACACAGATAGTTTTCCGGAACCTAGGGAAAAAAATGTCATAGAGGATTATGGAATTGTATCAAAAATCTCAGTGCAGTCCTGATGAAACATGAAAACTATTTTCTTGCCTTATAAAAAAAAGCCTATTTGTAGCAAAATATTACTGATGGAAAGATATTGTGCTCTAGGATGAATTGTTTTAGGGTAAAGTTAATGCTCATTACTTGGTGTATTAGAAAGGGTGGAGGAATAATATAGTGAGCAGATACAGAGTTTGCACTTTAGTTATTTCTGGCTAAAAACACAAAGACTATTTCCAAAATATCCATATCTCGAGGGCTCAAGTTACTCTGGATCACATGAAGTCATAATCCAAGTCTGGATCATCCACTGGACAAAAACAAGCATCACTGGCCAGACTGAATGACTCATTTATCTGGGTACTATGAAATAGTGAAACCTGAAAAATAACAGAAATTGTACTGAAATCAAGGTTCACGGATCTGTGCTTAAAGTATGCATCTTCCATTTATCTGATGTACAACACTGAGTTTCTTGTCTTCATTCATTTCCTTACTACTGTGTTTGGAAAACTAACAGACATTTCAAGAGACCATAGTGGGGATCCAATGGCAATATGTATATGTATTTGGGGTGTGTGTGTGTATCTGTGTGTGTGCATGTACACTGAGTCATGTCTGACTCTTTGTGACCCCCATGGACTGTATAGCTCACCAGGCTCCTCTCCATGGATTTCCCAGGCACGAATATTGTAGTGGGTCACCATTTTCTACTCCAGGGGCTTTTCCCAACCCAGAGATCAAACCCACCTCTCTTGTGGCCCCTGTATTGGCAGGCAGATTCTTTACCACTGGCACAACTGGGCAAGCCAATGTGTTTGATACATGAGGTAAATTGTGAAGTTTTATTCAAACTTTAGAAATGCTCATTTTAATGCCAATGTAGTATTACAGTGTATTGGAAACATACAGTTGAACAGAGAAAAAGAAGGATAAACCCACTGAGGAGCTGAGGCACAAAGAGACTTTTGAGTTAATAAACTTAGAAAGTGGCAAAATCATTAGTCCTCAAGCAACATTAAAATAAATTGATTAATCCCCACTGGGGATCTTTTAGCATATATCATACTAATTATTTCTTCAGAAAGGCTTAGCATATCCAAATTTCTTTGGCCCTTTTAAATTATTTATTCTCAAAAGCTCTTTTAATATTTCTCTCTCTAAAATACCTGAAAACAATGAGGTCAACTAGAAATGCCTTTTCTAACATACCTTATTTGTAATAGTTTCATCTAATAGGTTTCAACTTTGTCACAGTATTTTGTACTTTTTATTGTTATTTTAAAATTTAACTAATGATATAACATGGACAAAATAAAATATAAGCTACTATACATCTCACACTGAAATTATTTCCAGATAGGCATGTATATCAAGAATAGGTACATTCTTAAAATAGTATAATTTCTAAGCCTAATATATCTATTTTTATGATATATGAATAGCAAAACAGTTGCATCTTGCTAAATTAACTCAGGCATCTCATACTACATTAACTTATATTAACACAGGCATCTCTTACTATTTGCAGTTCATGTACTATTTACAGTGCCATAATTTTGAAAATGTGCATAATAAGAATGCAAAAATGATATAAAGCTCATTTTTATGTAAACAGAGTAATTAATACAGAAATCTCAAATTCTCTTAACTGTCAAAATCAATATGCTTATATGTTAAAAAAAATCCTGGCTTATTACCTTGAACAACTTAGAAAATATTAGGTAATTGACTTTCAGTACAATAAGTATTCATAAAGGATGTAAATGAGATTCAATGAGGTATTATATAAGACATGCTGGAGGATATGATACTGAGTCACACTTATTTTCCTCTATGATAATAAAAAAGAAAAATTATGACAATGTTCATTTGAACAGAAAAAAGGTAATTGATCTTAGCATAAGAGAATAAAAATTGATTTAGTTGATCAAGACTGCAAACTATCCTATCTTTCCCTGGGGTAAAATATCATTCTTAAATATGTTCATCAAAATTGAATTAGAATAGAAGTGTACTTACTGACTCTCTTCCCTCAAAATGTGTGAAACTATTATGCACATGTCCAAATCCCAAGCAGTTGTCAATTAAAAATCATGCCCTTGATCTATAAACTAAAAAAAAAAAAAATTAAAAACTAACTGAACCAAAAAGTAAATTAAAAAGTAAATACTTTTGATGTCTCACAAGGGTTGATATAGCTATATTCAGAAAATCTTTTAAATCATGTAAATAGCTAGTACATATTAATAAATTAAAACAGAAATAAACTAAAACAGAAAAAGAAAATAATAAAAACAGAAAAAGCAGATTTAATCTTTGGATTGACCATTTGGTGACTTCTTACAAAGTAGAAACCCATGTTCTTCTGGAATATTATTTTTACTTTTCTTAAATGTTTTATTCCTATGCATTTTCTCTTTTTCTTTACTGGTTCTCTTATTATTCAAATATTGGGCATTCTGTTCACCCGACTCCACTTTTTGGGGGATGAGAATTGGACAAAATCTTAATCAACAATTCTTCCCATACAGACTATAAATAATACTCTCTGTCATGAACTCTGAGTTCTTGGTTTTGAATAGGGGGTGAATTGTGGGAACTTGCAGTGTGTAAATGTTAAATTTATTCCTTTGTTTTCACGTTGGGCATCTAGCCTCAAAGCTATTTGGTTTCTTTAGCTCAGACATCAAAGAAACTTATTCAAAGAATACATTTGAGGCCTCTAACCAGCCCTGACAGAGACTTTCATATATATAAAGCAGTACTAAATCAAGAAGAGAGTTGAGGAATTTAGTGGAACATAGAGATCAAATTGCCAACATCTGCTGGATCATCGAAAAAGCAAGAGAGTTCCAGAAAAATATCTATTTCTGATTTATTGACTATGCCAAAGCTGTTGACTGTGTGAATCACAATAAACTGTGGAAAATTCTGAAAGAGATGGGAATACCAGACCACCAGACATGCCTCTTGAGAAACCTATATGCAGGTCAGGAAGCAACAGTTAGAACTGGACATGGAACAGACTGCTTCCAAATAGGAAAAGGAGTATGTCAAGGCTGTATATTGTCACCCTGCTTATTTAACTTACATGCAGAGTACATCGTGAGAAACGCTGGGCTGGAAGAAGCACAAGCTGGAATCAAGATTGCTGGGAGAAATATCAATAACTCCAGATATGCAGTTGACACCACATTTATGGCAGAAAGTGAAGAGGAACTAAAAAGCCTCTTGATGAAAGTGAAAGAGGAGAGTGAAAAAGTTGGCTTAAGGCTCAACATTCAGAAAACAAAGATCATGGCATCCGGTCCCATCACTTCATGGGAAATGTGGAAACAGTATGAGACTTTATTTACTGGGCTCCAAAATCACTGCAGATGGTGATTGTAGCCATGAAATTAAAAGACACGCATTCCTTGGAAGGAAAATTATGACCCACCTAGATAGCATATTCAAAAGCAGAGATATTACTTTGCCAACAAAGGTCCATCTATTCAAGGCTATGGTTTTTCAAGTGGTCATGTATGGATGTGAGAGTTGGACTCTGAAGAAAGCTTGCTGCCGCTGCCAAGTCGCTTCAGTTGTGTCCGACTCTGTGCGACCCCATAGACAGCAGCCCACCAGGCTCCCCCGTCCCTGGGATTCTCCAGGCAAGAACACTGGAGTGGGTTGCCATTTCCTTCTCCAGTGCAAGAAAGTGAAAAGTGAAAGTGAAGTCGCTCAGTCGTGTCCGACCCTCAGCGATCCCATGGACTGCAGCCTTCCCGGCTCCTCCGTCTATGGGATTTTCCAGGCAAGAGTACTGGAGTGGGGTGCCATTAAAGCTTAGCACCAAAGAATTGATGCTTTTGAAATATGGTGCTAGAGAAGACTCTTGTGAGTCCCTTGGACTGCAAGGAGATCCAACCAGTGCATCCTAAAGGAGATCAGTCCTGGGTGTTCATTGGAAGGACTGATGCTGAGGCTGAAACTCCAATACTTTGGCCACCTCATGCGAAGAGTTGACTCATTGGAAAAGATGCTAATGCTGGGAGGGATTGGGGGCAGGAGGAGAAGGAGACTACAGAGGATGAGACGGCTGGATGGCATCACCGACTCGATGCACATGAGTTTGGGTGAACTCCAGGAGTTGGTGATGGACAGGGAGGCCTTGGCATGCTGCAATTCATGGGGTCGCAAATAGTCCGACATTACTGAGCGACTGAACTGAACTGAACTAAAGGTATATTTTATAATACTGCCTTAGGTTAGTGTTGTTGCATTTACATTCTATAGACTTACAAGTTATATGAAATGTTACTAAAAAATTATGAAAGAAAAATCATGCAACTTGATGATTTGGCTAATACCCCAATAAAGAATTCTGTGGGCTTTATGGAGTGGTGGATACGATATGTTCTTGCTGTTCAGTTGCTAAACCATGTCCAGCTCTTTTTGACATCATGGACTATAGCACGGTAGGCTCCACTGTCCTCCATTATCCACTGAAGTTTGCTCAGATTCAAGTCCACTGAAAGTGATGCTATCTGACCATCTTATCTTCTGCCACCCCTTTTTCTTTCTGCCTTTAATTTTTCCCAGCATCAGGTTCTTTTCCAATGAACTGACTCTGCACCAAGTGCCCAAAGTATTGGAGCTTCAACTTCAGTATCAGTTTTCCAATGAATATTCAGCATTGATTTCCTTTAGAATTGACTGATTTAATCTCCTTGCAGTTCAAGGGACTTTCAAGAGTCTCCTCCAGCACTGCAAATTGAAAGCAATTCTTCAGCACTCAGCCTTCTTTATGGTCCACCTCTTACATTTATACATGACTGCTGTAAAAAACATAGCTTTGACTATGTGGACCTTTGTGAGAAAAATGATGCCTCTGCTTTCTAATATGTTGTGTAGGTTGGCCATAACTTTTCTTCTAATAAGCAAGAGTCTTAATTTCATGGCTGCAGTCACCATCTGCAGTGATTTTGGAGCCCAAGAAAAGAAAGCCTGTCACTGTTTCCATGGTTTTCCCATGCATTTCCCATGAAATGATGGGACTGGATGTAGTGATGACCTTGTTTTTTTTTTGTTTGTTTGTTGTTGTTGTTGTTTCTGTTTTTAATGTTGAGTTTCAAACCAGCTTTTTTACTTTCCTTTTGCACCTTCATCAAGAGGTTCTTCAGTTCCTCTTCGGTTTCTGCCATTAGAGTGGTAATGGACCCAATCCAGTAATTTTATCTGGAGAACCCCATGGATATTCTTGCACACTACTTTGAGTTCTCTTGTCTCTTTCCTTAGAAGTGAACTGCAATTCTGATTATATCCCTTCTCTTGGATGCACAATGTTCCAGTGCTCAAATGAGTGACTCCAAGAGAATTCACTGTTTCTGTGCAATTTTTAGCTAATCAAATGATCCAACAAATTACCTTTCAGAAAATTGTAATTATCCTTAAATTAAAAATAAATATATTAAAATTAAAAGAAAAAAGAATAGAAAACCGTGACACAGATTTTGGAACAGCTATCTTCAAAAATTTATTACATGACCACAGTGTCCATTGTTTATACATTATGCGGAGGTGGAGATCTACACTCATTACAATATTATATCTTTAAACTTAGGCTAAAGAATAATAAATGTTGTAAGGTAGAGACTCATAATGGACACCAACAAAATTCTTTATCCTTGTGATAAACTGTTCTGAAACCAAACAGGGACTAACCAACAATAAACAAACTAACAAAAGCAAAATATTTTTTACATGAAGAACTACTGGTTTCTATGTTATAGATTGTGAACCAATTAAACAGCTTAAAAGACCAACATGTTTCAAAAGAATCACTTAAAAAACATAACTTTGCTTGTTGCCTAGAAAAACAAAACCACTGTGTAATAACCTCTGCCTAATACAATAAGGAAAGTTATGACCAACCCAGATAGCATATTCAAAAGCAGAGACATTACTTTGCCAACAAAGGTCCATCTAGTCAAGGCTATGGTTTTTCCAGTGGTCATGCATGGATGTGAGAGTTGGACTGTGAAGAAAACTGAGCGCCAAAGAATTGATGCTTTTGAACTGTGCTATTGGAGAAGACTCCTGATAGTCCCTTGGACTGCAAGGAGATCCAACCAGGCCATTCTGAAGGAGATCAGCCCTGGGTGTTCTTTGGAAGGAATGATGCTAAAGCTGAAACTTTGGCCACCTCATGCGAAGAGTTGACTCATTGGAAAAGGCTCTGATGCTGGGAGGGATTGGGGGCAGGAGGATAAGGGGACGATAGAGGATGAGATGGCTGGATGGCATCACTGACTCGATGGACTTAAGTCTGAGTGACCTCCAGGAGTTGGTGATGGACAGGGAGGCCTGGTGTGCTGCAATGGGGTCGCAAAGAGTCAGACACCACTGAGCGACTGAACTGAACTGAATACAACAAATTATTAGAGTTGAAACATCAGCATTAAAATGATGCAATTCAGGCTCTAAAGTCAAACCTATAAATACCCTTCCCTAATTCATGTATCCAAAGAAATAAGTAAGACTAACTGTTTAAGATAATGCTTTTCCAATTTCAGCAAGATCCCTTGGAGAAGGGAACAGCTACCCACTCCAGAATTCATGCCTGGAGAATTCCGCACATAGAGGAGCCTGGAGAGCTACAGTCCATGAAGTTGCAAAGAGTCAGACATGTTTTAAAAAAAGAGTATTCTCCATTGATGTGAGATTTACTTGTACATTATAGTATTAAAATATATTCAGTAGGAAAATATTCTCTCACATGTAAAGGAAACATGAGTAGCTGTCCTAAAATAAAATTCTATTAATTTATAATAAGGCATTTTATTAAAAAATAAAACCCTGTAATTTAGTATATGTTTTAATAGCTATATTTATTCATTTAAGAATAAAATAATGAAAAGTTAACATAATTTTCTGAGATTATAAAGATTAAAAAATATTTCACATTAAGATCTGATAAGTACACTAATCACAATTACATATTCTATGTGGAAAGTGAGATGGGAACCCACTCCAGTGTTCTTGACTGGAAAATCCCATGGACAGAGGACCCTGGTAGGCTACAGTTCATGGGTCGAAAAGAGTCGAACACAATTGAGCCCACACACATACATACACACACACACACATTTCATGACAAGGAAAAAGGGACATTTTAATGTACTCATTCATTATTTTTTGATGCCAAATCATTATTTATAAATCCCAATTTGAAATATCTTAACAAATTACAGTTTCATGACACATTTTGTATAATAGCCTTGCTTTTACAAAATAGAGTCAATTTTAAAAGCTATTAAAATTATATAGGCTTAAAAAAAGCTTCTCAAAAATAAATTATAGCAGCTTTAAATATACACAAAGTATCACCATCTAAATGTGAGATGCTTTAAGAAAGGTACCTAGATGTTATCTTAAATATGATTTTTCTGAAAACTCTTAAATGCAATTTGATCTATATTTGGGTTACAAGAGAAGCTTTGACTAGCTATGAAAATCTATAGCTGTAGGGTTTATATTTATTTTTTGTAATGTTTCCAAGAAAAGGAAATAATACAAGTAAAGTACCACAGCTGGAGTTTAAACAAATGGCCATCCATTAAAGTTTTTCAAAGCACTTTAAACATCTTTTCTCATGATTCTTGACAGCTGAGGGCAAACAAGGTTCTTCGTCAATTTACGACTACGCTGATCCCTAAAAGATCCTCTGAGATTACTGTAAACTCTTAACTAATGTCCATTTCCTTTATGCTACATTTGGGCTTTCAAGAGTGATGTCCTCCCAGGTGGCATTGAGTCTCAAAGACTCATTTACCTGAGTACATAAAAGGAAAAGTGATGAGCTTTTGGGGTGGACTTACTATTTGGCACATTAAAACTAATTTATTACAGATTAATCTGACCTTAACAATACCACCTTTTCTTCACTTCATTTTACCTTTCAAGTAAGGAAAAAGATCTTAAGTAGATAAAAACAAGCTGAAATAGATTATGTATCACAAATAGATGATGCATTACAAAATAGAAGCTGTATTGTCAAGTTTTATATATGTTTATATTGTATATACACATATGATCTTTAGGAAATTGAAATCCTATATTTTTATAGGAAATATAAAATTGAAACAATATTTTTATTGAAGTAAAAGTAATTTTTAATTGAAATATCAATATAGGCAAAAATATGAATGGACTCTGCTATGCAAATAAAACGTAGATGAGAAGACCACCTAAATTCGATTTCTTTACAAAAGATAAGTTTGTGTAAAAAATAATACATAATACTATGATATAAAATATTTAATGAACAATGTAGTTAGAAACACTTTTTAGATAAAAAATAGATACTAAAAACCATACATATATAAACATAGATACAGGTATTGATATAGATATATAGATAAACTGTGGAAAATTCTGAAAGAGATGGGAATACCAGACCATCTGACCTGCCTCTTGAGAAACTTGCATGCAGGTCAGGAAACAACAGTTAGAACTGGACGTGGAACAACAGACTGGTTGCAAATAGGAAAGGAGTGCGTCAAGGCTGTATATTGTTACCCTGCTTATTGAACTTATATGCAGAGCACATCATGAGAAACGCTGGGCTGGAGGAAGCACAAGCTGGAATCAAGATTGCCAGGAGAAATATCAATAACCTCAGATATGCAGATGACACCACCCTTATGGCAGAAAGTGAAAAGGAACTAAAAAGCCTCTTGAGGAGGCTGAAAAGAGGAGAATGAAAAATTTGGCTTAAAGCTCAACATTCAGAAAACAAAGATCATGGCATCTGTTCCCATCACTTGGTGGGAAATAGATGGGGAAACAGTGGAAACAGTGTCAGACTTTATTTTTGGGGGGTCCAAAATCGCTGCAGATGGTGACTTCAGCCATGAAATTAAAAGACACTTACTCCTTGGAAGGAAAGTTATGACCCACCTAGATAGCATATTCAAAAGCAGAGATATTACTTTGCCAACAAAGGTCCGTCTAGTTAAGGCTATGGTTTTTCCAGTGGTCATGTATGGATGTGAGAGCTGGACTCTGAAGAAAGCTTAGCACCAAAGAATTGATGCTTTTGAAATATGGTGCTGGAAAAGACTCTTGAGAATCCCTTGGACTGCAAGGAGATCCAACCAGGCCATCCTAAAGGAGATCAGTCCAGTGTGTTCTTTGGAAGGACTGATGCTGAAGCTGGAACTCCCGTACTTTGGCCACCTCATGCGAAGAGTTGACTCATCGGAAAAGACCCTGGTGCTGGTAGAGATTGGGGGCAGAAGGAGAAGGGGGACGACAGAGGATGAGACAGCTGGATGGCATCACTGACTCAATGGACGTGAGTCTGAGTGAACTCCGGTCATTGGTGATGGACAGGGAGGCCTGGTGTGCTGTGATTCATGGGGTTGTAAAGAGTCGGATATGACTGAGCGACTGAACTGAACTGAACTGATAGATATTCTTTTTTTTGTTTATTTTTCTTTTTTTTAATGTTATATATCATTTTAATTTTATTTTTTTACTTTATAATACTGTATTGGTTTTCCCATACACTGACATGAATCCACCACAGGTGTACATGAGTTCCCAACATTCTATTATCCTTGGAGACATACGTCATTCAATCTGTTTCTTTATATATCTGTAAATATGTTTGTCTAATATCCACTGAAAAATTATGGAAAACTCCTATTATCAGAGGAAATGATGTTGTGATCATAGAATGCATTTGTCAAGACTTCATGCTAGCTCTTAAATTCAGAATTTTTTTTTTATTAACAACTACTAGGGCTCAAAAACAGAAGCTTTGTTAAATTGGATTTATGCTTCTTTATCCTTAATAAAAAAATGTTTCTTAGCAGATGCAATGTGGATTAGCATTTCTGAACTTACAATAATAAAATTAGCCAAGTTAAAGCCTGTATTCCCAACTCTGTTTATTTCAAAAGCAAGCAATTATAAAATTAAGCCTGTTTAGCCATTAAAATTACTTCAAATGATCACAGTTTTTCTCTGTGAAAGCACACCAGAATCACTTTAGCTTCTCTCAAAGAAATGTTGTTACTGAAGTAAAATTAGTCTATAACTATAATCAAAATTCATAAAATATTTTTATTATAGGCATTTTAGATCTAAAGCAAAATTTTAATATAGTATTACTTTGAAAATTCCCAAAACTTTAAGAGATATATATATATATAAATATATATGTATATGTTATGTATGTATGTATGCATAAATATACGTAATTTTTAACTTGTTAAAAAATGGCATCCTCTAGGTTTAAGAGAGACGCTGGTTTGACAGTGCAATTTTAACAGTGGGAAGGACAGATTCATGGCCAAGAACACAAGGGCAAACCTTACTTATGTAAAAAGCATCACATAAGACTCTATAAAAATCATTCCAGCATAACACTTTTAATCTACACTGTTAAGTATAAATTATGTCAAAAGACAACTAGAACTTAAATATAGCAGCCTTAATCTCTTGAATTAAAGCATAACTTAATCATAGGTACAGAAAACAAACAGGAACTTTCCATTAGGGGGGTGAGTGGTGTCGTCTGCATATCTGAGGTTACTGATATTTCACCTGGCAATTTTGATTCCAGCTTGAGCTTCATCCACCCCGGCATTTTGCCTTATGTACTCTGCATTAAGTTAAACAAGCAAGGTGACAATATATAGCCTTGATGTACTCCTTTCCCAATTTTAGACAATATACAGCCTTGATGTACTCCTTTCCCAATTTTAAACCAGTCCATTTTTCAATGTCCAATTCTAACTGTTGCTTCTTGACCTGCATACAGGTTTCTCGGGAGACAAGTAAGGTGTCCTGGTATTCCCAAGTCTTTAAGAATTTTCTACAGTTTGTTGTGATCTACAGAGTCAAAGACTTCAGTGTAATCAATGAAGCAGAAGGAGATATTTTTCTGGAATTCTCTTGATTTCTCTCTGATCCAACAGATGTTGGCAATTTGATCTCTGGTTCCTCTGCCTTTTTTAAACCCAGCTTTTACATCTGGAAGTTCTTGGTTCAGGAACTGTTGAAGGCTAGCTTGAATGATTTTGACAATTACCTTGCTAGCATGTGAAATGAGTGCAATTGTGTGGTAGTTTGAAAATTCTTTGGTGTTGCTTTTTTTGGGGATTGTAATGAAAACTGACATTTTGCAGTTTTGTGGCACTGTTGAGTTTTCCTAATTTGCTGGCATATTGAGTTCAGCCCTTTAATAGCATCATCTTTTAGGATTTGAAATAGCTCAGCTGGAATTCCATCAGATCTGATGTTTCCTACAGCCCATGTGACTTCACACTCCAGGATGTCTAGCTCTAGGGAGCTGGGAGGAGGGGGAATTTGATGAAAGTAGTAGAAAGGTATAGATGTCCAATAATAAGGAAAAGTACTGGGGATGTAATAAACAACATGATAAGCAGGAGGAGAAGGGGACGACCGAGGATGAGATGGCTGGATGGCATCACTGACTCAATGGATGTGAGTCTGAGTGAACTCCGAGAGATGGTGATGAACAGGGAGGCCTGGCGTGCTGCGATTCATGGGGTCGCAAAGAGTCGGACACGACTGAGCGACTGAACTGAACTGAACTGAACTGTACATTGTATATGAAAGTCATTAAAAGGATAGATCCTGGAAGTTATCATTACATAAAAAATAGTAAAATTATTTCTTTTATATTGTAGCTATATGATATGGTGGATATTCACTAAACTTAATGAAGTAATCATTTTATGATGTAAGTCAAATCATTATGCTGTACACGTTCAACTTACACAGTGTTTTATGTCAATTATATCTTCTTCCTAGGTTGCACTAGTGGTACAGAACCCATCTGCCAATGCAAGAGACGTAAAAGATGCGAGTATGATCCCTGGGTTGGGAAAATCTCCTGGAGCAGGGCACAGCAACCACGTTAGTACTCTTGCCTGGAGAATCCCACAGAGATTGGAGCCTGGCAGAATAAAGACAGTGTGTGTACAAAGAGTTGGATACAAATGAAGCAACCTAGCATGCACACATTACAATTCCAGTAGTGTGATCAGAAAGGTATCAAGTTTGTCTCATTCAGGTCTATGTTGAGTAAAGAAAAAAAAAAATGGTATTGATTAAAAGTGCAACAGAAAGGCTGGAAGAAGAACTAGAGGCAGCAGTCTAGATGAGAGGTGAGGCTGATATAAGAGCAGTTTTATAGAGATAGATTGAGTGTGGCAGAGAGATTGCTTAGAAAACTTTTTAATACTGTTCTGCTGTTTATAACACATCCAGACAAATTTCTTAACCACTGTCCATCACTCAGCAGAAATTTTCACTGTCGATAGATTACTTGCACAATCTTCTGCAGGAAGGATCACTATTTTTTCTAACACAGGTATTTCCTACAGGTTCTAGGTTGAATGATAGCCCTCAAAATGATCTGTCCACATCCTAATCCTTGGAACCTGGGTGTGCCACCTTATTATAAAGGGGAAAAAAACAAAACAAAACAGTCTTTGCATGTTTAACAAAGTCAAGAATCTTGAGTTAAGGAGATTATCCTAGTTTATGTGAGTGAGCCCAAAATCCAATGATGTATCCTTACAGCAGAAACATAGAGGGCAATCTGTTACAGAGAGAAGAGAAGACAGAGTAACAGATCCTGTGTCATTGGTTTATTGAAAGGTGTCCACAGCAGATAGCAAGGACTCACGCTTATGGACTTACAATGCAGTGGTAAAACATGGTAAAAATCCCCTGCTTCCCTCGTAAGACATATCATGTACAAGCAGGTTGTTTAAAGGGCTTTCCTGATGGCTCTTCCTCTGCAGTCCCCTTCTCCTCCTGCCTTCAATCCTTTCCAACATCAGATGGTTGGATGGCATCATCGACTCAATGGACGTGTTTGAGCAAGTTCTAGGAGTTGGCAATGGATAGGGAAGACAGGTGCGCTGAAGTCCATGGGGTTGCAAAGAATGGGACATGACTGAGAGCTGAACTGACTGACTGACTGGTGGTGATGGTAAAGAATCCATCTGCAATGCCAGTGACCTGGGTTCAACTCCTGGTTTGGGAAGATCTACTGGAGGAGGGCATGGCAACCCACTCCAGTACTCTTACCTGGAGAATTCCATGGAGAGAGGAGTCTGGTGGACTACAGTTTGTGGGGTCCCAATGAGTTGGACATGACTGAGTGACTGTGTGGATCACAACAAACTGGAAAATTCTGAAAGAGATGGGAATACCAGAACACCAGACCTGCCTCTTGAGAAATATGTATGCAGGTCAGGAAGCAACAGTTAGAAATGGACATGGAACAACAGACTGGTTTCAAATAGGAAAAGGAGTACGTCAAGGCTGTATATTGTCACTCTGCTTATTTAACTTATATGCAGAGTACATCATGAGAAATGCTGGGCTAGATGAAGCACAAGCTGGAATCAAGATTGCCTGGAGAAATATCAATAACTTCAAATATGCAGATGACACCATCCTTATGGCAAAAAGTGAAGAGGAACTAAAGAGCCTCTTGATGAAAGTGAAAGAGGAGAGTGAAAAAGCTGGTTTAAAACTCAATATTCAGAAAACTAAGATCATGGCATCTGGTCCCATCACTTCATGGCAAATAGGGAAGCAATAGAAACAATGATAGACTTTATTTTGGGGGACTCCAAAATCACTGCAGATCCTGACTGCAGCCATGAAATTAAAAGAGACTTGCTCTTTGGAAGAAAAGCTATGACTAACCTACACAGCATATTCAAAAGCAGAGACATTACTTTGCCAGCAAAGGCCCATCTAGTAGTCAAAGCTATGATTTTTCCAGTAGTCATGTATGAATGTGAAAGTTGAACTATAAAGAAGGCTGAATGCTTAAGAATTGATGCTTTTGAACTCTGGTGTTGGAAAGGAGTTTTGAGAGCCCATTGCCGACTAAGGTCCATCTAGTCAAGGCTATGGTTTATCCAGTAGTCATGTATGGATATGAGAGTTGGACTGTGAAGAAGGCTGAGCACCGAAGAATTGATGCTTTTGAACTGTGGTGTTGGAGAAGACTCTTGAGAGTTCCTTGGACTGTAAGGAGATCCAACCAGTCCATTCTGAAGGAGATCAGACCTGGGATTTCTTTGCAAGGAATGATGCTAAAGCTGAAACTCCAGTACTTTGGCCACTCACTGGAAAAGACTTTGATGTTGGGAGGGAATGGGGGCAGGAGGAGAAGGGGATGACAGAAGATGAGATTGCTGGATGATGGATGTGAATTTGAGTGAACTCCGGAAGTTGGTGATGGACAGGGAGGCCTGGCGTGCTGAGATTCATGGGGTTGCAAAGAGTCAGACACGACTGAGCGACTGAACTGAACTGAACTGGACTTCAAGGAGATCCAACCAGTCTATCCTAAAGGAAATCAGTCCTGAATATTCATTGGAAGGATTGATGTTGAAGCTAAAACTCCAAAACTTTTCCCACCTGATACGAAGAACTGACTCTCGGAAAAGACCCTGATGCTGGAAAAGATTGAAGGTGGGGGAAGAAGGAGCCAACAGGGGATGAGATGGTTGGACGGCATCACTGATTCAATGGACATGAGTTTGTTTAAGCTCCAGGAGTTGGTGATGAACAGGGAATCCTTGCGTGCTGCAGTCCATGGGGTCCAAAGAGCTGGACACAACTGAGCAACTGAATTGAACTGAGCTACCAAGCACAACATAGCACAGGTTGTAAAATTAGTTAAATTTTTATGGGCTGAAATACGTTTATCCAAAATACATACCTTGAGGTACTAATGCAAACCTCAGAATATAAATGTATTTGGAGATAAAGCACTTAAATATGTAGTGAATTTAAAATGAGGTCATTAGGGTACAGCCTCATCCATTGACTTGTATCCTTATAATAGGAGATTAGAAGAGAGATGGAAGCAGAGGGATGGCGACCATGTGAAGACAGAGAGCAGATGGCCATCTCTAAGGGAAGGAGGGCTGCCTCTGAAGAAATCAGCGGTGCTGACACCTTGATCTTGGACTTTAAGTGTCCAGAATTGTGAGAAAATAAATTCTGTTGTTTAAGCCACTTTGGTTGTAGCACAGTTTTATGGCAGCCATGACAAATAAATACAGAAATAATCAAAGCATATTGTGTATTAACTATTCTTGTCACTATTAAGAGAGTCTGATAAAAAAAGAGAATGACTTAGCATACAGAGAAAGATACTAAGAGAGATGAGAGGGGTGAAGAAGAATTCTTCTGCGTTGAGGAAGCTCTTCTCTGAAGACAGCCTGCTGTTCTGTGCTGTGCTTAGTCACTCAAGTCACGTCCAACTCTTTGGGACACCAGGGACTGTAGCCCACCAGGCTCCTCTGTCCATGGGGATTCTCCAGGCAAGAATATTGGAGTGGGTCGCTACACCATGCCCTCCTGCAAGGAATCTTCCCAACCCATGGATCAAATCCAGGTCTCCCACATTGCAGGCAGATTCTTTACCATCTGAACCACCAGGGAAGCCCCAAAATACTGGAGTGGGTAGCCTAGCCCTTCTCCAGGGGTTCTTTCCGACCCAGGGATTGAACCAGGGTCTCCTGTGCTGAGCTACCAGGGAAGCCTATACACACATTTATCAACAATCCAGTTGTATGGCACATGATTGAGTTGAAAACTCAACTGCTGCTTGAAGCAGCTCTAAGCATCAGTACTCAAGGTAAAGCCTTAGCAAAAGATTGGGCTGTGACACAGGTCTTTTTTCCAGTGCCTGGCACTCTGAGTCCTCAGCCAAACAAGGGGTATCAGCCTGAATAAAATATTTGATTTGGATTGCTGTTTCATACCACACTGCACCTCTACCTTTCAAATGATTTTTAATTATCAGTCACAAAACTAGGAGAGCTGGGGTTGTGAATGGAACCCAAACTTACATATTCCAGCAAATATGTAAGTTTTCAGACTTAAAGTTTTCATCTAGTAAGGTGATTGGTGTTTTAAGGCACTCCTCTCCAGGTTTCTTGGTATTTCCAATTGGTCTAGACCTCCCAAGAAATTTGCATGTTTTAATGATAGATAAATTTTCCTTTTCATTTCCCCAGTACCTTCTGCTCTTTGCATTCTGAAGGTGGTAGAAATATGGAGCCTTTTTTTTTTTCACTCCTTTCACCAGACACCTGTTTCTAGTCAAAGCATACTAAAACCTTTCTTATCTCTCCAGGAGCCAAGGTTTACATTCCTGGTTGGAGAATTTCTCCTTCTCCCCTAGGAGGAGATCTGTTTACATGCCAAAATAAAGGATAAACTCTTTCTCTTAACTCCAAAGGGGAGGAGGAAATGTGTCTGCACCCATATCAACTTCAAGATTCATAAGTTCGAAGTTCCTCTCCTGTGGTGCAGACCCCTCTGTATGTTCACGGAACATTTGCCTCTCATTACATAGCCCCATGAGGGAGCAGCAACTGCATTAGGTATTCCGTGAGTAAGTAAAATAGCTTTTTTTTTTTTTTTTTGAACTCTGATCAAGATCTGGTGTTTCTGCTAGCATGTTTGTATATGTGTATATTTATTAATTTCTTCTATCCATCATCCAATCTTTATATCATACATATCTATATATTTCTATCTGTCTAAGTGTACAAATAGGGTAATATCTCAAATTCTTCACTCTTTCAGACTTATCAGGTATACGAAAGTGAAAAGTGAAAGGGCTAGTCACTCAGTCACGTCCTACTCTTTGTGTCCCCATAAACTGTAGCCTGCCAGACTCCTCTGTCCATGGAATTCTCCAGGCAAGAATACTAGAGTGGGTAGCCATCCCGTTCTCCAGGTGATCTTCCCAACCTCGGGATCAAACCCAGGTCTCCTGGATTACAGGCAGATTCTTTACTGTCTAAGTCACCAGGAAAGCCCCTACCAGCTATATACCTAAGGTCAAATGGATATCACAAAGAGCAAATATGTAAGAAGTCTTCTAAGTTTTTATTATGGTTGAGAATTGTATCACGAAAAATATACAACAAAACAAAAAACAAACATAAAAAAAAATATTGCAAGCCTAGCCTACAACCTTTCAAAACCATTTCTAGGCCAACAAACCTACATCAATATAATTGTCATTTTAAAGCCATTCGGCTTCTGAAAAGAACATCTGTTTCATTGCCAATCTCACATGTGGACAGAGAGTATAATGGACAAAAATAAACCTTCCAGAAAGAAGGATCCAGAGGCCACGGAGAAAAATGAAAAAGGCAGCTCATGCCAGAGAACAAACCCAGCCACTAACAGATGGTCTAACAGAAATTAACTGCACTGCCAGTGCAAGGAACCTTCAATTCCTTCCCCGACTAACGACTGCTTTGTGTTTCCCATTCTTCCTTTTTCCGAATGCAGGTTGTAAAATGGGTTACTCATTATCTAAGGACAATTGCATACTCAGTGTGTTAGGGACATATAACTTGAATTTTAATTTGCAGGTATAGAGTCCACTATTCCACCTTGAGCAGCACTTAAACAAAAATGTTAAAACTGACTGTGTGTTTTATCACAACTGGCAAAGGCTATGAAAAACAAATTGATCTTTGATTAACCTCACTATGTCAGAACCTCACTGGACTGGCCAAAGAACAATTGTTCTTGTTTGAATCATTTGTATACAGAACCCTAGACTTATTCCTTCCTAACCATAGGACAACTTTTCAATCTCATTACCATCACTAGGAAGAAATAACTAATATATTTTTTACCCTTTCTAGGTGTTGTGTGTTCATGGGATTGTCCAGGCAAGAATATTGAAACGGGTTGCCAGCAATTAAACATCTCTAATTTAGCCCTCTTAGTGATTTTTTTTTTTTTCCCACTAGTAGGTGTCCTTGCTTGACAACTTAAATTCAGTTTGCTTATGTTGTACTTTTTTTTTTTTTTAATTGTACCTTTTTAAAGATTACTGGAAGTTGTTGTTTCCAGAGGTCATGGTACACTAAAGAGCCATATCTAGATCTGATAAAAGGGGACTACTTATCATACAGAATTTCAGAGACTGAGTTGAATGAAGTAATCAGTTGGGATGTTAGGGTATTTCCCCCTTAGGAAAGAGATTGAGTAAGTACCATAGAAAAATGAATAGCATAATTATGTACTTAAGACAGCTATTGGAACAAACAATATATTTCCTTCCCATCTTTGATATCAAAATATCATTAGACTGTCAGATATTTTGCTGTCCATGTAAAACTTTTGTTAGCCTTATTGCTATGACTATGCATGGTATGAAAATCCCATGGACGGTGGAACCTGGTAGGCTACAGTCCATGGGGTCGCAAAGAGTCAGACATGGCTAAGCGACTTCACTTTCACTTTCATGACTATGCAGGAAAGTTCTGACCACTGGGAAGTAAGTTGAGGTATACGAAATTTCCAGGAGTGTTCTTGAAATGATACTTAGCATGCTGTTTTTCTGTCTTTTCTTCTTTGACCTGCTTCGTCTTGAGGATTAGAATGCAAATGAGATGGCTGTGGTGGCTTGGCCAACAAGGAGGTAAGTTGACATAAGAACTAAAGGCTATATAAGGTGGGACAAGTTAAAAGTAAATTGTTTTAGAAGCTCTAGGAAACTAATAGATGTTTTCTGCCAGAAAATAGGAGGCTGCTGTAGTGACAGCTAAAACTTTTAGTGTCACTGCTTTTAGGGAATGGATAGAGGCTGGCAAAATTTGCAGATGCACCATAATAAAAGTCATTATTTGTCTTGAAAAAAATGGTTGGTAGAAACATGGGTATTAAAGATTATTCCAGTGAGAGCTCAGAGGAAGCGAAGAACACTATTGAGAAAATTTCTATTATCTTAGAGAACACAGATTGTCATGAGCAGCTGCTGGTAGAAATATGATCATTAAAGTTGCTTCTGGAAGTGATGGAATGAAATGAGGAACAGGATGCTTAAACTGGAGGAAAGGTGATCCTTGTTATAAAGTTTCAGAAAATTGAGCTGCATTGTTTTCTATTGTTGGATGTTCACTGGTCAGATATAAGTGATGAGACTGGACATTAATCTGAGAGATTTCTAAGGAAGGTGATGAAGCTGAGGCTTGGCTTTTCTTTGCTAATTATATTAAAAGTCTGAAAGGAAAGATAAATTGAGGAAGCAACCGCTAGCAGGAAGGAATCAGCATTTGATGTGGAAGATACTTAGCCCATCTGAATTGTTAAAACTAAGAAATCACTTTTGTAAAGTGTGCTCTGGAGATTGAGTAAAGTGTGAGGCTGGAAAATCATCCCAAGGTGATCAGGTACATGATTCAAAGATACACTCAGCCTTCTTAGGAGAATTTAGGAATAGAAACAGGATTATTTAGGAAGGATTTATGCACAATCCCCTTTCTAATGATGTGGTTCCTCTCAACATACACAGGAAAATTCATATTTTTTGACAATGCCATACAGAATAAACACCAGCATCTTTGACTGAAAGGGAAAGATGGAACAGAATGAGGGCAAGCTGTCAGTCTGGGATTCTACAGTGAGGAAATGGGCTGAGAGTTACTAGGCTGAAAACATGTGCTAGCCTTCAAATATAGGAGGAATGACTACAAAGATGCTGAGCATAATGGATTCACTGCCAAAGGTGAGAGAGACATGGAACAGACTTGGAAACTTTACTGCACTTCCCAATTAATTTTATCCTTCTAATAAAGCAGTCTGCCATTTTTTGTTCATTTCTGATTGTTTTATTAGTTAAAATACATAGGAGCAACATCATAAGACCTTAATGTGTAGAAAAAATGTGCTTACATGCTTGCCTAAATTATGTATTTGATTAAAATTGCTATAACAGCCATGCTTTTCTCACCAGTAAAATGAATCTCATGCATCAAGGTAATGACTAGACCTTTAACTTGATATATTATACAGTAAAATACCTGTAGAAATGAGTATGGAAAGAATAATTACAAATAAATTATATGTGTGAAAAAACAACTTTGCAATTAGAGGCATGCCAGTATTTCTATGTTTGCCCTGTGCATTTTCAATAACACCAGCATGGCATTTTAACAATTATAAGATATTACAAACTATTAAATGTGATAATGAGTGTTTATCTATGAAGAATATTTTAAAGTTAAATACCTTGCATCATTTCCTATTTATATGTCAAATACATACAACAATTATTTTGCTTACAGATAGTAGCAATTTATTTTCTAAGGTTAACTTATGTAACTTACTAGCTTCATTAGTTTGCCCCCTCAGTAACTTGATTCTATGGCACTAGGAATATAAACTGGAAAATATATATGTATATATACTTAAATAAATGCTTTTGAGAGTAATCAAAATTCCAATTTTTTACAATATTAATTCAGCCTTCTAAAAATATTTTCTTGGAACATCTGTCTGAATCTCGGAAGTTCTCATACATTACCACTCAGAAGCAAAGGACTGATCTCCAATATTAGGCCAGTGATAGAAACTTAATGAAAAAAAAAATAGTTCAAATCCTTATCATGTTGCCTGAGACAAAAAAAAAAAAAAAAGTAGCCAGAGTGAGAAATAAAAATGTCTTTTAAAAAAATTTAGTTACAGTCAATAGAATTTAATAGTGAAAAAGGAATTAATTGCAGTAAACAAACCAAATTAATGAATCATAAGGTTACAAAAGCAAAAGCAAAACCAATACCGTAATAACACAGTTTTTAATATTTAATTATCATTGCAGGTTACAAATGCTTTCATAATCTATTTGTATTGTAATTTTAATGTTTACAATAGCCTTACTAGGTTGGAAAGTCGAGTTTGTTTTTCTACTATTTTGATTAGAAACTAAACCTTTAGGAGGTAACACTGTCTAATTAATAGCCAGCTGAAGTGCACTAGTGAGCATCATCACTCATCACTAGGCCTTCTCAGTCTCTTAATCTTCCTACTACCCTAATTTGCAGTTACTGGCATCAAAATGCCGCCCACATGATATTAAAGGTAAACTGATTAATTGTAATTTCCTGAGCCATAGTTTACAAAGAATACTTAGAAAGGTTTTAAAATGTTTATGGTTATTGAATCTGGGGATTTGTTTAAAGCTGAGACCCCTCAAAAGGTATCATTATTTCTATTCAAAGGTAGTGAGATTATAAAATCCAGCTTTGTGCAAAAACAGTGATCCAAAAAACAAATTTAGAAGATATTCGGAACAAGATCAGAATGGCTGATAGTAGAAACTGTGTGCTAACATGGAGAAAAGTCATACCTGTTCGTTAAGTGTTGATTATTTAGCAAACACCTTTTTGAAGTCTGTGTGTGTGTGTGTGTGTGTGTGTGTGTGTGTGTACATAGAGATAGATAGAGAGATCCAACAGAGTTGCCAGAATATATCCTATAATGGGTATTTCCCTGGTGTCTCAGTGGTATAGATTCACCTGCCAAGCCACAGACAGGGTTTCAGTCCTGGGATGGGGAATATCCCCTGGAAAAGGAAATGGCAACACACTCCAGTATTCTTGTCTGAGAAATCCCACAGACAGAGGGACCTCTTGGGTTCCATGGGATTGCAAAGAGTCAGACACTACTTAGCAATTAAAACAATGGCAACAGCAAATACCTATAATGAACTTATAACAAGCATGTGATCACAGCCTTGGAACAAACTCATATTGAGAAGAAAGGCAGTAGACATGAAAGAATATAAATCAGAGCAAATGCTATTATTTGATTCATACCTGACTGAGGTCATTTACCTAATCCTAAGTAAACAGGGAATTAAAAACTTTGATTTCAGTGTTTTTTCTCTTTTAAGGACTTCCACTAGCAAAAAAAAAAAAAAAAAAAAAAAATCAGCCTTGATCTCTCAGCAGATTTTCACGTCAATGCACATACTGTTCAGTCCCTAAGTCCTGTCCAGCTCTTTTGTGACGCCATTGACTGTAGCTCATCAAGCTCCTCTGTTCATGGGATTTTCCAGGCAAGAACACTGGAGTCGGTTGCCATGTCCTTCTCCAGGAGATCTTTCCAACCTTGGGCTCAAACCCGTGTCTTCTCTATTGCAAGTAGATTCCTTTCCACTGAGCCACCAGGGAAGCCCATGACTGGTTATAAGATTACCTAATAAATAGATAAATAATCTTTCCTCGTGGCTCTCTGTCTGAGGCTGTCCTGATCTTTTCTGTGCTTACCTGTGTACATGTCCTTCACCAATGATCTACATCATCTCTCAAATTATGTGCACTCTATCTTTAAGAGCACCAAATCCACTGGATTGCTTTGTTCTATAAAACCTTTGTCTATGTTGTTCCCTCTGTTATAATTTCTATCCTTTTTTTCTTTCATTTAATGTACCAAAACGATCAGATTACTGGTCCTTTATTTGGTAAACCTTTTCTTTTTTCTGTTAAAATTTAACCTACATGTTCAATCACATTGTCATGTAGTACAAGCTTCATATATCTGCCTTCCACTTACCGTACTATATGTAAATTCCTTGTCCTTCTCTATCTCTCCACCAATTGTGAGTTTAAGGATGGCACATCATAATTTTTGTCCTTCATCATATCCTTAAAATCTACATTTTTAATAAGGTATAATTTTTTTAATATTAAAGAAGTTTATTTTGTGTTTTCATACATTTTTTAAAATGTAAAATCTCATTAGTTATTGGTATCAACAGTCACGTGGACTAGGTAGACACTATCTTCAGTAAGTTAGCACAGGTGAGAAAATTGGATAGCAGAGTGGAGATTTCCATTTTTTTATTAGTATCTGTAAAAGTTAAGGATTGAAGTGAAGTGAAAGTTGGTCAGTTTTGTCTGACTCTCTGTGACCACATGGATAGTCCATGGAATTCTCCAGGCCAGAATACTGAGGTGGGTAGCAGTTTTCTTCTGCAGGGGATCTTCCCAACCCAGGAGTCAAACCCAGGTCTCCTACATTGCAGGCAGATTCTTTACCAGCTGAGCAACCAGAGAAGCCCAAGAATTAAAGAAGCTAACTCATTAAAGATAAGAAATCACAGATGGCTTAGAGTTTCAGAGATAATTTTTATTTGGGGAATGGTGTTTATAATTGAAATCAATGCCTCCACCACTATAATAAGGGCTAATCCAGCATAGAAAGATGCTTAATAAAAGTCTTTCTGCCCCGTGCTTATGTTTCAAAATAACTGCTCTCAAAGCAGGCCAACTATTCGATGTACAAGTTTCTAGCTACCAAAATCATTTTTAACACACTCTTCAAAATATCTTCCAACCTTACTTCCTGAATTAACAGAGGTGGTGGTAGTGGTGAAACTTCAACTCAATACCAATGAGCATTGTAAGATTCAAATTATATACTAGGCATATATTACACATACACAAATTCTATATATTACATACAATATGGATTGATTATTTATAATTGTGTATTATATATGAAAAAGCATATCATATATCCATATTATATACAAATGTATTATTTACATATAAATTAACATGCAGATATTTATACTGCAGCCAACACTGCTAAATTAAACCCAACATTATTTAAATCAAAATAAACAGAAGAAGCAGATTTTACCACATTCAAAAAGGGCTTCTTTGGTGGCTCAGGTAGTAAAATATATGTCTGCAATATGAGAACGGGGTTCAATTCCTGGGTCAGGAAGATCCTCTGGGGACGGGAATGGCTACCCACTCCACTATTCTTGCCTGGAGAATTCCATGGACAGAGGAGCCTGGAGGGCTACAGTCCATGGGGTGGCAAAGAGTTGGATACCACTGAATGACTATCACAAAAAGTCCCTAAAACCATGACCAACTGCAGTAGTAAAATTATTCTTCCACATGTACCTTATTTTCCCCCAACAATGGTAATAGATTTTATCTCCACTAAATAATGTTGTAAAGATTTGTTTTTTTTCCAGGAGATAATAATTTATCTGAATGTGTACTATCAGTATTCCTTACTATGCCGTACTGGCTTACCTATACTGAAAGTATTAAACCATAAACTATAGGCTAGTTTATTTAAACTAATACACTAACAAAGCTCCAAGAAACTATTTGCACATACAGTACCTAAAATATATCTCTAGGGATTATCTACAGTTGCTTCAAGGTAGTGTTTGTGTAAGATGAAAAAAAAGAGCATTAAAGTCTCATGTAAGTTCTCAAAGAATAAGAAAGTACAGTCTTAGAACTCTGTTTTCTGTATTAAAGACTTCCATAGCAGCTAAGCTTCTTTGAGTTTTAGGAAATTGTGTTTGTCTTCTCCTCTTTGAAAATCCTCTCACATATGGTTTCTTCTGTTAGTTTGCTTCTTTGAGGTACACAATTGTAACACAGCATGCTTCTAGTCTCTAGGCTGATATCCAAAGAGTGTTTATGAACTAAAAACAAAGCAAAAAAGAGAACTCTACCTCAGGTTTTATTTATTTATATATGTTTCTTATTTCCCCATTAGAAAAATTCATTGAAATGCATTGTATTCTACAAAGATAAAGATGAAACTTATTGATTGGTTTAGGATACCACAGCATATTGATTTTTAAAACTAAGGGACAAAATGAGAGTCATGTCTCCTTTCTCTTTCTTTTGACAAAATCCATGTTCACTGCCAAATAAAAACCTCTTCTGCTTCAATCTTGGTTTGGATTTCCTTTTTAATCTATAGTTGAAGATGAATCTATTGTTTCCACTCGATGTCCCTTGATGCACCACTGAAACAGAGCAAACAGGCTTTATTCTTTTGCGAGGACAGAAGACAAAAGCCTGTATACTACTGCTGAGCCATTGGTAGCAGTTGCCCAGAGCATGGTGTTATTAAAGGTTTTGAGACTGAAATGTGGTAGTTCTAGGGAAGGATGTCTGAGTCAAGCAGTGCTTTTTCACAGCTGAAAGCTAAATGCTTAGATAAGTGGCTGCTACATAGTAAATATGGCAAAGGTGTACACTATAATTATTATTTTATGAAAATTATGATAATATGATTATTGCTGCTATTATTAAAATTTGGCTCAACAGTTAAATAAAGCTGAGGTTTCATTTAGCATATGACCAGAAAAAAATGGCAGGAAATGAACGTGTGTATATCTTTCCAATGAAGAAAAGTAATGCTAGATTTAAAAAATGATAGCTAAAAAAATGCATCTGGAATAAAGAAGAAATGGTACATGTTAGATTTCATGCAATAGAATTCTGAGAGATGAGACAGCAGCTGCTCAAAAGAAAGTTGAAGGTAGAAGTAGTATTATAGGTGCCAGACTTTGTATATGCCACACCAACCTGCTTTTCCAGTTGGTGAGTTATGAAAAAAATAGAATAGATAAGAAATAGAAGGAAAAATGGATATAGGAGGAAACACGGAATCTGAAGTGCAAGATAAAGTTAAAGGGGACTGAATGTTGATACCTGTGATTTAAAGTAGTTCTGGAAGTAAACTCATCAGAAGAGAAAGATATATAGTAGAAAAGATAGCAAAAAAAGGAGATGTTAAAATACTGAGTTTCGTTTATTAAAATCAATTCACAATGATCTAAAAATAAATGAAATATTCCGTATAGTATAATTTTTTTCTATTAATAGATTTATTTTAACAATTGATAACACATTTCTGTGACTATGTATTACTGGTAATTATTATAATGTATCAAAAAGGTGGGAATTATTATCTCCACTTTATAGATGATGAATTGGGGTTCATTGATGCCATTAGCTCAACACATATGATTAGTAGATGGTTACAGACAGGATTTATACCTTCATCTTTCTTGACCATACAAGATATCTGCAGATCATCTAGGTAAACTTCATCAGGTTATTTAAACCATAGATAAGCACCAAAGAATTGATGCTTTCAAACTGTGGTGCTGGAGAAGACTCTAGAGAGTTCCTTGGAGAGTAAGGAGATCAGACTAGTCAATCCCAAAGAAAATCAATCCTGAATATTCATTGGAAGGACAGATGCTGAAGCTGAAGCTCCAGTACTTTGGCCACCTAATGCAAAGAGCTAACTCACTGGAAAAGTCCCTTATGCTGGAAAAGATTGAGGGCAGGAGGAGAAGGGGGTGACAGAGGATGAGATGGTTGGATGGCATCACTGACCAAAAGAACATGAGTTTGAGCAAGCTCCAGGAGATAGTGAAGGACAGGGAAGCCTGGTGTGCTGCAGTCCATGGGGTCACAAAGAGCCAGACATGACTGAGTGCCTGAGAAACAACAAAGACAACAACATCAAGGCTATATTGGTCAGCATGATTTAGCTTAAAAGAGTCATCCATGACACTACTTTCAAACATTATTTCTTCCTTGATGACTATTTAAAAGTTCTAGGATTCAAATCAATGACAGTTATTCACTTTTATTATTTAAGTGTGATTATTTAACTTACATATTTTTGACTCAATGTTTTTGTTGATATATTTGAAAAATGTTGGCAAAACAGCTTCAATTTATGTTATCTTTACTATAAGAGTCCTGATTCTTACATAGCTTTCTTGAAAAATCATGACTTTGTGTGCCTATGGGTTCAGTCACTCAGTCATGTCCCACTTTGCGACCATATGGACTGTAGCCCACCAGGCTCTTCTGTCTATGGGATTTACTGGGCAGCAATATTGGCATGGGTTGCCATTTCCTCCTTCAGGAGATCTTCCTCACCCAGGGATCGAACCCTCATCTCTGTGTCTCCTGTGTTGGTGGGTGTATTTTTTGCCACTGTACCACTGAGAAATCATGACTTTAGATGATAGGGTTATGTGACTTTCAGGAAGACTTCAGGGATACTCCACATAAATTTATCTGTTGAGGCAATGACTGGGTTAGACTAATTGGATGATGATTGAATTCTGTATTCCAATATTTACTCAGTTAAAATATTTTGTCTTTCTTCTTTGAACACAGTCACCTTATTCAAGTGACAATATTAATAGAATATGCAGAATAATGTACTGTGCTTTTTTTAAACCTTGTTTGTTTTTAATTTAAAATGTCTTTCTTCATCCCCATGGTAGGCATACATCAACAGTGTGAAATTTCCCCAGACTTTCTAACAAAAGGATTCCTATGACCAGAGTTTTCCCATCTTTACTATGCATAAGTCAGTATTCCTTTGATCGGTGTTTTCCAATCTTTATTATGTATAAAAAGCAGCTAGCTTCCACAATTCTCATTCCAACAGAGATAAAAACAAACTGTTGTGTTTAAAATGGAATACTGGTGACTGTATTCATGTAGTATTACTATTAAAAATATACACATAATTCGACCTGGGTCCATATGATATAGCCAATTGAATTAGAATTCAATGTTCTATTGCAATTCAGAAATGTGGGCATGTTTTTCAGTTTCTTTTACAGGGCCATTGATAGTTAACCATTAGAATTAGCTGTTACTAAAAGTTTGCAGTAGTAAAATAATTTTGAGTCATATTTTGAAAATATGTGCATATTTTAACTAATGAAAGAAAAATAAATAAATAAAGTGAAGCTGCTCAGACGGGTCTGATTCTTCACAACTTCATGGACCGTAGCCTGCCAGGCTTCTTCATCTATGGGATTTTCCAGGCAAGAATACTGGAATGGGTTGCCATTTCCTTCTCCAGGACTTCTTCCAGACACAGGGATCAAACCTAGGTCTCTGTCACTGCTGCTAAGTCGCTTCAGTCGTGTCCGACTCTGTGCGACCCCATAGACAGCGGCCCACCAGGCTCCCCCGTCCCTGGGATTCTCCAGGCAAGAACACTGGAGTGGGTTGCCATTTCCTTCTCCAATGCATGAAAGTGAAAAGTGAAAGTGAAGTCGCTCAGTCGTGTCCGACTCAGCGACCCCATGGACTGCAGCTCACCAGGCTCCTCCGTCCATGGGATTTTCCAGGCAAGAGTACTGGAGTGGGGTGCCATTGGCAGACTCTATTATCTGAGCCACAGGGAAGCCCTTAATTAATGAAATACTTATTGAATTGATGTTGATCCGCTCCTTGCTCTCTTATCTTCATAGAAAGTTATTGTGAATAGTATGATAGCACATAAAAATACTGTGGTAAATAGCAAAGCTACCTCAAAAATGCTAAAAACTTCATTTTATTTACCACATAGTTGCTTAATTATGACTTATATTGTTTATAAATAGATTATTTGTAGGTTTCCCATTTTTATAATCTTAACAATAATTGAAAATGATTAAATATAATTATATTCATTGAGATGGAAAATGTGACATAGCTAAGTGAGGAAAAAAATCCCATTATAAAATATGCCTAGTGTGGAGGATGAGAAATCCATGCCTGCTCTTGGTCTATAATAAAGGCTTTATATAAACAGTCATTTAAAATTTTAATCCCTTTTGTTTTTAAGAAAATGATGCACCTCTTTTTGCCCAGGTCCAGTTTATCCAGCTGTGTGATATGCTCCTATTTTTTCTTTCCTTTGTAGGAATTTTGTTCTATTTGTAATTTAGTCTTTTGTATTTTCAATATTTCCCTCCTTCCAGCTGTTTTCATCAAAATAGTAAAATGCTCTGTCATGAAAGTAATCCTCCTTCAAGCCTACAATCCCAGTAGACATCAGCCATCATCCTAGCTTTTGTCTTACATTAACATCAATTCCTCTAGAAAGATAATTACTTCATTATTCTTGCTGGATTTTTTAATATCTCATTCAATATTTTATTGACAACTCTGTCTGCTACTGTCATCTAATTAGTAGTTCCACTTTGGGAAAAATCTGAAGCTAGCTATATAGATTTGGGAATCACCATAATGTAATTCATTCTTGGAACTTCATAAAGAAAAAATATCCCCCAGGGATTATGGAGTGAAAATCCAGGGGAGAAAATACTGAACTCAAAGAATCCCAGGGCTTAAGAAGAACAAAGGCAGAGAACTTGAACAAGCATGACTGCCTAGAAAAATTTCAGGAAAACAAGAATAGAGTGTTAAGAAGAATACTGAGATTTTAGTGTTACAGAGAAAAGAGTGATCAAACAGCTAAGAAAGAACATGAGGGGATAAGATTTACCAATAAGAAGGTCACAGTAAACTTGCCCACGGAGGCATCTCTGGAAGGATAGGGGTAGCAAAAAGATCGTATAGTTTTGAAAGATGACTAAAATGGGAAATGAGGATGCAAATAGGATATTTTCATATCTCTATATGAAAGAATCTGCAATGAAAATTTCTAGAATAATAGCTATGGCTTGTGAGCTTAAGGCAAAGTTGCGCTTTAAGATATTCTGTACATTACCTTAACATTTGTTGTCGCTGCTCAGTCATCCAGTTGTGTCTGACTTTTTGAGACCCCATGGACTGCAGCGCGCCAGGCCTCCCTGTCTCTCACATTCTCCCAGAATTTGTCCAAGTTCACAAATATCTTCACATTATCTTATCAGTGTGCTACTATTTTATTTAACTTTTCCGTCTTTATTTTTTGGTTTCTCAACTTTCTTCAGAGATTTTTGATATGTTGATGACATTATTTTGGAAAAATAATGCCAACTGAATTGAAGTTTTCTGGATTTATAGCAAATGGAATATTTTCTGTCCATTTTCATCAGTTCAGTTCAGTTGCTCAGTCATGTCCAGTTCTTTGCAACATGATGGATCGCAGCACGTCAGGTCTCCCTGTCCATCACCAACTCCTGGAGTTTACCCAAAATCATGTCCATTGAGTTGGTGATGCCATCCAACAGTCTCAACCTCCATCGTCCTCTTCTCCTCCTGCCCTCAATCTTTCCCAGCATCAGGGTCTTTTCAAATGAGTCAGCACTTCACATCAAGTGGCCAAAGTATTGGAGTTTCAGCTTCAACATCAGTCCTTCCAATGAACACACAGGACTGATCTCCTTTAGGATGGACTGGTTGGATCTCCTTGCAGTCCAAGGGACTCTCAAGAGTCTTCTCCAACACCACATTTCAAAAGCATCAATTCTTTGGTGCTCAGCTTTCTTCACAGTCCAACTCTCACATCCATACATGACCACTGGAAAAACCATAGCCTTGACTAGACCGACCTTTGTTGGCAAAGTAATATCTCTGCTTTTTAAAATGTTATCTAGGTTTTGCCATACATTGACATGAATCCACCATGGGTGTATATGAGATCCCAATCCTGAATCCCCCTCCCACATCCCACCCCATTTCCTCTCTCTGGATCATCCCTGTGTACCAGCCCCGAGCATCCTGTATCCTGTATCAAACATAGGCTGGTGCTTCATTCTTACATGATAGTATACATGTTTCAATGCCATTCTCCCAAATCATCCCACCCTCTCCCTCTCCCGCAGAGTCCAAAAGTCCGTTCTATACATCTGTGTCTCTTTTGCTGTCTCACATACAAGGTCTTCAGTATTGTAAAGTAAAATAAAGTAAAATTAAAAAATAAAAATAAAAAAATTAAAAAAAAAATAAACTGTGGATAAGTGACCCTGTAAGTGGATGGTATTGATAGCACTGTAGCACACATAACATTCAATAAAAATTTGCCAAATGAAAAAAAAAAATGTTATCTAGGTTGGTCATAACTTTCCTTCCAGGGAGTAAGTGTCTTTTAATTTCATGGTTGCAGTCACCATCTGTAGTGATTTTGGAGCCCCCCAAAATAAAGTCAGCCACTGTTTCCCCATCTATTTCCCATGAAGTGATGGGATCAGATGCCATGATCTTAGTTTTCTGAAAGTTGAGCTTTCATGTCTCTTTTCATAGATCACTAGAATTTTATACTTTTTAATTGTCAAATACTGTTTAATTAAATATTTCCTAGGTTTCAAATTAGTTATACTTATTTCCAAAATTCAAGGAAAATAACTTATACTCAGATAATTTATGCATATAATTTATGTGTGTACTTACATGAACATACTTCACATTTATAAGCTTTGTTTCAAAGGAGGAATATTTGAGTTAATAGGCAGCAAGAACATATAGAATAAAAATCTATTTAAAGTTTGAAGACATAAGTCTAAACAATCAGTACATATGGTCTTTTCATTGAATCACTGAGTCAATGAAGAAACAAAATTCATAAATTGCATATTAACTATTCTAACATTGAAGTTTAAACCATGATTATTGCATTTCAATTATTAAATTTTAGAAGTCAAATGGAATGTAGCTTTTCTGAATTTGCTTCATAAACCAATAAAAAGTTTACTATAGAAGAGTGAAAAAGCTTAAGGAAACCATTTTAAAATATTTTCTGAGTTAATTAAAATATTGATTTAATAAATTACTAATATCTCTTACAGGTATATAATAAAATGAAGCCTGCTTATTTTAGTAATGCATACATTGCTTTAGCATCAGCAGACAAATCTCAGATAAGCCATTTCTATTAGTAAAATATCCCTGAACTCACAAATGGACACACAAAAATATCCATTGCAAATATACTCTGAATTATTTAGACTACACATTTCTATGAAAATAATATAAGAAGAGTAAAATGTTTTAAATTGTTTGAGTTTTCACCCACTATCTAAATAGTTCATGTAGTATTATTGACATATATAAAACAAATCATATTTGAAAATATTTTATGTAATAAATGATCTGTTTATATATTATGTTTTTTACATTAAACACATAAGAAATGACAGATATGAAGTAATTAACACTTCATTTTTGCTTTTAAAATTTGACCCACTGTTGGAAGTTTTAAAAAGAACAAGGTGTCCACAGTATTAGAGAATGATGGTAGGAATATTTTCAAAATCAGTATCTCTCCTTTGTGGGTTGCAAAGATGGCCAGATTCTTCCCTTCCTGTGTCCATATCCTTCTCTGTAAAACTTTGACTTTCATTATGACTTTAGATCAAATCATATGAGTTGCTTTGTTCAATGAGACATTAATGAAAATGACAGAAGCAAAGATGAAGTTCCACAATGGGATTGTTCTTTTTGCTGTTTTAGATTCTTGCCAATACCATCAAGATGCTCAGGCTGATCTGATAAAGGATGAGGACAAATGGCCCACATACACAGTTAAAAATAGGGCTGCTCTGCTAAAGGCAGGCAAATGAGTAAAACCACCCAAGCCAGACTGACCAGCAATGTAAATAATTAAAAAGTATAAAAGTATATTTTGTTATGCATTATAAGCTTACTGTTACAGAAACTGGTTCTAGGAGTAGTGCACTGTTGTAAAAAAAAAAATTCTCTTAAAATTACTAGCTTTGGAATCAGGTTTTGTGTTTGGAAAAAAAAAAAAAAATGGAAGCCATGGAAAAAAATCAAAGGAATTGTTAGCAAAGACTTGAAAATGCAAAAAGAAATGAAAACAAAACACAAATAATGACACACATTATATAGTTTAGCAACAAATGGTAAAAGTATGTCCTGTTGTATATTTGAAGATAGGAAATTTGAGTATAATATACTAAGACCTTGGTAAGATGATTTCCTGGAATGTGATAAAGGCATCAATTGGTTGCTATAAGCTGTGCATGATAATGTACAAAGAGAGAAAAATGAGCTATTAGAGTGAGGCTGAAAACGTAAACCCTTTCTCAATTCCCATTTTTCAAGGCAGAAAGTACAAATGGCATCAGGTTAAAGATGAAACCAAGCGTGGCTGTAGTATACTTTTTTAAGATCTTCAAATTAAAACAGTGGCTGGCACAGTCTCTCAGAGCAGAAAACTTTTTAAAAGTCTAAGGGTGCTGTTTACATCAATCTTGTCACCAAAGATTACAGAGGCCTCTTATCTTACAAAGAACATGAATATGGCTTTTAGGTCATAGAATGGACTCATCAGAAATCTGCAAAATTTTTAAGGGAGCTGTCCTGCCATCTTGGACTGAAAGGGGATAAGACAGTTCAACATCAAAATAGGTCTCTCTGGTCCTAACTTTCTACCTTGTATAATCATGATTATAAGTCTCTTCAGCTGCAAATGTAGGTCATTTCTCAATAAAATTATCCTCTGTAAGGGCAGAGGCATGGACCAAAGAGAACAATGGTGTTGAGCTGTAGTCCTAAAATCTTTATTCTCATAAGACTGTTTCAATCCTCAAAGAACTTCTCTGTCTGTGTTTATATCACTTGCTATTTACTAATCGAATATTAAAAGAGGGGATCTTAAAATGAATTCATTTGAAACATTAATAAGCAATGTGCTAACTGATTTAAAATAACTTTATTTTCCAAAACAAAATAATTATAGTATAAAAAATGGCCTTGGTTACATATTTTACAGATCTTTTATATTTGGCTAAATAGAATACAACTGGTTCTCATATATGCTTTTGAGTTCAAACTTTTGTGATTTGTTGTCATAGTTGAAGTAAAATTCAGTCACATATGAATACATAGTAGAAAAATAGAAGTGTATTTTAACAAAATGTTCGGATAATTGTGCATACTCTTCTTTGATAATGCCTCAAAAGATGATTATGGGTTCTACAAAGTTAAAATTGATTTCATTATCTTACAGTTTGAATAGATATGCATTCATTCATGATTTTGTAATATTAAATATCATACACTGATCACTTGAAGAACAGTGGTCATTAAGTAATGCATGTTTTAAAATGTTGATGTTTCCTTATATGATATAAAATAACATTTGCTAACATCACTACTGATATAATAAAAAAAAAGCTTTATATATTGAGATGCTGTCAAGCTTGTGCTATATATACAAGTTTTTCACATTCTCACAGGTGCTTGAATGCTCAAATTTTGTCACTGGTCACAAGGACAATCATTTGTATTCTTTAAATTTATAGGCTTGTTTCATCCATTTTTGATAAAATATCCACAAACTAAAGCAGTCTGAATTACTATATTTCTGTCAGTTATTCGATCAAATGAAAATTAGATTACATGAAAAAAATGCCTAGTTCAAAATGCCACTCAGTTACATGTATGTGCTTTTCCTTGATTCAAGTGTCCCATCTGAATAGACATTAAATATCTTTATGTGTAATTCCCACATCATCACACAGTATATTAAAAGATTAGGTACCTTCTTGCCATGTATATTGTCACCCTGCTTATTTAACTTATATGCAGAGTATATCATGAGAAACGCTGGGCTGGAAGAAGCACAAGCTGGAATCAAGATTGCCGGGAGAAATATCAATAACCTCAGATATGCAGATGACACCGCCCTTATGGCAGAAAGTGGAGAAGAATTAAAGAGCCTCTTGATGAAAGTGAAAGAGAAGAGTGAAAATGTTGGCTTAGAGCTCAACATTCAGAAAACGAAGATCATGGCATCTGGTCCCATGGCAAATAGAAGGGGAAACAGTGGAAACAGTGGCTGACTTTATTTTTTGGGCTCCAAAATCACTGCAGATGGTGATTGCAGCCATGAAATTAAAAGATGCTTACTCCCTGGAAGGAAAGTTATGACCAACCTCAACAGCATATTAAAAAGCATATTACTTTGTCACAAAGGTCTGTCTAGTCAAGGCTATGGTTTTCCCAGCAGTCATGTATGGATGTGAGAGTTGGACTATAAAGAGGGCTGAGCACTGAAGAATTGATGCTTTTGAACTGTGGTGTTGGAGAAGACTCTTGAGAGTCCCTTGGACTGCAAGGAGATCCAACCAGTCCATCCTAAAGGACATCAGTCCCGGGTGTTCATTGGAAGGACTGATGTTGAAGCTGAAACTCCAATACTTTGGCCCCCTGATGTGAAGTGCTGACTCATTTGAAAAGACCCTGATGTTGGGAAAGATTGAGGACAGGAGAAGAAAATGACAGAGGATTAGATGGTTGGATGGCATCACCGATTCAATGGACATGAGTGTGGGTGAACTCCAGGAGTTGGTGATGGACAGCGAAGCCTGGCATGCTGCAGTTCATGGGATCGCAAAGATTCAGACATGACAGAGTGACTGAACTGAACTGCCATGTATCTGTGAGTGGCATCTTACTCTTTCTGAACTTGAACCTATGTCTTGATTTGTTCAAGGAGATCCCAGTAAGTAGGATTTAAGTAAAGGCCTGTCTTCTTTCCACTTCTGTTAAGAATTTTGTGAATAACAACGAGTGTCATGCAAAATGCACAGAAACCATTTTATCCTGTCATTTTTCAACTTGGTCCCACCACTATTTCTAATCTATTTTCTTTTATACACTATTATTTTTTGTTACTAAAAATTAAAATAAGTTCTTAAAATTATAAATATATATAATATTCAGTCATACATATGGATCATTTATATTCATTTCATGTTTAAAAAAACCTTTCTATTTTTCTTTATAGGATGGAAAGTTGTTGGGATAAATAAAACACACAATAATAGGTCAATATGCCACAAATATTCTCGAGCTAGTGCTAGTGCTTAGTCACTCCAGTCATGTCCAACTCTGCGAATCCTGTTGGACTGTAGCCCTCTGGACTCCTCTGTCCATGGAATTCTCCAGGAAAGTATACTGAAGTGGGTTGCCATTTCCTCCTCCAGGGGATCTGCCTGACCCAGGGATAGAGTCCAAGTCTCTTGCATTGCAGGCAGATTTTTTACCATCTGAGCCACCAGGAAAGAAAGAAAGAAAGTGAAAGAAAGTGAAGTTGCTCAGTTGTGTCCGACTCTGCAACCCCATAGACACCAGACTCCCTGTCCATGGGATTTTCAAGGCAAGAGTACTGGAGTGAGTTGCCATTTCCTTCTCCAGAGAATCTTCCCGACCCAGGGATTGAACCCAGGTCTCCCGCATTATAGATAGACACTTTACCGTCTGAGCCACCAGGAAAGCACTACTTAAATATAACTAAATATTTTATTGATATAAATAAATATTCAATACTAATATGAAAATGATGTAAATAAATAACAATATGAGATACATTTGTTTACTTTTCTGGACTTTCTGATAAGTATAAACTTATTTATAGCAAATCAATCTGTTCTTGGAAATTGTCTTCTGTCATTACAGAAGATATTGTGTAATAATAATGACATCTTTCTTACTTTATAGTTAGTCATAGAACCACAGTCATTCTTAGTTTGTATTTTTTCATTTAACAAAATAGGGAAAATGGGACTTTTAGACAAAGCTCCTCTAAAGGGTTTGGTCATTTTCCTGATGCAACTCCTGGTTAAGTGAACTCATCTCAACATTTCATAGAGTGAAACTTTCTTTACCTTCATTCATCCCATCCCCACCTCAACTTCATCCTTTCTTCAACTCCTTCACTTTCCTCTCCCTCCTTCTATTTCTCCTCTTCCCCCATTCTCTTCCCTTTGTTTCTGCCTCTCCTCCTCTCTTTTTTTCTCTTTGAGAGATGAATAATTGGATACGTAGATTAATATTAAGTAACTATCAGTTTTTCCTAGAAAGATTGTGCTCTTCAGAGGAAAAATGAAATAATTTATATCAGAACCAGACCACTTATTTCTAAGACTAAAACCACTTACAGAACTTGTGTTCTATTTGCTCATTTTTTTCTTTTTCCTTAACTTTTTTATATTCTTATTCTAAATACCTGCAGACACTCAGTAGGTAAATTGATTTTCATTTGGCAAATTGAATTTTAAAAACTTTAAGACACTGCTTCTTTCCATGAAGTCCTCCAATGATTATAGGTAGGATTCTTAATTGTAAACTGATGATATGTCTGCTTTACAAGATTATAATGTACCCTATTTATTATAGCATAACTATACATAATCAAATACATAAAAATATAGAAAATAATGGTTTGGATACAAACTCTACTTATAGTGTTCAAGATTATGTTTAGCTCTAAGAAACAGATATCCCTAAACTGACTATAAGACAAAACTTGACTCTCATGTAAATGTAAATAGAGACAGGTTATCCACAGATGGTGTGGCAACTTTGCAGCTAAAAGCCTTCACAGATGAAAACATCTTTCTAGTTTATGGTCTATCATCCCTAGGGTGTGATTCTTGTCTTCATGATCCAAGATAGTAACTAGATGTCAAGCCATTACACTAATGTTGCAGGAGCATGATGAATGGAGAAAAAATAACAAAGGGTGTATCCTTTCTAACAAAGGCCCAAAGGCTAGGCACCATATTTCTGTTTTCTTTCCATTGTCGAAAACTAGTTACATGGCCACATCTGGCTTCACAAAAAAACTGAAAACATGTTTTTATTCTTGGAAACTAAATGCAGAGATAAAATGTGAAGGTTTTAATGCACATTTATGTGAGAAGAGACAGTAAGATCAGAGAAAATGGTACTGAGTGATCTGCAGTTGGTTGAGTCCCAGGATGTAGAACCTTGGATATGGAGGACTGACTATAAAGTTAATGCAAAATTTTGACTATGGAAAGCAGAGAGGTGCCCCTATATGCAGTGTTGTTCAAAGGTCAATTGAATGGATATATAGCTAGTGATATCTTTCTGTTAAGAGATATGCTGTCATTAATTCAATTCTTTGGATACTTGCTATATGCTGGGCCCTGAGTCAAGCACTCCACAGACAGGCATTATAACATGAGCAGATGAAAACAGCAAGGCAAAGAAAAGTGGAAAACTTGGAAATCTGATGCAGGCAGATGGCTAGTCTGTCTGGATATTAAATCAGTTTTCTTTACTCTTTCAGCATATCCATTTACAAAACTGAGAGAATAACATTTATTTTGGAATATGTTGTTAATCCCAACACCAACACCACAAAACAAAATCACATGTTCTTCAAGACTTCAGAATGCTCTCTTCAACTTTACACCTTTTTTACATGATACATCTTGACTGAGACTCAATTAAGAATAGACCAGGACTTCCCAGACAGTCAAGTGGTTGAGAGTCAGCCTGCCTGCCAATGCAGGGGACATGGGTTCAATCTCTGTTCCAGGAAGATTCTCCATGCCACAGGGTAACAATGCCCATGCACTGCAACTCTTGAGCCTGTGCTCTAGAGCCTGTGTTCAGCAACAAGAACATCTACTGCAATGAGAAGCCTGTACACCACAGCTAAAGAGTGGCCACCATTTGCTGCAACTAGAGAAAGCCAAGTGCAGCAACAACGACCCAGTATATGTGAGTGTGCAGGCTCAGTCGTGTCCAACTCTGTGTAACTCCATGGACTGCAGCCCACCAGGCTCCCCTGTCCATGGAATTCTCCAGGCAGGAATACTGGAGTGGGTTGCCACTTCCTTCTCCAGGGGAATCTTCCCAATCCAGAGATTTAACCCGTATCTCTTTCGTCCCCTACATTGGCAGGCAAATTCTTTACTACAAGTGCCACTTGAGAAGCCCAACAAAGACCTAGTGCAATGATAAATAAATAAATTAAAATAACTAAGCAATAAAAGGAATAGACCAACATCTCACCAATCTTCACATAAAATATCTTTAGAATCTTTGAAGCTACTAAGTTACCTCTTATTTAGCCCAAATCTTTCTGTTAATCTATATCCCACCTTCTTTTAACTACTTTCAAGTCACCCTCTAAGGAAAACATTTTTTTTTTAAATAAAATTCTTAGCTATCACTCATTTGCACATCATTCTATGATGCTTATTTTGTATCTATAAACTAAATATGAATTTTTAGATCAATGTAACAAAAATATTTCCATAGAGATTACTCTTTTTTTTGAAGTAGATATGTTTCAAGCTAAGTTATCCATATCGGAATCTATCGAATTTTGTGGTTTTTGCAACATCTATACAAAACTCTTATGAAAATGTGCAAGTCAGTAGGTTGTATTTGTAACATAAAAACAAGCAGTCTCTAAAGTTAATTGGACTGTTCAAAGTCATAGAATCTTTGAATGAGCAATGAAGAGTACCCAATTAATATTGATAGCCAGATAATAAGGTAATAAAGTCTGAAGGAGACTAATAAAAACTCAATGCAAATATACCTCCACAATTATCTCAGTGTAATATACCAATTACAGTACCTACCATTTGTCATGATCAAGACTGACTACTTTTCCATTTGCCTTTTATACATACCTGAACCTCTTTTACTACTTATGGAAATACCTTCAATATATGTGGTTGTAGTGGGGGAGTGATCTTCTGCTAAATTAATTTGCTAGAAGTAATCTACTGACTGCCAATGTAACCCTTCCATACTCCAGACACTCTAGCTATTTCAGGTGTTCAAACTAATAGTCCTCCCAGTAATAATAGGGATCACTCAAACCTCCTGAGGATCACTCGTATCTCATGGTAGACAGATGAAAGAGTTTTCCATGATACATCTCTGAAACAGGTACAGAGAAACAGGATAGTGGTGGCTATCTTGTGCAGATGAAAGAATAAAGAGAAAATGAATTTATCGCTGCATATAGATATGAAGATTTAGAAAAGTCATTTGGAAAATGAAAAAGAATTAATATTCATTTGGATAGCTAGCAAACTGAGAGCAAATTCATGGGAATTTTTAAAAGTCTGGTTTTATTTACTTAGCAGCTTTCATATTTCTTCTCATTTTTTCTTTCTCACTGAGTCCTACAGTTATTGAAAATCACCTTCAAGACTGTATCTGTCCTACCTTTTATAGCATATGTTACTTCTGAATAGGTATACTGAAACAAATTGTTACTAAGCAATTGAGAAACTACACCTGGAATAACGGGCAATCACACAGTAGAAATTTTGGCAAATGGAATTGTTTACCATTGTATGTAATGGGACAACTCGCAATGATTTGGTTTTGTGTTTCCTGCCTACCAAGAAGCTAAATTTAGATGCTATTTTTTCTTGGCAAGTAGCTCACTTTCAATCTCCTGCAGGTTAAACATTCTTTCAAGATTTCTTTGTAGAAGGTTGTTGATTTTATTGTATTTGAAATACAGACAAATATATATATATACACACACATTTACTAGGCATATCACAATACAGCTTATTTATATTAATAAAACATATTAAATTAAGAAAGATTCTTATGCCTATATGTTTTTAGTGGTCTTACAATCATAATTAATATAGTCTCCATAATTTTGCCTTTTCTAGAATGCCATATAGCTGGAATCATATAGTATATATATAGACTTTCAGATTGGCTTAATTCACTTATTAATATATTTCTAAATTTCTTTCAGGTCTTTTTATGAATTCATAGCTTATTTTTTTAGTACTGAATAATATTGTGCTGTCTGGAAATACCATAGTTTATGTATCCTTTCACCTACAGAAGAATATACTGGTTGCTTCCAAGTTTGGGCAATTATAAATTAAGTTAATATAAATGTCTCTGTGCAGATTTCTGAGAGGACACAAGTTATCTTTATTATTTTTGGCCACACCACATAGCATGTGGTATCTTAGCTCCCCTAACTAGAAACACCCACACCCTGTACATTGGAAACCTGGAGACTTAACCATCGGACTGCCAGGGAAGTCCCTAGTTTAAGTTTTTTTTTAGCAAATACCAAAGAACTTCCCTGCTGTGTCATATGACAGCAGTCTGTTTAGTTTTATAAGAAGCTTCCAGCTGCTTTCCAAGGCAGCTGAGCCATTTCTCATTCTCACCAGCAGTGATGAGATTTCTTGTTGCCCTGCCTCTATGCCTCTCATATCTTTGTGGACTCTCCTGCCTACAAAATTAAAATTGCTTTTCTCTCATAAATCTGTCTTATGTCAATTTAGTTATTAGGGCAACTAAAAAACGTAAAAGGGAAAAATGTTCTCCTCCCCTACAGAGCTGCAGCATGAGGATTAAAACTCAGAATTCAGAATATAGTCTTCTATATTGACTCAGACAGTAAAGAATCTGCCTGCAATGAAAAGAGCTGGGTTTGATTTCCGAGTCAGGAAGATCCCCTGGAGAAGGGAATGGCAACCTACTCCAGTATTCTTGGCTGGAGAATTCCATGAGCAAAGGGGCCTGGTGGGCTACAGTCCATGGGGTTGCAAAGGGTCAGACACGACTTCACTTTATATACTTTAAATAATATACAGCCCTGCTCTCTTGTAAAGGAAATTGTTTCCTCGACTAGACTATGCAATCTGTAAATTCTCTGTCTTTTCAATCATAGATCATTTCTCACGGATATATGTTATGTCCAGACCCAGTACATCACCTTTTATATGATAAGCTTTCAAAAGGACTAAAGAATTAGAGATGCATCAGAAATAACTGCACACATATTTATAGAGCTATTTAGATATGTAACCTGCATGGAAGGTTAACGCTCATACTGAAAAACAGATAGAGTAGGTAGAATTTGGAACAATGAATAGAGAGAAGATAAAAACTCAAAGTCAAATATTTTCTCTATGTACACACTTTTATCTGACATCTAATATGTGACCAAATACTCAGATGGCCTCCTACATGTCAATTTTCTTTCATGCCTGAAATTGACTTAGATTTAAAGGGTTTCCCTGGTGGCTCAGTGGTAAAGAATTTGTCTGCCAATACAGAAGACACAACTTAAGTCTCTGGGTCAGGAAGATTGCCCAGAGTAGGAAATGGCAACCCAATCTAGTACCTGTGTGTGGGAAATCCCATGGACGGAGGAAATTGCCCATGAGTCACAATGAGTCAGACATGACTCAGCATTCACTACTACTACTATCCCTACTTCATTGATTTACTAGGTATTTCCCATTTGGGAACATTAAATAAAACAGCAACAAAATAAACCTCATCATCTTAATCCCAAAACAATCTTTTACCTCTATTCTTCTCAGTTAGATAGGACAATTATCAACATAATCTATCTTAAGCCTCCCTCTCATGTGCCTTGCATCCATTCATCATATTAGCAGCACAGTATCCTAGATTGTACACATATTCTTTAGGCCAAGTGTAGATAATGATTATTCTTCTAATCACAACCAAGATGGTGCAGAGTCCTCTCAAGCATTATATTTGAATATACAACTAAAAGTGTAAGTAGGAAGAAGGCTGAGCACCGAAGAATTGATGCTTTTGAACTGTGGTGTTGGAGAAGACTCTTGAGAGCCCCTTGGACTGCAAGGAGATCCAAACAGTCCATTCTGAAGGAGATCAACTCTGGGATTTCTCTGGAAGGAATGATGCTAAAGCTGAAACTCCAGTACTTTGGCCACCTCATGAGAAGTGCTGACTCATTGGAAAAGACTCTGATGCTGGGAGGGATTGGGGGCAGGAGGAGAAGGGAACGACCGAGGATGAGATGGCTGGATGGCATCACGGACTCGATGGATGTGAGTCTGAGTGAACTCCGGAAGATGGTGATGGACAGGGAGGCCTGGTGTGCTGCGATTCATGAGGTCGCAGAGAGTCGGACACGACTGAGCGACCCTGAACTGAACTGAACTGAACTGAGGGATATGTGTGAAGGTGAAGGTGAAGGTGAAGTCGCTCAGTCGTGTCCGACTCTTTGCGACCCCGTGGACTGTAACCTACTAGGCTTCTCCGTCCATGGGATTCTCCAGGCAAGAATACTGGAGTGGATTGCCATTTCCTTCTCCAGAGGGATATGTGTAAGTACATAATATAGTTTTTAAAAATCTAAAAAAATAGGAAATTTAATCTTTAATTCAGTATAAAAATTAATGTCAGTTATACCTTTTAATTATAATTTCCTTAAAAATTGATTTTATCTTTTTCGTATCTAAGAGAGAATAAACAGTGGCCAACTGGAGAGCTCAAATCTTAATTATACCAGTTACTCATCATAACAAATAAACTTTTGTTATTAAATCTCTAGAAAGGGAATATTTTCTATCCAGTAAATACTTGACAAAAATCCCTCTCTCTCCAAATGTTACAATGATCTGTTAATCTTATAAATCAAATACAAAACCTATTTCAAATAATGTCTCCATAAATTAAAAATACAACATTTTCAAAAAAGTTTGAAACAAATTTCATCTAGATAGGTTTAGCACAACCAAGATAATATGATCATCGATTTACTCAAGTCAATCTATTGACAAATATCAGGACTTTGTGAACAAAACAGATTTTCTCAATTATTTGAAAATTGTCATTGATTATAATATTATTTAATGGAAAATAATATTTCAGTGAAGACACAAAGTCTAGTCTGATTGAGTGGCTTTGCGTGCTCAGCCACTAAATCATGTCCAAGTCTTTGTGAGCCCATGGACTTCAGTCTGCCAGGCTCCTCTGTCAATGGGTTTCTCCAGGCAAGACTACTGAAGTCTCCAGACCTCCAGCATCTCCTGCATTGGCAGGCAGTTTATCACTGAGCCACCACAGAAGTACACATTTCACCATGTTTTATCCCTCAAGTCAGAATACATTTTAATAAAATGGTATAGATGTTAACTAGATTTATTGTGGTGACTATTTCACTATATATACATCTACACACACACATACATACACACACACATATATTGAACTACTACATTGTACACCTGAAACTAATGCAATTTTATACATCAATTTTACCTCAATTAAAAAGCAAGGTCACAGATAAGTGATTACCCAAATTTTTTTTTTTTTTTCAATTTTGTAGACAAAACACATCACTTGGGAAGACTTCATTCCTCTAAATGCCAGTTTCCTCAAGGCAGTCTATTTTTTTGGGGGGGGAGGGGTGTATTATGAAAATTAAATGAAATAGTACTGAAAGTACTTAGCATAAGATCTAGTGAATAATAATGGCTAATAATGCAGCTTGTAATATTCCCTAAATAGGCATTTTTAAAGCAACAAACCATAAAGAAAAGTCATTTTTAGCCTAAGCAGTAGTGGCATTTTAGCTGCCTGCATCTAACTTTTACACTGAATGGTACAAGAACACCTCACGGGAAGAAGAAATGGAGCAAGGCTAAGAATCACCAAAATATGACAAGGTTCTCCTCCTCCATTCTCAGTCCAGGGAGGATGGATGAAATGACCAATGATAGATTGGAAAATCTGCCTTTGGCAACATGTTGAAAATATTGCAGAAGAAAAGTAAATTGTTAGGGATCCAAAACTTCCTAACAAACCTACCAGGAGCACTGTCTAACAAAATGCTCCCTGCTATTTATGTAACCATATATCAGCTAAGGTTGAGTTTCCCTTGTGACTCAGACGATAATGAATCCACCTGCAATGTGGGAGACCTGGGTCTGATCTCTGGCTTGGGAAGATCCCCTGGAAGAAGGCATGACAACCCACTCCAGTGTTCTTGTCTGGAGACTCTCCATAGACAGAGGAGCCTGGCGGGCTGTAGTCCATAGGGTCGCAAAGAGTTGGACACAACTGAGTGACTAAGCACAGCACAACACAACTAAGATTATTTACTGAGGAAATAATTATATAATGAAAATAATATAAAACAGATTCACAGTAGACTATTGATGAGCCAGCACTTTCAAAGCAGAAAAGCAAATAAAGCAATATCAAACTAAGTTAGAACTTTAGTGTGATAGAACTTTATGATAGAGGGACCTGAAATATAACTGGGATTTCTAAGTTATAGTCAGAGGAATCTTTGATGGAAGTCATGTTACTAAGAATCCCCACAGAAGTAGGAGAAGAAGGGGTTGGGGAAATGATCAAGAGGGAGAGGAAGAAGAGAAAAGGCAGGAGAAGGAGGAGAAGCAAAGAAAAAGACAAATATAAAAATTTCTATGATTGCAAAAGTTTAGGAAAAGGATTCTTAGTTAAGATGTTTTCCAAGACTTGTAATACCCAAGAGTCCAATATAACCAAGGTGCCAATACATTTTACCTTAAATATACCCAAGATTCCAATAAGTTTTAGCAAACAGAAATTTATCTTGGTCAAATCTATCATTTCCAAATATGTTGGGACATAAAAATCATGCTTTTTGTCATAAAGTTTTTTTAATGGAACAGTTGTTTGGGATTGATGAAAGCTCCATACTTAGATCATTTGTTTGCTACTTCATAAATTTTTAAGGGTAATGAAATCTCTTTGAATCTTTAGCAACTAGTAGAATGCATGACAAATTAGTTGTATTTTTCTTCACCTAGAAATCTCTTAACACTTGTTTTCAGCTAAAAGTACAATAATCACTTCGTTCTGGAAGTTTTTCAGACCCATCAGACCTAGTCAAGTCTCCTATCTCATATAATTTCATTTAATTTTTTACTTTACTTCCAGAGCCCCATCACAATTTTAATTAAATAATTTATTATGACATCATTAGCATGTTTTTTTTTTTTTTCCTACAGAATGGGTAAGGTGAGGTGAAGTCGCTCAGTCGTGTCCGACTCTTTGCGACCCCGTGGACTGTAACCTACTAGGCTTCTCCATCCATGGGATTCTCCAGGCAAGAATACTGGAATGGGTTGCCAACAGAATGGGAGGAGGTATCAATTCTGATGTAATAATCTTTGTAGCCATAGGACTTAACACAGGTTGCAGGATTTGATGGATGCTCAGAAGGAAACTGTTATTGATTGAATGAATACATTGATGCTCAGAAAAGTGATATGACTATCTACAATAGAACCAGTTAAAAAGGAACAAGTTTAAGCAATCCAGATCTAAAACACAGCTCATAACTCTTTCTTCTAGTCTTTATATTTTTTTAGTTTGGTAGCCACAAGGCACTTCTGTCTGTTTGAATTTAAATTAGTTAAATACAAAGTAAAGTTTAGGGACTTATTCAAACTAGCCAAATTTCAAATGTTCAGTGTCTTACATGACCAATGGTTAGCACCCTGGAGAGTGCAGACAAATTTTCCCATCTTGGCAGAAAACTCTAAACAGACATCATTGCTCTTAGTTTACTCTATCAAAAAAGTGATTAATTCTCTTGCAGAATTTAAATGTTAATTATATCTACTGCAGGATTATGTCTTTCTTGGAGTTTATTTCCCAAGAGAGTTAGTTAATATTTTAAAAATGCACAAAAAAAAAAACAAAATTCAGCTTGAAACATAAACTTGAATAGTTTTAATATACAGGTTAAAATATTGTAAAATGGTAATGTGAAAATAACAATGAGCCTCTGACATATTTATGCTGATGACAGACAGTAAGAAATTAGTCTCATTTTGATAGGAGAAATTTAATTAAGATAGATAATTTGACACCGCTTATTTCTACAAAGAACAATGTAAAATGAGGGTCAGTTTAATTTGATCAGCACGGATAAGCCAAATAAAGGGAAAGAATAAAGAAATGTATTATGACCTCAATATTAATTTGAGACATATAAATCGACCTCATTATCTGGTTATTACAATTATTAAATTTGGTAGATTAAAGACAAGGACATTAGGAAAGTAGCAAAGTATATTATGCAGAAATAAAAATTGACTCCTTCTGTTAGCAAAAAAATAAAAATAACAGGAAAATATTATTGTCTACATTTTAATAAAATATCTTAAAATTCATTTCTGTTGTTTTTAAATTTTTTCAATGTTTATGGAATTTATTTGCATATTTTAAAAGAA
>SJYT01061664.1:101096-118539 GCA_006410635.1 Cephalophus harveyi
GACTCTTTTGTTGACCATGATGGCTACTCCATTTCTTCTGAGGGATTCCTGCCCGCAGTAGTAGATATAATGGTCATCTGAGTTAAATTCACCCATTCCAGTCCATTTTAGTTCACTGATTCCTAGAATGTCAACGTTCACCCTTGCCATCTCCTGTTTGACCACTTCCAATTTGCCTTGATTCATGGACCTGACATTCCAGGTTCCTATGCAATATTGCTCTTTACAGCATTGGATCTTGCTTCTATCACCAGTCACATGCACAACTGGGTATTGTTTTTGCTTTGGCTCCATCCCTTCATTCTTTCTGGAGTTATTTCTCCACTGATCTCCAGTAGCATATTGGGCACCTAATGACCTGAGGAGTTCCTCTTTTGGTATCCTATCATTTTGCCTTTTCATATTGTTCATGGTGGCCAGGAGGAGACACCCCATGTCCGAGGTCAGGGGTGGCCAGGAGAAGCCACTTGGTGCCTGAGGCCAGGGGCTGTGACCCTGAGGAGCCACCTGGAGCCAGAGGCCAGGGGCAGCAGCTGGGAGGAACCACCTCACGCCTGAGGCCAGGGGTGGCAGCTGGGAGGAGCCACCCACACCCAAGGCCAGGGCTGGTGGCCAAGAGGAACAACCCGAGGAGTGGTGGCTGTGCAGGCGCAGGAGGGCCTAGAGGAGCTATCCCACGTTGAAGGTCAGGAACAGCGGTGGTAAGGAGATACCCCTCATCCAAGGTAAGGAGCAGTGGCTGTGCTTTGCTGGAACAGCCGTGAAGAGATACCCCACGCCCAAGGTAAGAGAAACCCAAGTAAGATGGTAGGTGTTGCAAGAGGGCATCAGAGGGCAGACACACTAAAAACATACTCACATAAAACTAGTCACTCTAATCACACTAGGACCACAGCCTTGTCTAACTCAATGAAACCAAGCCATGCCTGGGGGGCAACCCAAGATGGGCAGGTCATGGTGGAGAGGTCTGACAGAACGTGGTCCACTGGAGAAGGGAATGGCAAACCACTTCCGTATTCTTGCCTTGAGAACCCCATAAACAGTATGAAAAGGCATGAAAGAAAGGGACAACAATAATTTATAATATGAATAACTTTTAACACTGCTCTTGCTGACTTCCTTCTTTTCACACATTTTCCCACTTTTATACCCTCTATTTTTGCTGTCTTTTCCTTTTATGTTTTTGCATGTTAATAGGCAATATTCGGTTCTTCCCAGTGGCACTAGTGGTAAAGAGTCCACCTGCCGATACAGGGACACAAGTGAAGTGGATTCGATCCCTGGGTCTGGAAGATTCCCTAGAGTGGGAAATGGTTCCCACTCCAGTATTCTTGCCTAGGAAATCCCATAGACAGAGGAACCTGGTGGATTACAGTCCATGGGGCCTCAGAGAGTCAGACACGGCTGAATGACTGAGCACAGGCAATATTAGTACCGTCTGACTGAGGTTTAGGGTCCTGTATTTATGTCTCACTGCGACACTAGATACTTTCTGTGATCTTCCGGCTTTTTACTTTGTTCATATTGCTGTGCTATTCTTGAGGTGACTCACCATGATGACTATACGCCATTTGCAGCCATTCACTAGAAGGGGGACTCTGAGGGTGATCCACAGCAAATTAGTAAATCAGGAAGTTTGACAGTGGACATGGAGCCTGGAGTCTTATCACAGATTATCTTTGATTGACTGGAAGTCTGGAAGTGGGTGAGGAGAATATAAGGTTGAAAGAGCACTCCTGGTTCCAAACTTGGGTATATAATGACTTAATTAAGTCAATAATCTACTTGCTTTTAAGTTAGTTGCATTAAAAAAAAAAAAAAGCCCCCCAAACAATGCATTTATCCACATTGTGTAGAAGAGATAGAATCTGGAATATTTCCTCTTCAGAGTCCAGTAATAGCACAAGCATTGCATAGACAAACTTATTTTCATGTGAGCACAACATTATTTATCTGGATCCTTTCACTCTCGAAGCAGTGCTCAAAGTAGATTTAATAGAAAACTTCAGTGTTAGGAAATATCTATGAATGCAAACTGCTACTTTGAAACAGAAGTCTAGCTAATATATTTTTTAATCAATTTCAAATGATTTTCTTATGATTTGCTTCCTATACATAGACTTTCTACTCAGACTAACCCACCAACACTAACATTTCACTAGACCACCTATTTATGAATCATCTTTTAGAGAATTTCAAAGCAGCACTGGTAACTGATAACTAATTGTTTAAGTCTAAGTACTGAGATGTCGTGTGTAAATGGAGAAGAGAGTGACTTATTAAATTCTAAAACTATCACACAACAAAAGGTAGCATACTGATCATAAGTAAGAGTTAATGCTTAAAAAATCTCAGATGATAGTCATCAAATAAATGTTATATTGTGAATGTGAGAATTTTAAAGCTATCCTGGTGTTTTATTAACTCATTTAATTTTCATAGCATAGACACAGAAAATAGAAAGTGATTTTGACTCTAGGTTTGCATTTGATTTAAAATATATTCTCAAATTATCACAATCAATGTCACAAATACACTGGAATAAATCAAAATTATAATCATTGTATCATGATGCATCGATCAATGGTTACTAGAAAAAAATGCCATCAAACTAATGAAAGTTAAGTTGAAATTTAACTATAAGCTGACAGATGTAAAATGAATATATTCCAAGTCTGTTTTTGGTTCTAAAGAGTTTCAGTTCTCTGAAATAATGAACTAACTTTTTCTTACAATATATATACACACAGAGAAACACACACATACAGATATGTTTGTGTGTGTATGTGTGTGTGTGTGTGTGTGTGTGTGTGCGTGTGTATACACACTGTCTGAGCACCAGGGAAGCCTGGCTGAAATTCAGGAGACCTGAGTTTAATTCATGGGTCAGTAAGATCCCCTCGAGAAGAGAATGACTTCCCACTCTAGTATTCTTGCCTTGAAAATCCTATGGACAGGACAACCTGTCAGGCTATAGTCCACAGGTTCGCAAAGAGTCAGACATGACTGAGCAACGAACACTTTCACTTTTTTCAAACATGCATACATGTACATGTATCCGTGTATGTGTGTTTCCAATGCAAACCAAGAAAAAAACTATATTTAAAAAAAAGCTATAAGTTTTGAGTTTTTTCAAGAATAGCAATGGAAACGTTGTTAGTTTTCAAAGCAAATTAAGAGCTCTAAGAGATTAAAATGGACAATAGAGATTTTTAATTAAAATAACCAATTAAAATCATACAACTCAAAATGAAAAAAATATGCAATAAAATAATGTGACTCCGTAACTTTATCCTAAATTTAGTTCATTTTGAAATGCCACTGAAACACAAATATGATTTCTGCCTAGTTATTGGCTGTGAATACACACATTTTAGAATAGAATGGTCATATAGTTTATATCTCCTTTGCTACTTCCATGTGAAAAAAAATTAGTTTTCATAGGGAAAAAGTATTTCAGGTGAGGCAGAAAGTAGATAGGCCTCCTGTGTGTGTGTGTGTGTGTATGTGTGTGTGCTATGCTGCTTTATTCATGTTCGACTCTTTGCAACTCTATGGAATATATAGCCCTCCAGGCTCCTCTGTCCATGGGATTCTCCAGGCAATAATATTGGAGTGGGTTGTCAGGCCCTCCTCAGTTTGTCCTATAGGGTAAACAATTGGAAATATTTCACCTGTGGACTGAAATCCCAAGACAAGAATGGTTGGATAAGCAAGGAAGGAGGCTGGGCCCTGCCAAGATCAAAGATAAAAGGCCATATACTTTTCATTTTCAAAGTCAGGAGACCTCCCCAACTGCACATGAGCAGAAAGGTTCCTTGGAGGTCAAAAGTGGAGTGATGTCAATTGATACCACTACCCATAGGCCTCTTCTGTAGAATCCATCTCGGATAAGAGATGCATGCACACATGAGAGGATACTGAGATACACCCAGGCAAGTCAAAGTGATTGATCAAAGGAAACCTGGAAGTAATGCCTCATAGTTGACTTAAACTGTCACGAGAGTATGTCTTAGGGATTCTTCCTCTTGTGTCTATCTTGTGTCTGCTCTTGTGTCTATCCACAGGTACTGTACTCTTTTTCCTCCTAATACATATTTTACTTGCTCCACTGCTTTCTGTGTTTGTGGGGGTTCTTTTTCTGCAAAGCTGAAGGGCCAGAGCCTTGTCACTGACCACTGGTCACCATGACCCAACCTCAATCTCTGGCCAGAAACTGAAACTCTGCTTCAAGCCATAACATGGTCGAGGCCACCCAAGTTCACAAGAACACTTTTGGCTTCAGTTTGTAGTTGTATAATTATGCATGCTAAATATCATTTTCCTGGTGACTTAGACAGTAAAGAATATATCTGCAATGCAGGAGACCTGGGTTCGATGCTTGGGTCAGGAAGATCCCCTGGAGAAGGGAATGGCAATCCACTCCAGTATTCTTGCCTGGATAATTCTATGGACAGAGGAGCCTGGTGTGCTACAGTCTATGGGGTTGTAAAGATTCAGACACAACTGAGCAACAAATACTATACTTTCACTATACTTTCATTATTAAATTTCATTATGAAATTTCAGTTTTCAATGAAAACTATATCCTCCTTAAAGGGACTGAATGATACAAAAGAGACAACACGCCATCCTGTTTTCTTCCTGAAGATGCAAAGAACCACAAAAATTGCTGATGCTGTCACAAGTTTTCCATAATTTTTCCCGTAAACTTTCAGAAAACATGTTTACCTGATTTGAGAAGAGCTTTTAATTTTCAATTCAAGAAACTAACAGGTGAAACGGGAATAAACAATAATTCTCCAAAGGCCCATTTACTTTAGTTGCCTATATCAGCAGTTTATTTTGAGACTTTTAAGCAGAAATACATTCCTGAAATCCAATTTATTTGAGGAGTATTTCAGATAACGATATAAGTAACTGTAAGATAAATACTCTATTCTTAATATTATCAGCTATTTTCTTCCATATGAAAAGAATTTTAAGAGAAGAAAAAGACAATTTAGAAATAGGTCCCATTATAAGCAGAAATAAAATATATAAACTGAAGTGTAGACACTATAATGACAGCTTGATAAAAATGTAAGAAATGAAAACCTTATTAAAAAAACTGATGTTAATATCTTTCTAGTTTTCAATATATCACAGTTTTTTCTTTTATAAAATAACATATACAAATAATTTTAAAAGAAGAAAGTTACATTTTAAAGTATTTTACCAGTTATACACTGTGTAGAATATATTCTCAAGATTGGACTGAATTTTTCAAAATTAATATTTAGAAGTTATATGTCCAAAATAATGAAATATTGTTTTTAATGAAAATGTGTTGTCAGAAACACTTCAGTTACTATAAGAAGACAAATGGAATAACAAAGATATTTTAAATGTAAAAAATGTGTATTTGGCTTAGAAACAAGGAAAGAATTTCGGACACACGCTGCAAATAATTTTTAAAGTTTCCATAGATACAGAATAGAGATTAATTTTATTTTTACTTTATTTTACTTTACAATACCGTATCTGTCTCTTATACACATCTAGATGTGTATAAGAGACAGGTTATACACTGTGTAGAATATATTCTCAAGATTGGACTGAATTTTTCAAAATTAATATTTAGAAGTTATATGTCCAAAATAATGAAATATTGTTTTTAATGAAAATGTGTTGTCAGAAACACTTCAGTTACTATAAGAAGACAAATGGAATAACAAAGATATTTTAAATGTAAAAAATGTGTATTTGGCTTAGAAACAAGGAAAGAATTTCGGACACACGCTGCAAATAATTTTTAAAGTTTCCATAGATACAGAATAGAGTACAACCAAATGATGAAAAACACAAAGAACTGTCCCAGAATCCTCTCTTGAGAATATTTGGGGAAGTGAATATATATGAACCCTATAAAAAACTAACATTCCCAAATAAATAAGTGTAAAAGTGAGATTGGATCCTGAGGCTTAAAAAGTAGGATGAACAAGGTAAACAGAAAGAATACCATTAGAAGACAGCTTTCTGCCCTCCCATCCTCCACCTGTGTTGCCCAAGTGAGCTTGTTCTCTGGGATTAGTTACATCCTTCCTTTTTGGGGAATCCTAAGGCTGATCATTGAAAAAGCAAGAGAGTTCCAGAAAAACGTCTATTTCTGCTTTATTGACTATGCCAAAGCCTTTGACTGTGTCGATCACAATAAACTGTGGAAAATTCTGAAAGAGATAGGAATACCAGACCACCTAACCTGCCTCTTGAGAAACATGTATGCAGGTCAGGAAGCAACAGTTAGAACTGGACATGGAACAACAGACTGGTTCCAAATAGGAATAGGAGTACGTCAAGGCTGTATATTGTCACCCTGCTTATTTAACTTATATGCAGAGTACATCATGAGAAACGCTGGGCTGGAAGAAGCACAACCTGGAATCAAGATTGCCAGGAGAAATATCAATAACCTTAGATATGCAGATGACACCACCCTTATGGCAGAAAGTGAAGAGGAGCTGAAAAGCCTCTTGATGAAAGTGAAAGAGGAGAGCAAAAGAGTTGGCTTAAAGCTCAACATTCAGAAAACGAAGATCATGGCATCTGGTCCCATCACTTCATGGGAAATAGATGGGGAAACAGTGGAAACAGTGTCAGACTTTATTTTTGGGGGCTCCGAAAAATCACTGCAGATGGTGACTGCAGGCATGAAATTAAAAGACGCTTACTCCTTGAAAGAAAAGTTATGACCAATCTAGATAGTATATTCAAAAGCAGAGATATTACTTTGCCAACAAAGGTCGATTTAGTCAAGGCTATGTTTTTTCCAGTGGTCATGTATGGATGTCAGAGTTGGACTGTGAAGAAAGCTGAGCGCTGAAGAATTGATGCTTTTGAACTGTGGTGTTGGAGAAGACTCTTGAGAGTCCCTTGGACGGCAAGGAGATCCAACCAATCCATTCTGAAGGAGATGAGCCTTGGGATTTCTTTGGAGGGACTGATGCTGAAGTTGAAACTCCAGTACTTTGTCCACCTCATGCGAAGAGTTGACTCATTGGAAAAGACTTTGATGCTGGGAGGGATTAGGGACAGGAGGAGAAGGGGACGACAGAGGATGAGATGGCTGGATGGCATCACTGACTCGATAGACGTGAGTCTGAGCGAACTCCGGGAGTTGGTGGTGGACAGGGAGGCCTGGAGTGCTGCGATTCATGGGGTCGCAAAGAGTCGGACACGACTGAGCAACTGAACTGAAGGCATGTCACAATGACTCCTCTGGTCATTGTTAGATAATTAAAACCTCTGCTTTCTTTAGTCAAGAAAAAATTTGTTTAGTTCAACCTATTTTTGTAATCAATATATCCAGTCCTGGAAAACAAGAAACAAATCATAAGAAAAAAAACAAAAACAAAAAAAACATGAAGCTTTTTCCTTTTTGCATACAAATTTCCTAACAACCTCCAAAAATGGAAAGAGGATGAACGTTGGAAAAGAATAAGTGAAGGGCAGGAAAACTCTGCTTTGACGTTGTCTCAAGGATTTGGAATTGAAACACAGTGTTTAGTATCTTAAGGAAGCTCCATAGTGTTCTCCATAATGGCTACCAAATGACACAGCCATCCCACTACTGGGTATATAACACAGAGAGAACACTAATTCCAAAAGATACATGCACCCTGATGTTTATTGCAGCACTACTTACAATTGCCATATTATACAGGACATAAGTGAAAGTGAAAGTCACTCAGTTGTGTTCAACTCTTTGAGACCCCATGGATTGTAGCCTGCCAGGCTCCTCTGTCCACAGAATTCTCCAGTCCGCAATACTGGAACAGGTAGCTATTCTCTTCTCCAGGGGATCTTTCCAGCTGAGGGACTGAACCCAGTTCTCCTGCATTGTAGGTAGATTCTTTACCATCTGAACCACCAGGGATGTCCATATAGGACATGAAAACAACCTAAATGCCTATCAACAAAGGAATGGATAAATAAGACACAATACATATATACAATGGAATATTAGCCATAAAAAAGAATGGAAATAATGCCATTTGCAGCAACACGGATAGATCTAGAGACTGTCAAACTGAGATAGACCCAGAAAGAAAAATATCATATGATATCACTTACATGTGGAATCTAAAGAAAAGGGTAAAGTTCAGTTTAGTTCAGTCGCTCAGTTGTGTCTGACTCTTTCTAACCTCATGGATTGCAGCATGCCAGGCTTCCCTGTCCACCACCAACTCCCGGAGCTTACTCAAACTCATGAAAAATGGTACAAAAGTACAAATGAACTTGTTTACAAAACAGAAATAATCTCATGGATGTAAAAAACAAAATTATGGTAAGGAATACTGGAGTGGGTAGCCTTTCCCTTCCCCAGGGGCTCTTCCTAACCCAGGGATCAAATCTGGGTCTCCTGCATTGCAGGCAGATTCTTTATATTTTGTAGTTTTAATCATGAAAAGTGAGAAGTTAATAATGTAACTTTTTAGGTCTCTGTGAATTGATATGTGTGTGTGTGTTTATATGTGTGTGTGTGTGTATATATATATGTGTGTGTGTGTGTGTGTAAAATCAATGAATTGTTCTTATAGTTATCATGAGATTATATTCTGTTTTCCTTAACGATAAGTGTTATCATTCTCCTTAATAAGTGTGTTCTCTATCGAGAATACTAATCACACATTTACATACAGGAGACCTTTCTTTGTGTCAGAATACTAAACATACTTTTCAGCATGTACTTGTTTACACATATAGGAATGCTTTTTCCTTTATATTACTAAACACCATAACAATGAGAAAAAATATATTTTTCTTGTATAAGGATCCTAATTCCTTATAGTAGAATAGCCTAAGTGTCTTATGTGTTCACATCTATTTTCTTTCTGTACTCAATTTGCCTCAAATGTACTTGATTACATAATTCTCTGTAATTATTTTGGACAAGTTATTATAATATAGCACAATATAGTAAAATGCCTACTTTTATCAATAGAAACATATTGACAGACAAATCTAAAGAACAATCATGAAGAGTAGCCTTTTCACTCATTCAGTGACACCAAGACTTAACAAATTACAAATAAATGTATTTACAACCCTAAAATGCATGGCTAATGTCATGTCATTTACAAATCTGGAAATAACACAAAAGCTCCGATGTATTCATTCAGTGTAGATAGTAATACAGGAAGGCAACTCTTTATTTCCTGTATTAAATATAAATACTTGGATGAAACCACAGGTGTAGGGATCAACTCTAAATTTATTAGTTAGTAACTATATAACAATAAAAGAGCAGTTGCTCTTTTGTCAAATTATTTTTCTACTTTAGTTTCACTAATCCTGACACAGGTCTTTGGAGGTAAATAGCAGCTAGCAAATGAAAACCTCTGTCAGCTTCTCAATGGTTCTCATATTTTTTAACTTTTGAAAACAACTAAACCAATAAAACAAAGCAATTAAAAACAAAAACATATCTGGGGGATAAATTTAGCACTTGCTAAACTTTTCTAAAATAAAACTATTTTTAAGATAATAATATTAAATTATATAGATTTAAACATTATAAATGAAAAAAAATAAGCAATAAACATTTAAATAAAATTTAAAAATAAGGCATTATATTTGCTTTATGAATTCCCTTAATATATCTTCATATTTTTACATTACTCAATGCATAAAAATTATGCCACTAAATGAGTTCAGTTTTCTTCACCCTTTTCCTATCTCTCTCCAGAATAAATAAATAAAACAGGCACATTCCAAGCCAGATAACTATAATAAGATTCAGTTTCTCAAAAGGGCATTCAACAGACAAGAAGTTATATAGAGGCACAGATTGAAATGTCACTATCTGATAAATTATGCTGATACACTTAAGCAATTTAAATAATTCAGAGGAATAACAAAGGGATTTAGTCATTTGGCTAAAACCCTGAATAATTATTAATCCAATAACTTTAAATCTCTTTTTAACTGCGTGGTTCCAGATATAGTACAAGAAGGTAGCAGTAAGTTTCAAATTATAAAAGCATTCAAAGGAGAAAGTTTTGAAGATTAATATTTTAATATATTTATAAAGGTAAAAGAAAACATTCTGATCTTAGATGAAAAGTAAATATTTCCTACATTTTTTTAAGATATTTCTTCCAGTATGAATACTATTTGGGGTCTCTTTTGCTCTTGGGCAGTAACAATTGAAATAATGGTATATATATAAAGGCTTTATGTTGACTTTTTCAATAAATGTCAACTTAGTACTAAGTACAATTGTGTTAGACTGATAAAATTTCTTATCATTGCAAATGCCTTCATATAGAAAAAGAAAAAGAAAGAAAGAAGCAAAAACGCACAAAAAAGCAAAATTTAAAATGAACAAAAAGAGAGAAAGAATAAAGATTTCCAGTTGATCATGTGATGCGTAACGCTTTGAATATATTGTTTTATTCATTTTTGGTTCTGTTGTCATGGGATGAAGCTTTTCAGTGTCACTGCCTGTCTTATAAAAACTCAATATAATACTTGATAAGAAGCAAAGAGCATTGACAGAATAAACAACTATTTTCAATAATTAGTGAGGGGAATTATGCACCTCTTTCAAGTTAAGGAAATCTGAAACTCCTTGTTTAGGATGCAGTGTGAATGTCTCTTTGCAGGAAGCACATCACATTTCTCATTTCATTTCTCACCTCATTAACTCCCTTGACAAAAGATGTATGCAGATCTTGGAAGGGTTCAAAGTCTTTCCTTTGAAAGTCTCAGATACTATGAACTGTAAGAGTGGGAGTGTCTATCAATTTCACTTGGATAAGAAGCATTTTTCAAAAATAATATTTTTCTTAGGGTTCTACAAATTCTTCCAATCTAACTGAACTGTGTGTCTGAACAGCTCTAATTTTGAATGAAATAGAAGAAATATAGTTAGAAAAGAACTTTGAAAATTAAGTGATTTGTTATAGTCAAATGACACAATTTGGAAACATTGTAATTAACTTTTCACTTGACATTATTTTATCCTCTTAATGAAGAAAACTAGTAGAATGGCTAAACAGGAAAAGCACTTTTTTTATTTCAGTTACATGTACCTACTTCCTTGAATGAGCAATAAGTAATATGAAAATGTAATGGAGGGCTATCAATGCTACATGAGGATCCTAACACATTCTGTTTAGTTCAATAATATGGACAGTATTGAAATTTTATTTTATTGACAGTCACGCCATTGTTAATCTCAGTGACTTCGTACACCTACTTTTTAAATGCTTACAAAACTCACTGATTACCAAACAATAAAATTATAATGCTAACTCCTTGAAATTAGAATGAACTAAACATCCTTAGCAACTTCCTTTTTAATTACAGAAATGGTTGGAGGTATTTCACAATTACCATTTCTATGACATCTCTTGAAAATGATAATAACCTCTTTCAAAGCTCACTGAAGTCAATGAATAATAACTTTACAAGAATATCCTGCATAATTGCTTACCTCTTCTAAGCTAAGTGACCTACCCAGTTAGTAGCCACAAAATATGTAACATATTCTTATCACACATCAAGTATCAGATTTATATTAATATCCTTTTATGAATAAATATGTAAAAACTAAAAATCACTGTGGCCAAAGAGAAATATGGATTTAAGTTCCTTCTAAAGTCTGCTCATTCAGAGTCCTCTCTTGGTAAAGATAACGCCACTTTATCCAGTTGCTCAAGCAGAATCTAAGGAGATCACATTTATGCATGTTTTTTCATCCTTCATATCTGTTTATTTTAGCATATTTTTCCAACTCTAGTGTGCTGTTTTTGTTGTTTTTTTAATTTGCTGCATCTGGTCTTAGCTGAGGCACGAGGGATATTTCATTGCTGAGCAGTCTCTCTACTTGTGGCATACAGGCTCAGTAGTTATGTCATGCAGAGTCTAGAATTTGCGGGCTCAGTAGCTGTATAATGCAGGCTTAGTTGCCCAGGCACGTGGAATCTTAATTCCCTGACCAAGGATCAAACCCACGTCCCCTACATTGCAAGGTTCACTGGGCCACCAGGAAAGTCCCCCCCAACTCTAAACTCATATTCTTACTGTGTCCATTTTTTCCATCTTTCTTAGAATTACATGATTTTGCACTAGGAATATTGCAAAAAATTTCTTAATTTATTTTGCCTCCATTTCTGCCCCATATTACTTGGCTGGTCAAATAATTTATTTATTTTTTTTTTTAAATTTTTATTTATTTATTTATTTATTTTTTAATTTTATTTTTACTTTATTTTACTTTACAATACCGTATTGGTTTTGCCATACATTGACATGAATCCACCATGGGTGTATATTAGCTCCCAATCCCGAATCCTCCTCCCACCTCCCACCCCACATCATCTCTCTGGCTCATCCCTGTGCACCAGCTCCAAGCATCCTGTATCCTGTATCGAACATAGGCGTATGCTTCGTTCTTACATGTTAGTTTACATGTTTCAATGCCATTCTCCCAAATCATCCCACCCTCTTCCTCTCCCATAGAGTCCAAAATACGTGATGGAATTTCTCTGATTAAAATCCACCAATGATTTCTATCTTATTTCACAGAAAATTCAATTCTGCCTTCACTACAAATTTTTAATTACCCAATCTTGGAAGACTTGCTTACTGCTGTGAACTTATAAGTTAGAGTAATTGGTCTTGCTATTGCAGTTTTCATTAATCCATGAATATTTGATATTTAAAATTATTGTGTAACCCAAAATAGGTAAGACATTTATCAGTCTGAATATGAGATATCATTATTGAAGTAAAATATGAAGCAAAACATGAAAATACTATTTTTAAAAAATTCTTAAATGCATATTCAATGTAAACTAAATGCAGTTGTTAATACATAATGTATTCCATGAATTCCCTACTATCTCATTAAAACTTGCATTCCTTGGGGTGGTACAGAAGGGAAATGTGAATTAGCCTTTATTTTAGTCATCAGATATTCTGTGGCTATCAAAGCCTAGTTTTTGAATTTTAACAAAAATTTTAGGTGATTTTAACAAAAGCTGAAGATTGAGAACCATGCCGTAAAGGATACACATGAAAAGGTCAATTATAGAAATTCATACATGTTATTTTGTGGATTTCAGTGTAGAAGTTTGAGACAGAGATAGCAATTTGGAAATGATCAGCACATAAATAACATTTAAAACCACGCAGATAGTGGAAATTACCTATATTGCATGGGATGAAACAGCAGTGCCAGGACTGAGGCCAATATTTCCAGTTGGCTTCTAGGAGCCCCTAGAAAGACAGGGACACTGGGGATGTGATGTAGTTTTAATTCTGGCAATGAGTTTAGTTTCCCAGGTGGTGCTAGTGGTAAAGAACCAGCCTGCCAATGCAGGAGATTAAAGAGTCACAGGTTCTGTCCTGGGGGGATGGCAACCCACTCCAGTACTCTTGCCTGGAGAATCTCATGGACAGAAAAGCCTGGTGGGCTATAGTCTATAGGGTCTCACAGAGTCGGAGACAACTGAAGCGACTTAGCACACACACAGTGAGTTTGGAAAGCTACTTTTAATTCCTTAAACCTTTATTTTGTGAAATGAGGCAAATCTCTTCAAAATGTCTATTTTATTTTTATTGCAATTTTAAATAAAAATTTCATGCCAATTTATTATGTTTATCATTCTTTTGTAATATTTGTTTTTGAGTCACAAGAATATGTATTCTTTAAATAAAGATTTATGATAAACGTATAATTAATTAGGGGGGAAAGAACTAAGTAGGAAAAGGAGGAAGTAATAAACAGTGTCCATGGAAGCTAAGTTCAGCACACTTTAAAAAGTTCTTGTTTATGTATAACAACTGGCTCTCTAGAAAAGAAAAAAAAATGATGAGCAATATATGCCAATTTCTGTTCTGTAACTTTAAGCAGGTTTGATCAGAGTTCGTGAGAAACATATAATTGCATTACATTATATAGTATTTCTGCCACAAAAAAAGTAATAGATAAAAAATAACATTAAACACAGAGAATGTATAACTAAATGTAGTAAAATATTAGAAACAAATGAGTGTTTATCACTAGCTTCATATAATTAGTACAGTGGAAACAGTGTCAGACTTTATTTTTGGGGGTTCCAAAATCACTGCAGATGGTGATTGCAGCCATGAAATTAAAAGACGCTTACTCCTTGGGAGAACAGTTATGACCAACCTAGATAGTATGTTAAAAAGCAGAAATATTACTTTGCCAGCAAAGGTCCGTCTAGTCAAGGCTATGGTTTTTCCAGTGGTCATATACGGATGTGAGAGTTGGACTGTGAAGAAAGCTGAGTGCCAAAGAATTGATGCTTTTGAACTGTGGTGTTGAAGACTCTTGAGAGTCCCTTGGACTGCAAGGAGATCCAACTAGTCCCTCCTAGAGGAGATCAGCCCTGGGATTTCATCGGAAGGACTGATCCTCAGGCTGAAACTCCAATACTTTGGCCACCTCATGCGAAGAGCTGACTCATTGGAAAAGACTCTGATGCTGGGAGGGATTGGGGGCAGGAGGAGAAGGGGACGACCGAGGATGAGATGGCTGGATGGCATCACCGACTCGATGCACATGAGTTTGGGTAAACTCCAGGAGTTGGTGATGGACAGGGAGGCCTGGTATGCTGCGATTCATGGGGTCGCAAAGAGTTGGACACAACTGAGCAACTGAACTGAACTGAAATAATTATAAATACATAATGAATTTTTAACAATGGTTATACTTTAACACCCATTCTACAAGGTTCCTGAGAATTTATCTCTTCTCTCATGAGATTTCCTGATCTCTCATGATCTCAAGATCAGCTCTCATGAGCCAGTATAAACAAACTCCTGCACATCAGTGCTTACAGATCTAAGAATTCAAGCAATGTTTTACCAGGTCCTGTGAACTTCTTACACTGATGTTCTTAATATGTCTAACATACACTTGTTAGCTTTAAATTGGCTACTAAATTTGGGATATTCAAGAATGGAAATCATGTTGTATTGTGTGTAATAGTAGTGTAAGTCACTCAGTCATGTCTGACTCTTTGTGACTCCATGGACTGTAGTCTACCAGGCTCTTCTGTCCATGGAATTTTCCCAGCAAGAATCCTGGAACGGGTTGCTATTTCCTTTTCCAGGGGTATTGTATAATATGTGTTCATAAATTAAATAGCACAGAGCTTGACATGTAACAGTTACCCAATAAAATTATTGATTTGCTGGTAAAACTATGCCCTGCTCCTTCAACATCTAAAAGTCTTTCAATGGAAAGAGTATTTCTGTAGAAGACTTTGCACTCTATGAAGGTTAAATCTCATATGAGTTATACTCTTGATATAAATGAATTAGCTCATACCAGTTTCAACTGTGACATAATTTATGTAAAATCCTGACATATTGCATCCAATTTAAGATGCATGTCACCTAGAAATACAGTCTCTGCATGGTTGATTTTTGCTGGAGCTTCAAGGTAAAAAGGCAAATATGATAATCATAGCAAAAGAGATCAAGAGGGTAGATGACAGTTTTGAGTATGTTTGGGAGCTCAATCTGATTAATTGAACTGAATTATTAATTGATTTGTTGTTGTTGTTACTGTTGTTCAGTCTCTAAGTGTCTGACTCTTTGTGACCTTATGTATTGAAGCATGCCAGACTCCCCTGCCCTTCACTATCTTCCCCCTTCTCCTTTTGCCATCAGTATTTCCCAGCATCATTTTTTTTTAAGCCATGCAAGAATTTTTTCTAAAGTAAAAGTAAACCAAGGTAAACTTATCTTCTAAAATTTGAGTCCTTTGCATGACATGAAAACTATCAGAGACCTTGGATACTGTTTTGAAACTTTGAGCATGAATGGAATTCATCCAAAGCCAAGTTATTTTTCTTTGCCAAAAATGTGCCCCTTGTAATTTCCAGGGGATATATTTAAATGCCCCGTGCTTGTACTAGTTTTCTGAGGATGCTGCGACAAAATGGCACAATCTGGGTGCCTGAAAACAACAAACTTATGGTCTCATAGTTCTGAAATGAAGGTGTCAGCAGAGCCATACTCTCTTTGAAATCTTTAAGATTTCTTTTAAATCTTTAAGATTTCAAAGAGAGAATCCTTTGAAAGGGAGAATCCTTCCCTGCCTCTTATTAGCTTCAGGTGGTTTTCTAGCAGACCTTGGAATTACTTGGCTTACAAATTCATCACTCCAATTTTGCCTTTATTGTCATATGGCTGTCTTTTCCCTGTGTGTTACTATCTTCTCTTATAAAGACACTATAATGACCTCATGTTTAATTAATTATATATGCAAAAGCTCTACTTCCAATAAAGCCACATTCATAAGTACTCTGGATTAAGACTTTAATGTAACCTTTTTTCAGACACAATTCACCTTATAAAGAGATCTTATTGAGTATGTCTCATTCTGTCTTTAAAAGAGGAATAAATACCCTTGATGTATCATAGATTTTAGCTGACAGTCCAACTATTTCAGGTTTAATTATACAGTTGTGTCTGTGTGTGTGTACTCAGTCATGCCCAACACTCTGTTATGCCGTGGACTGTACCCCATCAGATTCTTCTGTACATGGAATTCTCCAGGCAAGAAACTGGAGCAGATTGTCATTTTCTTCTCCAGGTGGTCTCAACCTTGAGATTGAAACTGGGTCTCTTGCATCTCCTACATGGGTAGGCAGATTGTTTTCCCCTGAGCTATCTGGGAAGTCCCAATTATGCAATTATGGCTACATAATTAATAGTTATGAATTTTGAAAAATGTACCATCCCCAAATTGATGCTATCCATTTCACATGTAATAAATGATACATCCTTTTAGATATTTTAAGGATGCATTTTAGTTTATAGTTATATTTCTATGACACTCACTTTATACACAAAAAAATGTATTTAATGTGAGGAGCGAAACAGTTTCCATTGTTATTCATTTTAATTTATTTCAGTGATAGTTAATCATGTTTCCTGTTCATTTCAACTTTAAAAACCCCTAATGACAGAAAACATCATTTAAAAGAAATCTGTTAAAACCTGTTTCCTTCCATGTACCTTGAATAAGTATATCCATCTAGTAGCACCATAAAAAAGTTGATGGGACTGTAATGAGATCATTAACTTTATTGCTATAATCATGGTATTAGGATAAAGTGTACCCTCAACAACAGAAGTAGTATCCAACTGTTTCGGGTATCTAAGAATTTTCACTGTACAATATACAATCCTTTGTTACTAAAATTAAATACTTTTCATCTTTTAGCTTTTCATTTTAAAAGAACACTTCATCAGATGAGTTCACAAAGCAGATTTTATTTACACATCTTATGTTTGTTTGGTTTGTTTGATGCATGTAATGAAGTTTATATAATAGTTTAAAATGACTATAATTATTATTCTTAGCTTAATATGAAAATTTAATTCCAGTTATTATGCACTTTACATAATCTTA
>SJYT01061664.1:118601-142683 GCA_006410635.1 Cephalophus harveyi
AAAGACACTGGGAAACCAAGAAATTTTTTTCTGTTTCTTTTGAAAAGCCAAATATGAACAAAAACAAAAAAAAATGTGGTAAAATGTTATTTAGCTTAAAGTCTCATTAATTCAAAATTTTAAACAACAGCTCAAAAATTAATCATAATGTGATATTGCAAATCAAAACAAAGATAGAGCTTTAACTTTTCACTTACAAGAGAGAGAGTTAAGAAGTTTCATAATATCCAGTAATTTCAAAGACATGAGAAAAGAAAATGTTCATAATCTTTTGCTGATAATTTAAACGGATGGATTCAACTTTTCTAGAGAGCAATTGGCAAACTTAAATATGCTTTATTTTGATCCATTGATAAAGAAAAGTGAATACAGAAGAAGCAGAAATATATTCAAGTAAGGCAAACCAGTTAAACAGACTACGGGTCATCCACAGGTTAAAATAAACAAGCAGGCAAAAAGCCCTGTGCTTTGATGAAAGCGAAAGGTAGATCTCTAAGGGCCAAAATGTATTCTAAGATTATTAGAGAGCACAGTAAGCTACAGAGCAATGTATGTACTATGGGTGATTACCTTCATGAAAATAATTTTAATTCACTGCAGATAACAAATACAAACCTTTGGAAAGGCACTGAGTAGAGGGTGGTTGAAGATTTCATATTTCACTTTGTTGTTATACCTCCATTTGCAATATTATTTATTCACTTACTTATTTCAGTTGAGGTTAACTAGGGATTGTCTTAGTTGTCTCTATAGTTTATCACTATACTTCTCAATTTTTGTAGAAATGTATTAAGCATTACATCAATATATGAAGAATACAGGAAAAAGTGAAGGAAGGGCATTTGATAAATTTTGCTGAAATTTCTTAACAATTGGAAATCAATTCACACCCTTACTACATTGTACAAATTACCTCACACTATATATAGTTATTCATTTCAGATGAACCAAAGTGTCAGTGAAAAAAAAAGCGTGAAACATAAGATCTATTTATCAAAAACTGAAAGAACAATAGCTTTGGAATCTTAGAGGTCTAACACATGACAACAGTAACCCTCAAAAACTATGTGTGTGGATATTAGTCACTCAGGTGTGTCTGACTCTTTGTAACCCCATGGATTGCAGCCTGCCAGGCTCCTCTGTCCATGGGATTCTCCAGGCAAGAATACTGGAGTGGGATGCCATTTCCTTCTCCAGGGGATCTTCCTGACTCAGGGATCAAACCCAAGTGTCCTGTATTGCAGGCAGATGCTTCACCATCTGAGCTACTATGCAAAATGGAAATAAAGAATTTGTTGAGGATATTAAAAGAAGTAGTTGTATTAGTCACTGAGTTGTATTTGACTCTTTGCCAACCCAGGGACTGTAGCTTGCCAGGCTCCTCTGTCTATGGAATTCTCCAGGCAAGAACACTGGAGTAGCCATTCACTTCTCTGGGAAATCTTAACTCAGGGATTGAATCTGTGTCTCCTAAATTGCAGGCAGATTCTTTACTATCTGAGCCACCAAGGATGTCCTATTACAAGAAAATCCCTAATACATAAGTCGGATAATATACCAAAATACTAAAAATCTATAGTTGAGTGAAAACCAAAGATAAGAAAACAGTTATCAGAAACAAAAAGGAAATCAAGGCCAGAAACATCAGAGGAAGGAGATGGGAAGTTAAAACCAGGAACTGATACACCCCATTGGAGCTTTTATTGAATGTTAGTGTAACATTGGGACATAAGGCTGGACCCAACATTTGGAACATGATTGGAAGTGTGCTTCTTGTACACATTTGAGTTGAGATGGGACGTTCAGCCTCTTCAGTTGGAACTAGAAAAATACTCCTGACCCTAGAACATGGTATGGTGGCAGACAGCCTGCACCAGCAGCAGGTTGGGCAGTGGCCATTGAAAGAAAAATCGTATGCTGCCCACCTTGGTGATAACCAGAGTCCTAGGCAACATTAACATGAAAATTGAACCTGAAGAAACATAATCTGTTGAATCATGGGTAGAATTAAAAACAAAATCTGCCCATAGGAATATTATAAACACAGGAAACCTGCAAAGCTCCCAGAAAAGAAAACACACCCTGGAGGTTCAGTTCAGTGCAGTTCAGTCGCTCAGTCGTGTCCGACTCTTTGCGACCCCATGAATCGCAGCACGCCAGGCCTCCCTGTCCATCACCATCTCTCGGAGTTCACTCAGACTCACGTCCATCGGGTCAATGATGCCATCCTGCCATCTCATCCTCTGTCATTCCCTTCTCCTCCTGCCCCCAATCCCTCCCAGCATCAGAGTCTTTTCTAATGAGTCAACTCTTCGCATGAGGTGGCCAAAGTACTGGAGTTTCAGCTTTAGCACCATTCCTTCCAAAGAAATCCCAGGGTTGATCTCCTTCAGAATGGACTGGTTGGATCTCCTTGCAGTCCAAGGAACTCTCAAGAGTCTTCTGCAACACCACAGTTCAAAAGCATCAATTCTTCGGCGCTCAGCCTTCTTCACAGTCCAACTCTCACATCCATACATGACCAGAGGAAAAACCATAGCCTTGACTAGACGGACCTTAGTCGGCAAAGTAATGTCTCTGCTTTTGAATATGCTATCTAGGTTGGTCATAACTTTCCTTCCAAGGAGTAAGCGTCTTTTAATTTCATGGCTTAACTCACAACATTTAAGGAAACACATGGAAAACCACCAGGAGTGTTCAGCAAAGCAGAACAGAGCCCAACTCACTCCATATAAAGTTTCATTAACTGGGTAGTTTGTAAGGAGGTTTAAAATCCTGACCAAACTCTACTATGGAAAATTTGCTTCAGTAAAGATGCCAAGAGAAAAACTTATCACAAAGTGAAGAAACAATATAAGAAGAAAATAGCTGTAATTCTAGTAAATGAACAGGCAGATCACAAACATATAATTTACAAACATACAATTAGGAATAAATCAAGAAAAATGGTAAAGCGAGACAAGTAAAGAACATATGAGACAAAAAATGAATAATATCTCTTCCACAAATCTAACAAAATATATCAACCAATGCTGGCAGCAATGAGCTATAAGGGATCATTCTCATAATTGCATCTGTGTGTGTGTATGTGCATGTGTGTGTGTGTTGTGGGGGGAGGGTTGTATAAAAAGCACAATGTTTTTCAATAGGATATTGGCAGTACTCATACAGAGCCCTAAATAGTCAATGATTGATTTCTTAATTATTTTTTAAAGATCTTACTCAATGAAAATTATGTCAAATGTATAATATTCTGTTAGTGCAAATATATAATAGTACTATGCTAATTCACAAAAGTCTCACAATATGAGGTTAAGCTATTTAAGCCAACATATATGGTTCCTCTGTACATGGAATTCTCCAGGGAAGAATACTGGTGTGGGTAGCCATTTCCTTCTCTAGGGGATCTTCCTAACCCAGGGACTGAACTCAGTTCTGCTGAATTGTGGGCAGATTCTTTACCATCTGAGCCACCAGGGAAGCCCAACATACCACATATTAATATAAAAGAGTCTCACAATATGGGGTTAAGTAATTTAAACCAAAGTATATTTTCTTGGGCTCCAAAATCACTGCAGATGGTAACTGCAGTCATGAAATTAAAAGACACCTGCTCCTTAGAAGCAAACCTATGACAAACCTAGAAAGCTTATTAAAAAGCAGAAACATCACTTTGCTGGCAAAGGTTCATATAGTTAAAGCTATGGTTTTTTTCAGTAGTCATGTATGGATGTGAGAGTTGGACCATAAAGTAGGCTGAGTACTGAAGAATTATTGCTTTCAAACTTTGGTGCTAGAGAAGACTCTTGAAAGTCCCTTGGATAGCAAAGGGATCAAGACAGTCAAATCTAAATGAAATCAATCCTGAATATTCATTGGAAGAGCTAATGCTGAGCTGAAGTTCCAATACATTGGCTACCTGATGCAAAGAGCCAGTTCATTGGAAAAGACCCTCATGCTGGAAAAGAGTAACACATGATGAAATAGTTGGATGGCATCATTGACTCACTGCACATGAGTTTGAGAAAACTCTAGGACATAGCAGAGAACAAGGAAGCCTGGTGTGCTGCAGTCCATGGGATCACAAAGAGTCAGACATGACTGAACAACTGAACAACAACAACATATACACCCAGGATATTTTTGCCTAGATCAAAAAATAATGTTTATAGAAAATACATAATAACATCTAGTACTAGCCAAATGCATGGTGTATAATGGCTAAAAATATTTGTTGAATAGTGAACAGATGAGAGGAGCTACCCCACGACCAAGGTCAGGGGCCGTGGCGGAGGAAATACCTCACATCCAAGATAAGGGGTGGTGGCTAAGAGGAGCTACCCCATGTCCAAAGTAAGGAGCAGCGGCTGTGCTTTGCTGAAACAGCAGTGAAGAGATATCCCACATCCAAGGCAAGAGAAACCCAAGTAAGATGGTAGGCACTGAGAAAGGGCATCAGAGGGCAGACAGATGGAAACCACAGTCACAGACAACTAGCCAATCTGATCACACAGACCACAGCCTTGTCTAACTCAACGAAATTAAGCCATGCTGTGTGGGGCCACCAAAAACGGACCAGTCATGGTGGACAGGTCTGACAGAATGTGGTCCACTGGAGAAGGGAATGGCAAACCACTTCAGTATTCTTGCCATGAGAACCTGATGAACAGCATGAAAAGGCAAAAAGATAGAACACTGAAGATGAACTCCTCAGGTCAGTAGGTGCCCAATATGCTGCTGGAGATAAGTGGAGAAATAACTCCAGAAAGAATGAAGGGATGGAGCCAAAGCAAAAACAGCACCCAGATGTGGATATGACTGGTAAGAGAAGCAAGGTCCAATGTTGTAAAGAGCAATATTGCATAGGAACCTGGAATGTCAGGTCCATAAATCAAGGCAAATTGGAAGCGGTCAAACAGGAGATGGCAAGAGTGAACATAGAGATTCTGGGATTCAGCGAACTAAGAAGGACTGGAATGGGTGAATTTAACTCAGATGATCACTATATCTACTACTGTGGGCAGGAATCCCTTAGAAGAAATGAAGCAACCCTCATAGTCAACAAAAGAGTCCGAAATGCAGAACTTGGATGCAATCTCAAAAATGACAGAATGATCTCCATTAATGTCCAAGCCAAACCATTCAATATCATGGTAATCCAAGTCTATGCCCTGACCAGTAATGCTGAAGAAGCTGAAGTTGAACAGTACTATGAAGACCTACAAGACCTTTTAGAACTAACACCCCAGAGAAGATGTCCTTTTCATTATAGGGGACTGGAATGCAAAAGTAGGAAGTCAAGAAACACTTGGAGTAACAGGCAAATTTGGCCTTGGAGTACAGAATGAAGCAGGGCAAAGGCTAACAGAGTTCTGCCAAGAGAACACACTGGTCATAGCAAACACCCTCTTCTAACAACACAAGAGAAGACTCTACACATGGACATCACCAGATGGTCAACACCGAAATCAGATTGATTATATTCTTTGCAGCCAAAATGCAGAAGCTCTATACAGTCAACAAAAACAAGACTGGGAGCTGACTGTGGCTCAGATCATGAACTCCTTATTTCCAAATTCAGATTGAAATGGAAGAAAGTGGAGAAAACAACTAGACCATTCAGGTATGACCTAAATCAAATCCCTTATGATTATACAGTGAAAGTGACAAATAGATTTGAGGGACTAGATCTGACAGACAAAGTGCCTGATGAACTATGGACGAAGGTTCATGATACTGTAGAGGAGACAGGATTCAAGACCATTTGCAAGAAAAAGAAATGCAAAAATGCAAAATGGCTGTCTGAGGAGGTCTTACAAATAGCTGTGAAAAGAAGAGAAGTGAAAAGCAAAGGAGAAAAGGAAAGATATACCTATTTGAATGTGTTCCAAATACCTCTTTGAATGAGTTCCAAAGAATAGCCAGAAGAGATAAGAAAGCCTTCCTCAGTGATCAATGCAAAGAAATAGAGGAAAACAACAGAATGGGAAGGAATAGAGATCTCTTCAAGAAAATTAGAGATATCAAGGGAACATTTCATGCAAAGATGGGCTCAAAAAGGACAGAAATTGTAGGGAACTAACAGAAGCAGAAGATATTAATAGGTGGCAAGAATACACAGAACTCTACAAAAAAGATCTTCACGACCCAGATAATCATGATGGTGTGATCACTCACCTAGAGCCAGACATCCTTGAATCTGAAGTCAAGTGGGCCTTAGGAAGCATCACTATGGTCAAAGCTAGTGGAGGTGATGGAATTCCAGTTGGTCTATTTCAAATCCTGGAAGATGATGCTGTGAAAGTGCTGCACTCAATATGTCAGCAAATTTGGAAAACTCAGCAGTGGTCATAGGACTTGAAAAGGTCAGTTTTCATTCCAATCCGAAAGAAAGGCAATTCCAAAGAATGCTCAAACTACTGCACAATTGCACTCATCTCAAACACTAGTAAAGTAATGCTCAAAATTCTGCAAGCCAGTTTTCATCAATACATGAACTGTGAACTTCCAGATGTTCAAGCTGCTTTTAGAAAAGGCACATGAACCAGAGGTCAAATTGCCAACATCCACTGGATCGTCAAAAAAGCAAGAGAGTTCCAGAAAATCATCTACTTCTGCTTTATTGACTATGCCAAAGCCTTTGAGTGTGTGGATCACAATAAACCATGGAAAATTCTTCAAGAGATGGGAATACTAGACCACCTGACCTGCCTCTTGAGAAATCTGTATGCAGGTCAGGAAGCAACAGTTAGAACTGGACATGGAACAACAGATTGGTTCCAAATAGGAAAAGGAGTACATCAAGGCTGTATATTGTCACCCTGTTTATTTAACTTACATGGAGAATACATCATGAGAAATGCTGGGCTGGAAGAGGCACAAGCCTGAATCAGGATTGCCGGGAGAAATATCAATAAGCTCAGATATGCAGATGACACCACACTTATGGCAGAAAGTGAAGAGGAACTAAAAACCTTCTTGATGAAAGTGAAAGAAGAGAATGAAAAATGTGGCTTAAAGCTCAACATTCAGAAAATGAAGATCATAGCATCTGGTCCCATCACTTCATGTCTAATAGATGGGGAAAAAGTGGAAACAGTGACTGACTTTATTTTTGGGAGCTCCAAAATCACTGCAGATGGTGACTGCAGCCATGAAATTAAAAGACGCTTACTCCTTGGAAGGAAAGTTATGACTGAGTTAGATGGCATATTAAAAAGCAGAGACATTACTTTGCCAACAAATGTCTGTTTTGTCCAGGCTGTTTTTCCAGTGGTCATGTATGGATGTGAGAGTTGGACTATTAAGAAAGCTGAGCACTGAAGAATTGATGCTTTTGAACTGTGGTGTTGGAGAAGACTCTTGAGAATCCCTTGGACTGAAAGGAGATCCAACCAGTCCATCGTAAAGGAGATTAGTCCTTAGTGTTCATTGGAAGGACTGATGTTGAAGCTGAAACTTCAGTACTTTGGTTGCCTGATGCAAAGAGCTGACTCACTGGAAAAAAAACTCTGATATTGGGAAAGATTGAGGGCAGGAGGAGAAGGGGTTGACAGAGGATGAGATGGTTGAATGGCATCACCAACTCAATGGACATGGGAGGCCTGGCATGCTGCAATTCATGGGGTCACAAAGAGTCAGACACAACTGAGTGACTGAACTGAACTGAACAAATGAAAGCTCAGTTGAATCAATCAAAATGAAAGCAAAAATCAATATATAATATGTATAAAGTTAGGTTGAAAATATAGATAAGCTAAAAACATCCCCATGTAAGCTATAAATTTTGAGTATATTTGCATAAGGTTCTTAGAAGTAAAGCCACTGAATGTTAAATCATTTAATCATATGATTTATTAATACATGAGTAAATTAATTTACTAGATATATTTAATGTTATTTCACCTTTCTATGGTATCCAGGTGGCTCAGCAGTAAAGAATCCACCTGCAATTCAGAAGATCTTCTGGAGGAGGGAATGGCAACCCCTTCAGTATTCTTGTCTGGAGAATCCCTTGGAGAGAGGACCCTGGTGGGCTACAGTCCATAGAGTTTCAAAGAGTATGACACAACTAAAGTGACTTAGCATGCAGGTTCCCACGCTTTCTAATTGTTTAACAATATCAAAGTAGTTATTATTTTACACTAAATAATAAAAAGAAGAGATAATTTTTTAGAGCATAACTCAACATTCACAAATTCCTCCTAAATGGTAAATTCCCATGATAATCTATAGTTTTATCCCATGGTTGTCTTAGCTTGGGCTGTTAAAACAAAGTACCATATGCTGCGTGGCTTAGATAGCAGAAACTGATTTCTCATAGTTCTGGAGGCTGGAAAATGACAGCTGGCCTCTTGGTGTGTCCTCACGTGGCCTTTCTTTGGAGAGAATGAACTATCATCTCTCTTTTTCTCGGGGCTCAGTTTCTCAGTCATGTCTGACTGTTTCTGACCCTGTGGACTACAGTCCACCAGGGCTCCTCTGTCCGTGGGATTTTTCAGGTAAGAATACAAGAGTGGTTGCTATTTCCTCACCCAGAGGATCTTCCCAACCCAGGGATGGAAACCATATCTCTTGCATTGACATGTGGGTTCTTTACCATTTGTGCTATTTGGGAAGCCCTCTTCTTTTTATAAGGATATTAATCCCATATAGAGGACTCCATTTTCATACTCTAATTTAAACCTAATGACCTCCCACAGGCTCCACCTCCAAACATCATTATATCAGTAGTTAGGAACTCCACAAATAAATTTTAGTACAACATGAACATTCAGTCTGTAGAAATGATTCTGTAACGAAATTGTATTATATTAAAATTTAAAAATAGAGATTTATTTATTTTAGCTGCCTCATGCAGCATGTGGGATCTTACTCCTCAACCAGGGATCAAACCCACACCCTCTGCAGTGGAAGTACAGAGTCTTAACCACTGGACCACCAGGTAAGTCCTAAAATTTAAAAAAATCTTTATGAAATATTTTATTGTATTTTCATTGACTTCTTGCCTTGCATTGGCTCTTTCTTCATCTCTTATAAAGCAGGGATCATTATGGAAAAATCCTTCTTTATTTAAACTTCTCTCCCTTTACATTAGTAAAGTTTGTTCTATTTCTACTTTTCTTAGAGAGTGATTTTTCCTGTTGTGTGACCTAATTCTTCTTCTAATAAATGCCAGAATCCTCTCTTTATTGCTGGTTTACATTTGGTCCTGCACGATATTATAGTCTTTTGTTGAATTGTATTGAATTGCACTGTATTGATTTTTTGTTAAGAAATTGAATTCTATTGTATTGAGTTTTTTGTTAAGAAATTCATTTTATCTCTCCTGCACCAGAAAAGTGAGCTCAATGAGAGGAGAGAATTGGTCTCCCTTTTTATACCATATTGTCACCACTAAGAACACTGGGCACATAGTAGTTGCTCAATTAATAGTGGCTGGATAAAATGAAACCATAAATATAATGTCTAAATGTGAATAATATCTAATATAGCATCTGAATAATATTTAATGACTAAATATAATTCATATTTGTAACTAGTTTTCTTATAACTGCAATTTATTGTATCAAAGGCAACCAGGGTCACGTTTATAAATTGTTAATGGGTTTACAGCTATTTATTCCCTTGAACAATCTTAGGAATTTTGCTTTTTTTTTTTTTAATGATTTGTAGTGCCTTGTGGGAAAAAATCACAATCTTTTGCCTGAAGTTCTAGGCCTCTCAAATACAGATTAGAATTTTCTAACTTTAGCTTTAGTCTTCACAGTAATTCAAGTTCAAATGGCTCTGCTTCATCTATGAATTAAGACTCCACATCCCAACAATGGACATTCTACTTTCAAGTAACTACAAAATTTCACAGAGAAAAGAATCTGGTTCTCTTAAATAGCTTGGAAATATATGCCAGGTTCCTAGAACTAAATTTAGTGATATCTGAAATTAGAATGTATTTCACTTTTATTAAGATGTATTCTATAGCTCTCAATAATTTAAGATACCTAGGATGTCTTTTGGAGAAGGCAATGACACCCCACTCCAGTACTCTTGCCTGGAAAATCCATGGCTGCATGGTCCATGCAGTCCATAGAGTCCATGGGGTCGTGAAGAGTCAGACACGACTGAATGACTTCACTTTCACTTTTCACTTTCATGCATTGGAGAAGGAAATGGCAACCCACTCCAGTGTTCCTGCCTGGAGAATCTCAGGGATGGGGAAGCCTGGTGGGCTGCCGTCAATAGGGTCTCACAGAGTAGGACACGACTGAAGTGACTTAACAGCAGCAGCAGCAGGATGTCTTTAGTACTATGTATATAGCTTTAAATAAACTTTACTGAACTTCTTTAACTCATTTCTTTTTTAAGGTAAAATTTACGATAAAACTTTGTATCTAATATAAAATTATATCCAGTATAAACCAGTGTATCTCATATAAATAGATACAGATACACACACCTTTATGTTGCTCTCAAAATAGTGAAATGTTTACAATGTTTAAGATACTGGAAATAATTAAAATTTTCCCAAATAACATATCACTTTCTTCTATCTTTCACACATCTGAAAATGTTTACATTACCGATACAACTTCTAATAAATTACAGTTTTGCTAACTTGCCTGCGGTTTCAGTTTACCTAGCATACTTAATGTTCTCATTCTTGAGCCCTAACTTAAGAGGAATCAAAATCTTTTGAGAGTAACAGACTAGAACACTTGTCAGAATCAAAGAGCTAGGTACACCCACTACTCTGAATTGCCCTGTGATTACATACCTCAAATTAACATCCAGCATGAAACAGAAAGCAAAAAAGTATTATTCAACTGAAAATTAAGTGGTTCTTTTGTTAGTTTACTAGGGCTGCCATAACAAAAGTACTGTGAATGGGGAGGCTTAAACAACATATATTTGTTGTCTCAGAGCTCTCGAGGCTACAAGTCCAAAGTCAGGGTGTCAACAGTGTTTGTTCCTTGTGAGAACTGGGACCTAAGGTCCTATTCCAGTCCCCTTCTCCACCCCAACCCCTTGCCTGCAACCAATATGAAGACAGTTGTCTTCACCCTAAGCCATTTTAAATTATCCCTCTATAGCTCAACATTCAGAAAACTAAGATCATGGCATCTGGTCCCATCACTTCATGGGAAGTAGATGGGGAAACAATGGAAACAGTGTCAGACTTTATTTTTTTGGGCTCCATAATCACTGCAGATGGTGACTGCAGCCATGAAATTAAAAGACACTTACTCCTTGGAAGGAAAGTATGACCAACCTAGATAGCATATTCAAAAGCAGAGACATTACTTTGCCAACAAAAGTCTGTCTAGTCAAGACTATGGTTTTTCCAGTGGCCATGTATGGATATGTGAGTTGGACTGTGAAGAAAGCTGAGAGCTGAAAAATTGATGCTTTTGAACTGTGGTGTTGGAGAAGACTCTTGAGAGTCCCTTGGACTGAAAGGAGATCCAACCAGTCCATCCTAATGGAGATCAGTCCTAGGTGTTCATTGGAAGGACTGATGCTGGAGCTGAAACTCCAATACTTTGGGCACCTCATGCAAAGAGTTGACTCATTGGAAAAGACCCTGATGCTGGGAGGGTTTGGGGGCAGGAGAAGAAGGGGACGACAGTGAATGAGATGGCTAGATGGCATCACCGACTAGATGGACATGAGTTAGGATAAACTCCGGGAGTTGGTGATGGACAGGGAGGCCTGGTGTGCTGCGATTCATGGGGTCACAAAGAGTCGGACACGACTGAGCAACTGAACTTAACTGATCTGTGTCCAAATGTCCTCTTCTTGTAATACACCAGCCATACTGAGTTGGGGCCCATTCTAACGACCTATCTTTAAATTGATTATCTCTTTTAAGGCCCTATCTCCAAATAGGCCCTATCTCCACATTGTGAGGTAATAAGACAAGTCTGGGACCTGGGACTCTTTGTTGCAATGCTGCAATGCTTGTACCTGGACACATCACTTCTCGAGCTACAGAATATAAATTATATGGAGCAAAAAATAACTGTGTACATGCACAATTGAAGCAAATTCTGGATCAAAATATACCCCAAAATAACCCCGAATGCCATTTATGAAGAGCCAGGAGCAAAAATTGTGTGCCCAGAGCAAAAGCAGGTACTGCACATGCCCCCTTCACTCAATACCACCAGAGGGGTGGGAAAGCACCTAAGCTGTCCCTCCAGCCCAACCCCTGGATACACCCCTAGAACTGAAGTGAAGTGACAGTCTCTCAGTTGGGTCCGACTCTTTGTGACCCCACAGAACTAACTCTCTAGGCCAGAGTACTGGAGTGGGTAGCCTTTCCCTTCTCCAGGGGATCTTCCCAACGCAGGGATTGAACCCAGGTCTCCCACATTGCAGCTGAATTCTTTACCAGCTGAGCCACAATGGAAGCCCAACACCACTAACCTCACCCCATGTAAGGTCCAAGCACCCCTGTCTCTTTTTTCAGGGAGCAAGGGAACTGTTACTTGCTTTCGCTCCTTCCTGCAACTGGTGCAGGAGCCCCAGTAAAGCCTTGACTTTAATTGTCTGGCCTCTAATCAATTTCCATTGATTGGGGAAGGCCAAGAACCTTGGTTGGTATCAATACTTGGGTGGGGATGGTAGAGAGGTGTTAGGATCCAACATAAACTTTAAATTGTAAAAGGTTCAGTGGAAAATATTTATTTTCTGGTTTGGCCACCTCTATTTAAATGTCTTAATTATTAATAGGTATACATTCTCCATTCATTTTCTTTCTAAACTTTCTTCTGTCAACCATGGGACGAGAATCACAAAGCCGACTTTGTCTTCAAGGTGAATGTGTCCAGACACAGTCTTGGAAGGAAGCACCAGTCCTCAGTGTGCCATCTTATGGAGAAATTTCTAATTTGTTTCTGCCAAAACTTCAGAGTTGTAGTAATTTCTCAAACCCCTGCAGCAATTCTCTTTTCTCATTTGACATAAAGTGAGTCTGCATGTCTTTTTCTTTTTTTGAAAGGGAGAACAGAAACCCTTAAGACAAGAGAATGAAAAGTGTTGGGTTAGCCCTGGCAGAGGTGAAAAGATCAAAGATGAGGTGCAGCCTTCTGGCAGAGATCTTATGTCATGACGAATAATCAACAAGCACTAGAGAGCACGGGCTTCTGCTTCCAGACAGACGTCCATGCCTAGCACGGTATGCTTGTGCGTCTCAAGCTGTATTGAGCAAAAGGATTTTCAGTTTATAAGCAAACACCTTGTGGATCTGGTATTAGACTCTGAAGTTTTTATCTTACAAAATTGGCTTAAAAGATGCAGAGATTATGAGGTTAAAGGAAATGATCAGTTTCTTAATCTGGTTGCACTTCTACCACTGATCCTTTAAAATGTCTACTTTTACCTCTCTTCATTTTTTTCATTTTATGAAAAATTGATACAGTTATTCTCTCCATTTATAAGAGAGATAATGGTTCTCAGATTAATTGATAGATACGAAGGTATGACCATAGGTAAGCTGTTAAGTACAGGATGTTTATGAGCCTTTGGCTTCCTGTTGCTCCATTGTACTTAACTGGCAAAACCCTAATTCTTGTTCTATTTAACACCCCTGCATTTATGTCTAAAACACTAAATTTGATTAGTGAAAAAGACACGGTCATGGTAACTCTTATTTTAAATCCACAAGCATCTCCCCAAAGTGGTCCATTAGTGTTATCTGAAGTCCAAGTAGATTTCCCTAATAATCCCTTTCCTCTCTCTCTCACAAAGAGGATAAGTCTACTCCTCTACACTTGTCAAAATTCTAATGTACTCCTCGCAGCTGATGACCTTGCTATTTTCTGGAAAATAGGAAGCATTCTTAAGAAATATTGCAGTTTCTCCCAGTAATGCATCTAGAGACTGTTTGCTTGCATGGACACATGTGCCTTTCTCTTTCATAAGAACTTGTCATGCTCTTCTCTAAGTACAATGTCGACCTGTCCCTTGTGCATGGAATCTTGTCACCTCTCTCCTACTCACACATTCTACTCTTACAACAGCCTTCCGTTTTTCTGTCATCATTATTTTATGCCTTTCCAATGAGTCATTGCCAGAGATACAGAAGTATTCTCTTACACCATAGATCTTAAAACAAGCAAAAGATTTCCTTGATCCCACATTCTTTCCTCTTCACATACAAGGCTACGTCCTCTCCAATTTTTACTACCTCCTATAGAAAAACAAATCTATGCCTTCTTTCTGCAACTCACCTTTCATCTTCTCTGGAACAAATTCAAAACAATATTTTATCTCTATTTCTCCAGGTCAGGCTCCATTGAAGGTCACCAATAACTTCACATTCCAGTAGGTCTTGGTCATTGTGAGTGTGTGCTCAGTCATGTCAACTCTTTGCAACTCCATGGACTATAACCCACCAGGCTCCTTTGTTCTTGTAATTTTCCAGGCAAGAATACTGGAGTGAGTTGCCATTTCCTTCCCCAGTGGATATTCCTGACCCAAAGCTCGAACCTGTGTCTCTGGGGTCTCCTGAATTAGCAGGCTGATTCTTTACCACTGAGCCACTTGGTAAGCCCAAGTCTTGGTCATTATCTTCCTCTAATAGCATCATAGGGCAAAAAGCAATCACCTTACTGTCTGATAGTGCTTTCTTGATTTAGTTTCTAGAACATCACTCTCCGGAGCCTCACTCTCCCTGCGTTTTTCTTTCAGCTTCATGAATTCTTTCATATTTTACATTGTCTTGCTGAATCAGTTATAGAAAAAAAAAATTACTCTGACACTTTTCTTTTGTAATGATGGAAAGATTTTTGAACTCTGGTGTTGGAGAAGACTCTTGAGAGTCCCTTGGATTGAAAGGAGATCCAGCCAGTCCATTCTAAAGGAGATCAGTCCTGGGTGTTCATTGGAAGGACTGATGTTGAAGCTGAAACTCCAATATTTTGGCCACCTGATTCGAAGAGCTGACTCATTGGACAAAAACCCTGATGTTGGGAAAGATTGAGGGCAGGAGGAGAAGGGGACAACAGAGGATGAGATGATTGGATGGCATCACCGACTCGATGGACATGGGTTTAGGTGGACTTCAGGAGTTGGTGATGGACAGGGAGGCCTGGTGTGCTGCAGTTCACGGGGTTGCAAAGAGTCGGACATGACTGAGCGACTGAACTGAACTGAACTGAACTTAGAGTTATCACAATAGGGGAAAGAGCAGTAAACTCTGAACACATTAAAGACAGCTGGGGTGTTGTGGACAAAGAACAGAGTGAGGACATCAGTGGATGGAAAATTACTAAAAGGTTAGAGACATAATTGCAAAACTGTTTTAATAGATCAAAGATTTATAAATAAAAGGTGAGAGGATGATTAAAAACAAAACAAACCTACAAACAAAAAAAACCAGGTATCAAGAGTGATTGGATATCAAGGATGGGTGTATTCCCACTAATGACTTAGCAGGACTCTTGCTAAGTCTAGGATGGACCGACCAAAAAAAAGAACAGGGACCTTACTAAAGTTTGGTCAAGGTTAGAGTATTTGTCAAATCCCACTTTTACCACATTCTGAATTTTCAAATGCCACAAGGCTTTCTCTTCAGACTCTTTCTCTTCTCTGTTTGTATTTTCCTGCCTTCAGTTTCTAACCTGAATAGTTTCCCTAAATTTAGACATGAATATTCAACTGTTCACTAGACATGTTCATTTGGATTACTACGAAAATGTCCATGTCACTACAGAGAACAAACTCCTGCAATGCAGGAGATGTGGGTTTGATTCCAGGATCAGGAAAATTCCCCGGAGAAAAAAGTAACACCCCATTCCAGTATTCTTGCCTGGGAAATCCCATGGACAGAGCAGTTGGTAGGCTACAGCCCATGGGGTTGCTAAAGAGTTGAACACAACTTAGTAAGTGAACGGCAACAACAGAAAACAAACTAGTGGTTACAAGTCGGGGTGGGCGGACTGAGGAACAATACATTGAGTACAAATTGTTGAGTATAAGATAAGCTCAAGGATGTTTTGTACAACATGGGGAACATAGGCAACATTTTATAATAACTGTAAATGGAAAGTAACCTTTCAAAAATATATTTATTTTTTTTAAAAATAGAGAATTTGGCAGGGCTGCTGAATATAAGATCTCTCTATAAAAATGAAAGAAATTATTCCAAAATGACCATTTAGAAAATATATTACAGTCATTCCATTTATAATAGTATTAAATTATAAGAAAATTATAATTAAGTGAAAAACAAGACATCTATGCAGAAATTTTTAACTCTAATAAAGAAGCTAAGGTATGAAACAAAAATTACATCTTAGGATTTCCAAATCTACCCTTGATTTTCTTCCCCAAATCCTCATCTCTTCCTTTTGTATTTCTCATCTCAAAAAATTACATTAAGTTGCAGGCCTATACTTGCCTGCATTTTCTTTTATTCCCACATTCATTCTATCAAGCTATTGTGACATTATCATCAAAGCAGATGCAAGAGTTTACCACACTCAGCGACAAGATCTGTGCTCACCATACATTCAGTTCTATTACACTATCCTCCTATCACGTCGTCCTGTTTCCAGATTTGTCTTCTTGTTTTGTATTCTTCATTCAGAAAGGTGAGAAATCTTTTTCAAGGGCAAGTCATACAGCATTACTCCTTTCCTCAATGCCCTTCAATGACTTCCCATCTGAAATGAATATGCAATATATTCCAAGATCATTACCATGACCTTAGAAGTCTTACCTAATCTGTTATTAGAATTCTCCACCTTTGACTACTCCTGCATCTCTTCTCCCTTTCTTACTGTCCTCCAGCCATGATGACCGATGAGCTTTGAGCTCTCACATCTATGCCTTTGCACTGGGTATTTGCTCTCCCAAATACTGTCTGTTAATTTGGGATATGACTCATTTCCTCACTTAAGTCACATATCTGCTTACATATCAATTTATTCAAGAAGGCTCCCCAAATCTTTGTATAAATAGATCTGCATCCTGACCCATCACTATGTGCTTATGCTGACTTATATTCATCATAGCACTTAGTATTTATCAAGGTATACTACATTGATTGAATATCATTTGCCCACTGCTTTCTACTACAAGTTAAATTGCAAGAGGATTTTGACTTTCTTTTTCACTGCTGTATCCTAACACTTCAAACCTTTCATGAAAAAAAGTGACAATAAATGTGAAAGTCTCTCAGTCATGTCTGATATAGTTCATGGAATTCTCCAGGCCAGAATACTGAAGTGGATAGCCATTCCCTTCTCCAGGGAACCTTCCCAACCCAGGGATTGAACCCAGGTGTCCTGCATTGCAGGCAGATTCTTAAGCTGCTGAGCCACTGGGGAAGCTCTCAAACCTTTCATGGTAAGCATTAAATACACATTTACTGAGCGAATAAAAGTATACAGTGTGTTCATCCTAGTTTAATACTTTCCAGTTTGGAAAGTATTCATTTTGGAAGCACATGGATAAAAACACTTATGAGTGATGATACAGAAGTAATGTTATTAAAATTGAAGAGAGACTGTATAAGAATGTTCTATCTTTTATCAATTGGAAAAAAATTTAACAAAAATCTTGACTCTGGTAGGAATGCTTTTAACTTTAAATTAAGGAATTAAAATATGAAAATAATATTAAAATAAGTTAGTAATCACTGCCTGACTCATATGAGTATATTTATCACAGACATTCTTGAATTGGTAAACACATCTGGGCTTTATTTTTGACAGTTTATAAAGTTATAAATGAGAGGCTCAGTTGATAAAGAATCTGCCTGCAATGTGGGAGACCTGGGTTTGATCCCTGGGTTGGGAAGATCTCCTGGAGAAGAGAATGTCTACCCACTCCAGTATTCTGGTTTGGAGAATTCCATGGACTGTATAATCCATGGGTTTGCAAAGAGTCGGACATGACTAAGTGACTTTCACAGTGTCGTATAAATTGGTATAAATATAGTACAAATTGGAACTTGGTTTTCTCTTTTTCTCCATGTTAGCCTCTATCTCCCTTTCTCAATAATACTGTACTATCTCAGGAAATCTGTATTTAAACAGAATAATGACAGAAGTCTATAGATTTGAAGAAAAGGAAAACTCATGCCTTGAGAAATAGTGAATTTGAATAACTGGCACAACTATTAAATGGTGAAGCAACAAATTTATAATCCAGAGCTTCTCAGATAATATAAAATATAACAAGACAATTGGGTTGTTTAAAAAATTTATAATAAGGAATCACAAGGTATGGTATGATGTTGAAGACTGTTTTCTTTCACATATGCTTGCTAGAAATGGAGAAGGAGATGATAATACTGATGACCTGGTTAAAGGGTAGAGGGACTTCAGATTATGTGAGAAAGGGAGAACTCTGACTGTAGCAAAATCCCAAAGGTAAAGGTGAGAACTTTCATTTTTAAGTAGCTGTGTTATAAACCGGGACAGACACACTAATCAACCAGGAAACTGCAGAAATTAGATGAAGGGAAACTATTCTCTTCAGAGTAGCATGACAAAATAAAAAAGGTAAACCCAGTTGACATTTGTAAAAGATGCACAACTGAATGGTCAAATAGATAGTGCTATACGAGCTCCCAATCCTGAATCCCCCTCCCACCCGTGGTGGATTCATGTCAATGTATGGCAAAACCAATACAGTATTGTAAAGTAAAATAAAATAAAAATAAAAGTAATAAATAAATAAATAAATAAATAAAATAAAAATAGTGCTAGAAAATAAACCTTATCACAAAGAATTGAAAACATTGTAGTAAACTGATAGCAGAGGAAAATGGTATGTAGGGAATTAATTTGGTCTGGTGATGCCCAATGATTACTTTGGTCTGGTGATGCCCAATGATTACTTCCATGTGACCGCATAAATAAGTGGATAAATATGGCTGAATTGACCAGAAAACCTAGTATAATCAAGCTGGGATAATGTGTAAAGAATCAGGTTATTAGTGGTTATGGATACATTAAATGGCTTGGTATGTGAATATATATCACTACAGAGGAAGTATTCTTGACTTTTGCATTGTGTATAGGTGGCTCTAGTGGTAAAGAACCTGCCTGCCAATGCAGGTAGGTGTAAGAGACATGCGTGCAATCCCTGAGTTGGGAAGCTCCCCTAGAGTAGGAAATGGCAGTCCACTCCAGTGTTCTTGCCAGAGCACAAATGGAGAACCAAATAGCCTATGTGTCAGTGGTGAAAGCTGATGAATCAAGCCTCAGATTATTCCTGTTTTCTTACCTTGAAAATTAACTTTAATGACAGCCTGAAAGTCCAGCCTAGGGAGATGGAGTCCCGTCTCTACCATCAGCCAGGCTCTGGAAACTGTCTCCGATAGGTTGGTCCAGAGGGTGTCTGGGTACCTGATAGATACGTTAACTTGAATTTGAAACCCAGCCCTTCTCGGTGAAAGGAAGGGCCAGAAAACATCCTGAACTGGGCAGATAATCCTCATTACTGAATCTTCAAACAAACAAACAAAAAGCGGATGCCCCTGAAACAGCATTGTCACTTGGGCAATAAGATTTAGCATGATTTTAAGCTCAGTGTCCTCAGTTGCTCAGTCGTGTCTGACTCTGCAACCTCATGGACTATAGCCTGCCAGGCTCCTCTGTCCGTAGAATTTTCCAGGCAAGAATACTGGAGCGGTTGCCATTTCTTCCTCCAGGGGGTCTGCCTGACCCAGGGATGAGCCCAGGTCTGCCACGTCTCCTGCATTGGCAGGTAGATTCTTTACCAGGACATCACCTGCTAGGCCCTCGTACTTATTCTACTTTGTGATATTTGACTTTTCTTCAGGAAAATGTTTTAAGTTTACATGACAAATAGAACAGCATAGATGTTTATATTACCACCTGATCCAGGAAAAGTAACTCAAATGCTAGTAGGAAAAATTTTTATCACAAACTTTGCAAATCTATAATTTCTATTTTAGGTGAAATGTATAAGAGAAATATTATGAGCATTTTCAACAGAATAAGTGGAGATAAAAAATATTGACTACATTAATATATTTCCAGTAAAGGAAAAGTATAATAATACTGATCCTCTAAACTTTCATTCAGCTTTAGCCAACTCCCTTTATTCCAAAACTAAGTAATTGCATTTTAATCTTTAAAGACATATATAGTAGTTGGAAAAAAATATCCAGTAACTGAAACATTTGCCAAGACACAAGACGTTCTAAATGTAAATTTCAGATCACTTTTAATACCAAAAGTTGTACTAGCTGCGTTTATCTGGTCTTACAAAAATAACATTTTATAAATCACCCACAGAATTCCCTAGAGATTATTTTATTTTCTTTTGAGCCATCAATGTACTAATAAAATATGTAATAAAAAGCTGCCTTTTATCCAAATGCTAAATCCTTAACTGTATATTTTATGGAAAAAAAAAGAGCTTTCACCTATAAAATGGCTTTGTCAAAGTATGCCTGTCTTCATATAACTATTTTACTTCTCTGTCTTTGTAGCTATTTGAGGTTAAATGAGGTAACATTATGCATTTAATGCTCTATAGTTCTCTGCTTACCCTATTTGGAAATACTGATTATTTTGATTAATTACAATGTGAATTTCCATTAATGCTATACTCAAATTAATGGACTGATAACATATTCATATAATAATTTTATAAATTACAATTTTTAAAATATAAATTACCCAATTTTAGTGTCCTTGAGATAATTTCAGAATATAATCGGTAAGATGGCTTACTCTTTATTAAATGGCACATTTCATAAAGCGATTAAACTGATTTTAAGAAATGATCAATCCAATTGAATATAAAATTAATGCCAAGAAACTTAGGGTCATTTCACAGTTGTAAAGTAATCAATCTTTTCTTTTCTACTTCCCCCATTTTAATGAGTCAGTGACCCTGTCAATGGTACCTGTGAAACTTCTCTCAATCCTGTCCACCCTATCCACTCCTCCTTGTTCTTTTTTCTTTAATAAGTTGGCATTATTGAAAATATTGAGATTAAATTGATCCTGAATAATATTTCAGTCATCATATCAGTAGGGAATATATTTAATTGCATGACACCACAAAAAGAGACATTCCTATAGTGAAGTTAAATATCTTCAAAATTTAATTCATGGATAAATATATCTTCACATTTGTGTACTGAAACTGTGTATAGGATGTTTTAATGTTCATTATATAAGATACACTGTACTGGACATTTAGAATTTTAAATCATGTAATACAAGATTTAATCTCTGATTGCATTGCTTTCCAAGCTGAAGAGTCCCAGTCAAACATTTTTTATCTATGTTTATGATTGGGGAAGGTGGTAGATACAGATAGAAAAGTTGCCATAACGAAGTCCATTGATGTAGTTTACCAAGAATTTGCACCAAGGCTCAGGACACCTTGTACCTAGAGAAATGTTAAAGTTTATCCACCAATCTCGACTCTCTTACACATACACATACATGCATATACACACCACACATATGTGCCCACTCACTGCTCCTAGGGACTTATAATGCTATCGAATCATCCTTGTGGCTAAAAAACAAAGCAACAACATAATAACAAAACAACAAATAACAAAATCTCAGAAGTAACAGGAATCTTAGGGCTTCCACTTTTTCACCTTCACTGATTGTAATAAATGGTACTGCAAAAACAATATAAAATTTCACATCTTGATTCATATCCACAAATCTACTCTGGTGAAAAATGGGTGCTTTCTGAGAATGGAAAAAGCAAGTTAACCTTTCCATTATCAGTCGTGTCTCCTGGCATTTTCTAAATAAAATTATATTACTTTAAATGTGGAAAAAAACGTCCAATCCAAGTTGCGGATCTGACTCCTATTATGTACCATGAGAGATTGCTGTGTCTTTTTAATATGTTCCTGATGAGGGAGAAATACAGCATGAAGCCAAAACTTATTTGAAAATTACCAGGCAAGAAATGAGATTCTCTTTGGTATCTGAACTATATTCAAGTTGAGAAATCATTTACAACAAGTTGATTTTGTCAAGCAGACCAAAACAATCTAGTAAACAATCTCTTGTGGGTCAGCTGGTAAAGAATCCAGCTGTGAGAGACCTGGGTTCAATCCCTGGATTGGGAAGATCCCCTGGAGAAGGGAAAGGCTACCTACTCCAGTATTCTGGCCTGGAGAATCCCATGGCCTGTACAGCCTAAGGGGTCACAAAGAATCAGACATGACGGAGCTACTTTCACTTTAAACAATCAGCAGCAGCCAAATATATTACTAATATGTGAAAGAGAAATGTGTGTCACAATAGAGAAGGTCAAATATTCAAATAAGTAATAGCAAATATATGATAATGTATTTACTTCTAGCCGTTGAACCTAAAAGATATGCTTTGCCTTAAATATCTAGTTACTAGAGGAATTAGATTTATGGGGAAAGGAAGCCCCATTTACTATTAATTATGAATTTATATTCACAAAGTGCATCCATTTACTAACATAATTAAATCCTGTATATCATAAATTCCTATCTGAGTATTATCTTTTTTTTCCTTTCTTAAAAATGTTAATGGACAAATACTATCATTTAGATATTTTTGAAAGATCTTTTCCAGCATAATTGAAGAATGAAAATGCAGGAAAATGCTTTCTGTTAGTTCTTTATCATAGAGAATGATACCATAAATCCAATTAACTGTATTAATATTTCAAAGTATTCTAGCATGTTTATGTTTTAGTTTCTTATTATTCATTGAATGATTTAGAGGCTATTAACTGGATACATGAGAGAGAAAAGCAACTCAAAACAGAAAATTCATATTTCAAACATCAAGGCATGCGTGCCCTAGTATTCCTGAGGAGGGCATTTACAGTGAACATTTTCTTGTATCAGATACAATTTCTTAAGATAATACAATTAGTTTTATACATAATCTTCACAACCTGCCTTATGATTAATTTTGCCCTATTATTTTGCCATCTTTCTTTACCACCTTCCCTGAATTTTAGTAGAGAATCAACTTTAATTACTTAACATTTTTCAAAATGCAAGCTTTCTTTGCTTCAGTTTCCATACTGATATGCTTATACACTCTCTCTCCCATTATACAACAAAAAGAAACATGGCTCCTTTAAACTTTATACTCTTAGTTTCTGGAGCAGTCACTGGTAGACTATAAGGAATCTCTGTTTAACATGCTTTAATATAAAAAAATAAACAAATGTACCAACCCACTGCTAAGTGCCCAGCAGTATACTAATTATGCTTCAAATAATTAGTAAACAATGGAGTTAACAGTTCAGTGGAAAAAGCAGGCGCTAAAGAAATGAACCTCAATGAGTCTCACATAAAGTTTAGCACAATGCACAGAGAAAGAATGTCCATAGAGAAGTCATAGTAGGTAGGAATGGACTCTCCCAGGAAAGGACATTTTTCCTGAAATGCAGTGTTAGAGAGAATCCACCAATTTAAGACTGAACTGATACTGATACTCTGAATAGAAACTTCCTACTTTTATTTAAAGGTTTATTAGGCCAGTGTTAAATACTTAAAACAGCAACTGAGTAGCTACCTATTTGTTGGAAAATGGATGACACAAACCTCACATAAAAAATTGAAAGTTACATTCCAATACATATTGTAATATTATAATTCATTAAAATAGATCAAAGGTGATACTTGAAAGAGGAATGCACGTTTGTTTGAAGTTTTAATTTTTGTAGCTTATTGTATGCATTTATTATCACACAAAGGCAAAATAAAACCAAAGACAAATGCATTAAACTCTTAATATGCTGTGAATTTCTTTGACTGTCCTCAGAAAAATTATTTAGTCTCCATGATGTTATTTTCAAATAATTCAAAAAAATTCTATCCTTAATTTGAAAAAAAAAAAAAAAAAAAAAGCTACGTTATTGATTCCAACAATTTAGGCAAGTTGTTTTTAAAATATCAGGACTTTGAATCCTGAGCAAGTTTTGTGCCAACTAGATTTTTCTGATATTTCACACTGGTAGTTGATGTCCTCAAACTGCTGCTGCTGCTGCTGCGTCGCTTCAGTCGTGTCCGACTCTGTGCGACCCCATAGACGGCAGCCCACCAGGCTCCCCCGTCCCTGGGATTCTC
>SJYT01061664.1:142765-181863 GCA_006410635.1 Cephalophus harveyi
GTCGCTTCAGTCGTGTCCGACTCTGTGCGACCCCATAGACGGCAGCCCACCAGGCTCCCCCGTCCCTGGGATTCTCCAGGCAAGAACACTGGAGTGGGTTGCCATTTCCTTCTCCATTGTGTGAAAGCGAAAAGTGAAAGTGAAGTCGCTCACTCGCGACCGACTCCTAGCGACCCCATGGACTGCAGCCTACCAGGCTCCTCCATCCATGGGATTTTCTAGGCAAGAGTACTGGAGTGGCTTGCCATTGCCTTCTCCGGTCCTCAAACTAGATTTAAGTAAAAACATATATTTCAAAAAGATCTTGGTGCTAAGGTATTTTTATGAAATCATATTTTTTGAATAAATTGTTGCCCCTTTTCTTAGACACTTTCACTAAATATCTTTAAATTCACTAAATATATTGACAAAGTACATTTAAGAGAAACTTTTGATTTAACATATAAGTTACAGGCTTCCCTGGTGGCTCAGATGGTAAAATGTGTGCCTGCAATGCGGAAGACCCGGGTTCGATCCCTGGGTTGGGAAGATCCCCTGGAGAAGGAAATGGCAACCGAGTCCAGTATTCTTTCCTGGAAAATTCCATGGATGGAGGAGCCTGGTAGGCTACAGTCCAAGGGGTCTCAAAGAGTCAGACACTAGTGGGTGACTTCATTTTCTCACTCACAGCCCAAACTCTATGAGCCTAAACCTTACAAACGTGCACAAACTTTTCTAGAAATCACAGATTCTGAAGGTGACTCTGGTCACTAGGATGGCACTAGGGTGCTTCACTGTGCAATGCCCTTGTGCCACAATAGATGGACAGAGATCTGGATATAATGACACATATACAAGTTTCCTTTTATCTTTTCTATCTAATTGCAAAGCAGATTATCAGTATGTGCAAAACGGTGAAAATTATTTTGATGTGCACTATTATTAAAAAAAAGAAATACAAATATTTTTTCTAGGAAGAGATCGTTTATAGCATATTTCCTTTAGATTTACTTTTTATCAATCAAGATGAAAGTGAAAGTCACTCAGTCACGTCCAACTCTTGCAACCCCCATGGACTATAATATCCGTGGCATTCTTCAGGCCAGAATACCAGAGTGCCTTCCCATTCTCCAGGGCATCTTCCCAACCCAGGGATAGAACCCAGGTTTCCCGCATTGCAGACAGATTCTTTACCAGCTGAGCTACAAGGGAAGCCCATCAATCAAGTTAAATCATGTCATTTAATCTTTGTTGGTTACCCATTATTATAAAAATGAAAGCTATTGTATAATGGCTTTGTGGGTAACATCACCTAGTATCTCTCATACTCGAATATGGCAATTGTCTTCAGCCTGTTTTAATTCACTAGTTAGCATAATAGGGCTTCCCTGATGGCTCAGCCATAAAGAATCTGCCTGCAAATGCACGAGATGGAAATTTGATCCCTGGATGAGAAAGATCAAATGGAGGAGGGCATAGCAACCCACTCCAGTATCCTTGCCTGGGAAATTCCATGGACAAGAGAGCCTCATGGGCTACAGTCCATAGGGCCACAAAGAGTCAGATATGACTTAGCATCTAAAACAACAACAGCAATAACAGTTACTATAATTGAAGTAATAAAATAAGTGAAAATCGATGAAGCTTATATAAGTTTCATAAACAACAATGCCTATAAAATCTTGATGTCTTCACATAGTCATACTTAAGAAAATAATTCATAAAAGTTAAAAAGAATAGAATACAAACTTTACATATTTCTTGGTAAGGGTCTTATATTACAGATGAGAAAAACAAGTTCTGAAAGAACCAGGATCTACAATTCACAGTCTGGAGGACTTACTCACGAAATTCATCAGTAGAATATTCCCTCTTCATAAAATCGTTGTCTGTAAAGTACCCCACTTTAAAGCATGTTGCACATGGGAGCAGGTCATTTGCTCTCTTAGCTCCATCTTGTCTAGACTCACAGTCAAAAAATCTCCAATTTAATCCAAGAAGGATGTTACCTTTTTGCATGTCTTTATGTGGACCAAAACTAACTAAAACTAGAGGAAAACATTCTTAAAAGCACACCAATGATATCAGATCTATCAGATTATTCAGATCAGATTTCTATCATTCATTCAGATTTTTCCATTAAGACATTACAGAAAACCCAAATGAACATTTTAGTCAACCCAACATTTATCCCTATGTAACAGAATGCTCAAATAAAATTCCATAGTAAAGAATAGTTTCTCCATTCTTTAAGATTTTTTTTTTTAATGAAGTGCAGTTTAGGCAAAATTTTAGCATATTATTCTTATAGTTTAATTCTGTCACTATGAGAGAATCATGTAATGGGTTCCTTAACAAGCTATTAAAATATAATACATTCCTCTAAATATTCTTTTTTTTCCTCCCTATCCCATGTTAAACTCATATATCATCATCAAATTTCTATTAGGGTAATAAATATGATTGTGTCAGAGATTTTCCCAACAAATACCATTCACCTTGGAAGATGATGAATTGATATATGCCCATCGTAAAATGTCCAAACTAATGCAGTCAATTCAATCATATGGACATAGTGTTCTTTCAATGATGGACATCTTCTGACAATTTAATGCTTCATGTGCTTAGCTGGTACTTCATTCAACTTTCTCAAAAAATTGTCTAGTGACTTTCAGAAGGTATTAAAGAAGACACTCCTACACATTTCACTTCCCACTACCACCCTTTCTCTTCTCTTTGTTTTTTGAAATGTATAATTTTTCAAAAATTAATTATTGTAGCTATAAAATGAAATATAGGCTTTGGAAAGAAAAGGTTTTGAAGAAAAATAACTATTGATTGAGACTATGAAAGTATTAGCTGCTCAGTTGTGTCCATCTCTTTGGGACTCCATGTACTATAGTTCACCAGGCTTCTCTGTGTATGGAATTCTCCAGGCAAGCATACTGGAATGCATAGTTATTCCATCCCCCAGGGGTTCTTCCCAACCCAGGGATTGAACCTCAGTCTCCTGCATGGCAGGAGGATTCCTTCCCAGATGAGCCACCAGGGATTGAAACTATCCCATGTCAAAAAGTTTGCCTATCAAGTCATTCTGACCCTATGATCCTTGCCATCCCCACCCCCTGCCATATTCTCAGCTTGCCTTTTGTCTGTGAAAAAGCTTTGGCCAAAGAACAATTTAATCAGAGAAGTGAAAAAATGCCAGAAACAAAGGGCAACAGTCAAAGTAATAGTTTAGTCATTAGGCATATTCAAGGACCTTTAGTTGTTTCTCAAATCCTGTGAGCTGTCTTAAAGATACTGAAACCCCCACAAGGTGGAAAAAGTTAATTACATGATGGCCCGGCTGCAGTCACGACAGAAGCTGCCCCAGTTCCCATAGCTGGCCTCAAACAAATGGGAACATACCAGTCCGGAACTAAAGACTAATTGTACTTAACACAAGATGGTGATGATCAGGTCACTGCAGACCAGTGTCAGGATTGACGTCAGAGACGACTGTGCTGTTTCCACGTTACCCCCTCACTCTGTTTATAAAAGTGCATACCCCCTGATTGCTGGTGGGGGTATGTGTGTAAGAGTTGGCCCTTGGAATGATGTCTGCCGTTCCCCCCAGGTTGCCAGCATCAAAATAAAGCAAACTTGCCTTTTCACCAACCTGGCCTCTTCATTGGTGTTTGAGCAGCAAGCAGCCAGATCCCACTTTCATTACAATTCTAAGTGTATGAGGAGATATACAAAGAACCTAAGATGCTCTCACTGCCTCAAGTCTCTCTTAATCCCATTAGAGAAACAAAATTTACATAAAAAGGAAAGGAAAGAGTATATACAAATATATTTATTTATAACTCAATAATTGTTTGTTGAACATTCTGTGCCAGGAGCTATTTTAGGTATTGGGAATACAGCAGTAGACACGGTCTTGACTCTCATGCAAATTTCTTTCTAATGGTGCAAGACAAATGATACAAAGCAAATAAACAAAGTGATGTGAGGGAATCATTTCTGGGTTTGGTGTTCTAAAACTGCATTGTAGAAAAGACCTCTGTTAAGAGAAAACATCTGAGCAGAGATCTAAATATAGTGAGAGAATGAATTTTGTAAATTCCTGCTGGAAATTTTACCTGCAGAGGAAACAACAGCATGCACCCCTTAGGCAGAAATGAACTTGGTCTGTCAGGGACAAGTAAGACTTGGGTAGAGAAAGTGAGAAGTGGGGAAGAGTTTTGAGAGGCCCTTGGACTGCAAGGAGATCAAACCAGTCAATCCTAAAGGAAATGAATTCTGAATATTAATTGAAAGGACTGATGCTGAAGTTGAAGCTCCAATACTTTGAGCCAACTCATTGGAAAAGACCCTGATGCTGGAAAAGATTGAAGGCAGGAGGAGAAGGGAATGACAGAGGATGAAACAGTTAGATAGCATCACTAACTCGATGTACATAAGTTTGAGCAAGCTCCAAGAGATGGTGAAGGACAGGGAAGCCTGGCATGCTGCAGTCCAAGGGCTCACAAAGAGTCGAAAACAACTGAACCACAATAACGAAGAAAGCAAGAATAGGTACTAGTGGAAGATGTCAGGGGAATGCCAAATTTATAAAAGTGCTGTTAACAATAAGGAATTATTTATATAATTCATTATTTATCTAAATGAGGCTGTGTTGTGTTAGTCTCTCAGTCATGTCCGACTCTTTGCAACCCCACAGATTGTAGTCCGCCAGGCTCCTCTGTCCATGAGATTCTCCAGGCAGGAATACTGGACTGGCTTGCCATTCCGTTTTCCAGAGGCTCTTCCTGACCCAGGGATCAAACCCTGGTCTCCTGCATTGCAGGCAGTTTCTTTTACCACTTGAGCTACAAAGTCCTAAGTGAGGCTATATCATGTTACTAAACTTAAAAATGAAGAGGAGTATATAGAAAATTCAAGAAAATTACAGATCAAAATATTGTGTTATTTTTAAATGCTATGTTATGAGTGATATCTATTATTTATTTTTATCCTCTAGTGGTTTGTCACATTTTAAAAATTAATATCTATAATTTTTAAAATGTAAGAATATGTACAGTTGGATCCTGGACAGCACAGGTTTAAATGCATAGGTCAACTTGCATGTGCATCTTTTTCAGTAAACATGTACTACATTTCAGTACTACATGACCCATGGTTGGTTCAATCCATGGGTATGGAACCATGGACACAGACCAGGCCTCTGTAAATTATATGGATTTTTCACTGCTCAGAGAACCAGCACCCCTTACTCCTGCACTGTTCAAGGGTAAACCATATTATGAAACATTTGTGCTAAAATAGTATTTAATACCTGATATCTTCTCAACAGTTGCTTTCTTGAAAAGAAGAGATTCCACCAGTTCAGATCAGTTGTTCAATTTTGTCCAACTCTTTGCAACCCTATGGACTTCAGCACACCCATAGATTCTGTGCATCAGTCTTAAAAGCAGATTAACCAACAAAAGAGTAATTTAAAAGATCATTGTGCAAGAAAGTAAGCTGTGGTATTAAATAGATCAGGCCCAGCACTGGCTGTATTTAGATTTGAAATCTCTCCTTCAGCACAACTTCTATAAAAGAAATAAAATAAATATACAATGGTCATTCTGTTTGAGACATAAATGAATATGAAAGCATTGTGAGAACTTTCTAATGAATACTGTAGATGATAAACACTGAATTTAAAAGGACAGATGATCACTGTGAACTTGCACTTGTTAGTGCTAATATGTATTGCAATTTTTCAAGCCCAGAGGCTTTCAGAGAGTAAAAGTAAACTTCGTTACAAATAATGTGGAGCCTTGATCATCAAGGAGATGCCAGGACAACCAAAATGCAAAGAACAACACAATCACAGAGGATGACAAATTGATACATACTGGCATCCAGGCTACTCCTGGCACATGGCAACTTCAAGAATATTGTACAAATCTAGCAATGTTCACATTTCACAAATAAGAAGTTAATTTGTTTATTCAAATTAATGTAACATATTTCTCCAATTTCTGATTTACACAATAATATGTTACTACATTCTTCAAGAGTCTTTGGAAACATATTTTAAAATATCTAAACAATATTAGAGAAAATAAAATATAATCCTAGAAAATATATATGCAAGTTTACTTTTTGAAAACAAAGTAAATTTGATGTACTTTTCCTAGTTGATATTTCAATGAAGATATTCGACATGAATATTACTAAGTGGTGGAAAAGGAAATGGCAACCCACTCCAGTACTCTTGCCTGGAGAATCCCATGGACAGAGGAGCCTAGTGGGCTGCTGTCCATGGGATCACATAGATTCGGACATGGCTGAAGTGACTTAGCATGCATGCATGCATTACTAAATGGCACAACTTAAAATGTTAATCTCTTCAGTTGTGTCCAATTCTTTGAGACCCCATGGACTGTAGCCTGCCAGGCTCCCCTGTCCATGGAATTTTCCAGGCACAAATACTGGAATGGGTTGCATTTCCTCCTCCAGAAGATCTTCTCAACCTAGGGTCTGAATCTATGTCCCTTACATCTCCTGCATTGGCAGGCAGATTCTTTACCTTTGTGTCACCTGGGAAGTCCCTATCCTCTCTGGAAGTGGCTGATTCATATCAATGTATGGCAAAAACTACCACAATATTGTAAAGTAATTAGTCTCCAATTAAAAATAATTAATTTTAAAAAAAAGCATAGTGTTCTTCCTTCCTCCATTCTAATGTATTTCCACTTTTACATCATAGAGTTAAATCCTCCAGATTTTCCAGACTTTTTTTTATTAAGTTTTTATTCAATTTGGCCTATTATATTTGTAGTTTTATTTTCCATTTTCTTTCATGGTAGCTTTAGCCCTAAGTTTAAAATACAGCTCTAAGTGAGATTTTAGATCAACATGTATTCTGTAGATTCAGAAAATATTTAGAACTTATAAGAAATCATTTTTAGCTTTCTAGGAAATAGAGGAAGACACCTTTATTACAAGGAAGAAATTAATCATAGCAAAATAGTGAAGCTAAAACTCATTTTTCCATTTTTTGAGAAATTTACTGGTACTTGAAGTGACATGAAAGTCTCTAAGTAGTGACTGTATGACCCCATGGACTGTCCAGGCCAGAATATTGGAATGGTAGTCTTTCCCTCCTCCAATGGATCTTCCCAACCCAGGATTCGAACCCGGGTCTCCTGCACTGCAGGTGGATTCTTTATCAGCTGAGCTATCAGGGAAGCCCTCTACTGGTAGGTAATATTTCTGGCAAGAAGTGTTTCACTAAAAGGTTTTGTTGTTGTTGTTGTTTAGTCGCTAAGTCCTGTCCAATTCTTTTTACAACCCCAGGAACTGCAGCCCACCATATCCCTCTCTCCATGGGATTTTCCAGACAAAATACTGGAGTGGGTTGCTGTTTCCTTCACCAGGGGATCTTCTGTACCCATGGATCAAACCTGCATTGGCTGGGAATTCTTTACCATTGAACCTGGGTAAAGAATTACCATGGGTAGCCCTCATTAAGAGGATACCAGCACAACAAAGATATATAGCCCAAGAGTGGCAACAAGTGCAGGTACTTCTTGTCCAATATCTCCCTCACTGGCCTGGGGAGCTTTAACAGACAAACAGAAGTGCCAGCAGAGGAGGCAGAGTGCCATCCACTACTAGCTTCCCTCAGCTGCTGCCCATGCCGGCTGCTTCTTATCAGACCTCTTCTGTGGGTCACCCAAGCCAGACCTACCTTTCTGCTCCATCCCATGATCTCATTCTTCTCCCTTATTACTTCATGTCACCCTAGCCTTAGTGATAGTCCATGAAATCATCTCCTCTCTTCCCCTCCACCAGTTCCTTTAGTACAGCGTCCCTAGACATAAAAATCTTCACCCACTGACTACTATTATCTCTTCATGTGCTTTCCAGCTTGAGTTTAGAAAAACAGCAACAACAGCAACAAAAAAATCACTTCTATAGAAGCACTGTCTATATAAATCACATAGACTGACAAGGAAAGATAGAAGAAAAATGATGACCTGAATCAAATAAAAGAAATCAATGTAATTCTGCTGCCAGATGAAAGAAAATGAAACTGAAGGACACAGAGAGTAACAAATACTAGGAAATACATTAAACGGTCAACAGCAAGAAAAGGAAAACTGTAAAGCTAAACCAAACAACCTTAATCTTGCATCTTGGAGTTGCGGAAATCTCAGTGATATACCATAGAGATAAAAGTCTTAAAGAGGGTCTATTCTTCTTTAGTAAATGGTTAAAAATCAGATACAACATTGAAGACATGTATATATGTGTAATTATATATATATATATATGTATATATAATACTTTACAGTGATAGATGTTGTATCAAAATGTTATTAAAACAATTGGCATTTATATTACCAGACATTCCTGTTATACGAAATAAATCAATATGTATTCTCTGGTGGCTCAGCTGGTAAAGAATCCACCTGCAGTGTGGCAGACCTGGGTTCTATCCCTAGGTTTTGAAGATCCCCTGGAGAAGGGAATACCTACCCATTCCAGTATTCTGGCCTGGAGAATACCAGTCCATGGGGTCACATAAAGTCAGAGACATGACTGAGCGACTTTCACTTTCATATATATATATGTACACATATGCAAGCAAACAGGTTTCCCAGCTGGCACAGTGGTAAAAAATCTGCCTGCCAATTCAGAAGACACAAGAGACAAGGTTCAATGGCAGCCTACTCCTGTATTCTTGTCTGGAGAATCCTGTGGACAGAGGAGCCTGGCAGGCTACAGTCCATGAGGTTTCAAAGAGTTGGACATAACTGAGCGACTGAGCACCACCACCATACACACAAACACTTTGCAGAAAAGTAGAACTTTGTGTGAGCATCTGGGAACAGCATGTAACTTTGGCATGGAATCTTCGATACTAAATTTTAGTGTTTACCAGAACTATATGCTTCACTGGTTATATAAATCCATCATATTCATTTCACTTAACAGGAATGTCTGGTAATATAAATGCCAATTGGTTTCAATAACTTATTTTGATACAACATCCATCACTGTAAAGTATTAATGGCAAAAGCAACAATAATGTAATATGTTCTAGAATCAGGAATGATGTGACAGAGGAAAGCACTTTGTAACAAAGGAATGTACTGGTGTAGTGTTCAGATTTAACATGATCTGACATATCTTATATAGAAAAGTACTAGAAATGACAGCTAAGTAAGTCTTTAAGCAAAATCTGACAATATTCTTCGTCTGCTTTTCCTTCATTACTTTTAAATTATGAAGGAAAAATGACTTAATCATTTAAATCACAAATAGAAGGCCTTTAATGGCTAACAGAGCAAAAAATTAAAGAAACATTCCACTTGAATCCATTTACCTTACCATTATTTTAATGTTTTGACTTTTCTAGTGTAGTAACTACATAAAGACACAGATTCAAAAATCACATTTTTTGTACACGAAATCAAGGGAGTACAGTTTGTAACATATGCCTTTTATTTTCTACAGTCTGATGCTTTGATAGCAAGGGCTCTTGCTGACTCCGTAGGGGTTGCCCCTCACAGAGTTACCTTCTAAGAATAGCAAACAACTCACTAGAAGTACACCTTTCAATAGCGTATATGTGTCAATCCACACACATATACTCTTGATACCAAGAATAAAATAGATAACTGATGGAAAGATACTGCATAGCACAGGGAACTCTACTTAATGTGCTCTAGTGTCCTACATGAGACGGAAATCCAAAAGAGAGAAGAGGTATGTATATGTATAGCTGCTTAATTTTGCTGTACAGTGGAAGCTAACACTTCTACTCACAGAGTCAGACACAACTTAGTGTCTGAACAACAACAACAGACCCTAACACAGTCTTCCCTGGGAGCTCAGTGGTAAAGAACCCTCCTGCCAAAGCACAAGATGTGGATTCGATCCATGGGTCAGAAAGATCCCCTGGATGAGGAAATGGCAACCCACTCCAATACTCTTGTCTGGAGAATCCCATGGACAGAGGAGCCTGGTGGGTTACAGTCCATAGGGCTGCAAAAGTATCAGACCCAACTTAGTGATTAAACAACAACAACAGAAGCTAATACAACATTGTAAAGCAACTACACTCAAATAAAAATTAATCAATAAAAAAGAAGTACATCTTTTACATGCAAGCCAACCAATCCAGATCCCACACTTCTTGCCGCTTCTCTTTAGGGATTCCACATTCTGGGCCATTATCTACACAGGGTCAGGCACCAGACAACTAAAGACAGCCTTTATGCCTCAAAGCCGACTGAAATGACTCAAACTAGCCAATCTTAAATCTATTTGCCCTATCTCATCCACTACTTCCCACCAAAACCACAGTGTTTCCGTGTATGTTCTCTCATCCTACAACTCTTCCTCACCTTCTGATCTATCCAGGTGCTTCCCCGTGTGACATTGCACAATGTCTATGCCTCCTGTTTCTAGGAAACTATAATAACCACTTTCAATGCAGCCATTTCTGATTCTCCATATATTATCATGCCTGATTAAAATAAACCCTGGGTACTACTAAAACAGTACTCTTTTCTGTTAAACCTTAAAAAGAAAAGCCATTTGATAATAGAGTTATCAAGATGATCAAGGTGTTCTCTTTTTTTTTCTGTTGTTCACTTACGAGACATTAGAATTAAATAATTTTCTATTACTGAAAAAAATTTGGTTAAAATATGGATATTGAATATATGACCACAAAATAATGTTAAGGAATTTAAATTTTAGTTGGACATGATTTTATCAAAGTCATTAATTGTGTATCAGTGTAATGGTTACAACTGTAAAGACTTTATGTTTAGACTACCTTATGATGACGTATGCAGTGAAACACTTTCATGAAAAAGTGTGTCGATTCCTATTTTCATACTGTTCTTTGTTATATTGGGTTTGCCTATTGAGATACAAAAGATATGCTTTTAAATTATGTTATCTTTTAACATAATTAGCAAAATGTTAACGGCTGAAACAATAACAACAAATACATTAGTTTTCCTTTTCCATTATTATACCTAGAAAAATTATTTTCATCCTTGAAGAACTGATACTCTTATTAAGGTAGTACAAGGCTATATCCTTTATTCACTTTTATTCCCAATTTTAAGTCAAAGTTGGCTGCAATTATGGGAAGACATATACTATATAAATTTAATATTTATTCTCTCATATCATTTATTTGCAGTCCTTTCCTGATGATCCCAATTGTGCTGCCTCAGATTCAAAGCAACTCATTTTGTCTAGATTCCATGGAGCACTGCTTTGACATTATTGTACTGAATAGTAATGTGTTAATCAAACCAAGAAGTTCCTGCCTAACAAGACATCTCACATGAGGATATATGTCAGGAACAGGATAATCAAGAAAAAAAAAAAACCCTAATAAATATCTACTGCTTGTTCCTCAAAGACAGAAAATCCATAGAGGAAAAGGAGAGAGATATAGTCCTTTTCAGATTTCTCAGTTTTGGAATTTCCTTAATCAGCAGTCTTTTAAAAATGTGGGGATGAGCTGAGCTGTTCAGCTTTTTTCTACTAAATATTTAAATAAATCTTACAAACTACTATTAACATCATTTCCTCTATAAGTAAAGTTTTTCTTTTTTATAGCAAAAATGTAAGAAGGACATAATACCTTTGATTATACAACCTTAGAGGTTTTGTAGAGAAGCAGTGAATCTGTTTAAGATTGGTGCTGTGGGCTGGGGAAGGGGACGCACAGCTCTCTTTAACCCTAGTTTTTTTCTCTGACATATAAAGTGACCTTATTTCCCCTGAAATAGAGAAAGCATTATCATGACTTAGAGAAGTTCATAGGGCTAGTGTATTACTTTATGAGGGCTGCTTTAACAGCGTATCACAGACTAGGTGGCTTAGACAGCAGAAATCCATTGTTTCCTAGTTCTGAAGGCTGGAAGTTCCAGATAGTCAGCATGGTTGTTTCCTTCTGAGGACCATGAGAGAAGAATCAGTTCCAGATCTCTCTCCTTGGCTTGTCAACGGATGTCTTATCCCTGTGTCTTCCTACCATCTCTCTTTTTCTGTGTCCAAAAGTATTCTTTTCATGACTTTCATATTGAATTAGGGTCCATTCTAATAAATTTTGGCTTCCCTGTGGCTCAGCAGTAAAGAATCTGCCTGTAGTGCAGGAGATGTGTGGGGTCCATCCCTGAGTCGGGAAGATCCCCTAGAGGAGGAAATGGCATCCTACTGCAGTATTCTTTCTGGAAAATTCCACGGACAGAGGAGTCTTGTGGGATACAGTCCATGGATTGCAAAGAGTCAGACACGACTGAATGACTGAGCATGTATAGCCTCATTGGTTTGTGAAAAAGTAATTGCAGTTTCGGACCATGAATTCTAAATCATTGTAACTAGGCTCAAACACACCTTTATTAATCAAAATCGGAACAATTATAATCAACACATTTTTGCCAACAAAAAATAAGTTTGTTTATTCCTGTAGTGTAAAAATACTTGCTTTGGGATTTGACAAACTCTTGAAAAGTCTTTTCTGCCTCCTGCTGGTTGTGGAAGTGTTTTCCTTGCAAAAAATTGTCGAGATGCTTGTAGAAGTAGCAGTCAGTTGCACCAACCTAAACAATTTAGTCACCTATTTAAGGACCTCATCTTCAGTCATAAGTAGTAGGAGTTAGAACTTCAGAATGTGAATTTTGGAGGAGGACAAAATTCAGTCCACAACAGATGGTATTCCTGATTATTGTAAGTTATGACCAAGAAACTGTCTTGCAGAAGCAGATACAGCAGGCCCATGATGAATATTTCTCTCTTACCTGCAGAATTCAGTGTGAAGGGGATGCAAAAGAGAAGGAGCTGGGCAAGTGCTCTATTACAGACATTGAGTCTCTAATAGATGAGTCTGTCATCTGAAGATGACAACAGGACATCAAAATTATCTTCCCAGACTTCTTTATAGACAAACATCATACTTAAAAGGCATGCAGCTCTCCTGTTGTAGATATTTTTCTATCTCCAAAAACTTCACTTTTTTATTCTTCTACCATTATGCACTTTCTTTTAGAAGAAAATCTTTTCTTTAATGAAAGTTCTTTAAATTTCTGCCATAACATTCTCACTGATGATTTCTGTACACCTGAAAATAAATGTTTTCTAATCTATCTAACAAAAGCAGCATGCTGCTTCTAATGATTTCTCTTGCTATGTTAATATATGACTTTGGAAAATTTATAGTTTTTAAGATTTAAGATTCCCATCATACAAATGAAGCAATAGCCACTTAAGGCATCAAGCTGAGAAAATGTACTTCTGATTTTTGAGGTATCTGTGCTTATTCAATTTAATCATTTTAAAGCCCCATTCATTTTTACATATATCCAGGGGAAAATGTGAATTTTCCTAATGCTGAAACCATTACATAACTCCTGTCACATTCTTCATTCACATACATTACAGCAGAGTTACGTAATACCCAGGATACAGCACAGATACTCATTAACTATTTCCCAACTTGGATTCCACTTTTGGGGTAAAATCATGAATATGTGAAAAGAGAAAGATGACCAGGAACAATGACTATTCTATATCACTCTGAATACTTTACAAGCTACAGATAGATCATACACTTTTGGCTCTGATTCATTTGTCAAAAGTACCACTCATTCTTCAAGGTCTGTCTCAGTGCCTAGCGTTTCCAGGATGTCACGTCATCATTTCTGTATCCTGCACTGTAAATAAGCACCTCCTGTTCTGCTCTCCTCAGAAGGCACCACCCATTTTCCATTTTGTCATGCCACTCATTTGTTTAACACACTGTCATGACCAGTGATCACTACAGAAAATCCATGCTCCTCATCATGACCAACAAGACCTGCAATATCTGGTTCCTGACAATTTCCTGGACTTCATCCTCTCACCCGGTCACGATGTTTATTCAATCTGGCCATGCTGGCCTTTACTTTTGTCCCTCACTTTTCCCAAGTGTTCCTCTGGGGACGTTGTTACACTATTTCTTGTTTTGACCTTGCTTTGGCCTAGTAAACTCTTCCTACATGTAGGTACATCATAGATCCCACTTGGTCATTCGCATCTGGCTCAATGATTTCACCTAAGAGATAGTTTCCCTGAGCACCAATCAAAAGAACTCCTAGTGTCTTCCTAATACACCAACTTGCTTGCTTGACTTCACTGTCCTTTATAGCGGAAAAAAAAAAAAAATGGGTTAGTCATGTCTGATTCTTTGCCACCCCATGGACTGTAGCCCACCAGACTCTTCTGTCCATGGGATTCTCCAGGTAAGAATACTGGAGTGGGTAGCCATTTTCCTTTCCAGGGGAACTTCCAATCCAAGGATTGAACCCAGGTCTCTTGTACAGCAGGCAGATTTTTTACCATTTAAGCCACAAGGGAAGACCCAAAGTAAAAGTGTTAGCTGTTCAGTCATGTTCAACTCTTTGAGACCCCATGGACAGTAGTGTGCCAGACTTCTCTGTCCAAGGAATTCTCCAGGCAAGAATAGTGGAGTGGGTAGCCATTCCCTTCTCCAGGGGATCTTTGTGCTTTACTAAACTCTAACAATTTCTTATAAATTAATAATTCACTTCTTGATTTTCTGTCACATTCAGTTGCACTGTAAACTCCAGAAAAGCAGAAAAATATCAGGTTTGTTCAACATTAGCCCAAGGCAATCAAATCGGCACTTGGAATGAATCAGGGAAAATTGTCAAATAAATGAATAAATCAATAGATGTATACACAAAATAAATCTTATTCATGCATACATGAATATATACCAGACATTGTACTTGGCAATGAAAACAGGTTTAAATTTTAGGGAGCACACATTACTTCAAAGTTGCTATTATCATTGAAACTAGAATAAAGTTTTCAAGTTAGGCAGAAAAAATTCAATTTCTCCATTCATTTAAACTATTATTTTTTTTTTAATTTTAATTTGGACCTCCAAATATGAATGTATTTCCTGTAGTATCTTCTCTTGTAGGGATGTATCTATGTGTGCTTCTCTGGTGGCTCAGATGGTAAAGAATCCACCTGCAAGGCAGGAAAACTGGGTTTGATCCCTGAGTTAGGAAGATCCCCTGGAGAAGGAAATAGCAACCCACTCCAGTATTCTTACCTGGAGAATTCCATGGACCGAGGAGCCTGGCAGGCTACAGTCCATGGAGCTGCAAAGAGTTGGACATGACTTGAGTGACTAAGACTTTCACTTTCACATCTATTTCTGCATCTCAAGTTTAGCTAGCTCTATCATTCAAAAGAAGAAATATAAACATCTCCAGCTTTCAGCAAGATTAGAACCAGGTTGTAATCTCTGTTTTCTCTCTAGGCTAAAACTTAACTTTTTAAGTATCTATATCTTCATCTAAAATGGTAGTCTATACAGCAGTCATTAACCATGTGTATGCATCATTAAGCATGTAAAGTGTGGCTAGTACAACGGAGGAACCAAATTTTTAAGTTTATTTAATGATAATTAATTAATTCATCTTTTGGCTATGCCATGTGTCACGTGGAATCTTAGTTTCCTGACCAGGGATCAAACCCATACCCCCTTCAGTGGAAGCATGGAGTCTTAACCACTGGACTGCCAGGGAAGTTCCAATGTTAAGTTAATTTAAATTTCAATTGAAAAATTGGAGCAATGTTAAAAATGCCCTATACAAAAAATCTGAAATTACTTTTTAATAATGATAAATTTGTTTCCTATTAGAAAATGATGATGTCACAGTCATCATCCCCTTATGTTCCTGTTAGGTAATGTGTAAACATATCATTCGGAGAAGGCAATGGCACCCCACTCCAGTACTCTTGCCTGGAAAATCCCATGGACCTAGGAGCCTCATAGGCTACAGTCCATGGGGTCACTAAGAGTCGGACACGACTGAGCGACTTCACTTTCACTTTTCACTTTCATGCATTGGAGAAGGAAATGGCAACCCACTCCAGTGTTCTTGCCTGGAGAATCCCAGGGAGAGAGGAGCCTGGTGGGCTTCCGTCTATGGGGTCGCACAGAGTCGGACACGACTGATGCGACTTAGCAGCAGCAGCAAACATATCATTGTATGAGGTGAGAAGCCCAAGCTTAAGTCCTGATATTATTATGTATGCATTGGCATCTGGGAAAAACCTGAAGGGCCTCGAATGTCCTAATGGCAAGTGTTTCTCCCTTCTGTATTCCTACAGTTAAATCCCTGGTCAAACAGCACCCCCTAGTCATGGGGACCAGCAAAGTGCCTGATTTCCTCTGAGGGGCCAATGTCAGTTCCCTGACAGCCTGAAGGCTCGTTCACATAAGCCAATCACATCTTCCTGCAGGAACCAGAGGTCATCTCATCCCCTTGTCATTCTGAAGCCTGCCTGCCACAGCCCTTGCCCATTCATTCTTCTAAAAAGCAGCCCCCTAGCAACCCACTCCAGTATCCTTGCCTGGAGAATCCCGTGGACATAGGAGCCTGGTAGGCGCCAGTCCACAGGGTTGCAAAGAGTCGGACAGGATTGAGCGACTTCACTCACTCACTCACTCACTCTCAAATGCAGCCCCCACAAGGCTTCCCCCGGCCCCAGGCTGTCAGTATATGGGACTAATAACCTACTGTCAACCTCACCTCCCGTCAAACGTCCGGTGTTCTGCCTTCAGCCACCACCATAACCCTGGGGCAAAGTTCCCTCCTTCACCAACAAGGTGAAAAGAAGGAAATAAAGACAAAAATATCATTTGATCATTGTGAATATTCTTTTATTTAATGGCAATAGTTTATGTGTTCAGAGTATAAATTCAAAATGTATGAGTATTAAAGAAAACTTATAAATAGCATCCTTATCCAAAGGTTTGTGAGAAATGGATTGATTCCTGCCATATCAGTAATGTCACAATCATCAGTTACTTCAGCCCTCCAATATGAGCCAGTGAGCCCTGAGGGAACTCAAAAAAAAAAAAAAAAAGAATGCCTGTCATCTAGCAGCCGTGGACTGCAGCCACTTCCCAGGGTGAGCCCTGAGGAAACTCAAGATGTGAAAACAAAGGATACAGGCCCAGATAGCTGAGGCGCATATCAAAGGAATGACTTCAGGAGCACAGACCCTTGTATATTCTAATACATAGAGAAGTCCTAAATTTCTTAACTTGGGATATTTGGTTTTCTTCAGTTAGCAATCATATTTTGATGTCCTGACTACATGCCCTTTGTTGCAAAACTTCTATATAACCTAGCTCCCCCTCACCTCTTTGGAGCAGTTCTCTCAGGGTTACTGCAGATGCTGTCTCCTGGGCTTGAAGTCTTAAAAATTCCCACCAAGTAAAATATAATTCTCAGCTTTTAGGCTGTGAATATTTATATTGTTAAATCCACAGTTATTACCTTTATCCAGTGGTCTATTAACATTGTCAATAACCGGTGTTTCTTTTAATTCTTATTATCAGGGTCATTCATATGGATACAGTTTGAATAATAAGAATGCCAATATTCACTCATCCTTTACTCTTCAAAAGCATAAGTTGTGAATAGTTCAACTTAATATTTGAACAACAAATATTGTTTCACACTAAATAGCAGTGTTTAACAATGGTCTATTGCTTCACTGAGCAGCTAGCATCCAAATTCTCCCTACTTGTTGCTTTAAATCTGGAACGTTCTGGAAAGTAAAACTCTATTTTCCAGATTCTTTAAAAGATAGAACGTTAAGTGATTTATTTTCTGCTAATGAGATAAGATCAACTAAGAATTCAACTAAGAATTATAAGAATTCAACTGGGAACCAAGTTATGCAGAAAGAAAAAGGACAATGATGCTTGGATCACCCAGCTTACTGGTGTACATCCAGCAGGAGGGCACCTGTCTCAGCCAACTCTTCCATCGCAGTTTCTGGAAATTTACTTTGCACTGAAGGTATTGTGTTCCTGCAGCTAACCATGCTGCGCTGGATTCTTGATCAGTGAATCATGACTAAGATGGGTTTGCCCTGGTGTCAGCAGGACACCTTTTCCTAGGCCTCTTTACTGTACCCCAAGGAGAAAAGCCTAGGGCAGACCATTCCTTTGATAGTATTCTAAATCTCATTTAGAAGTAAAAGAGTACCTGAAACTCATACCCTAACATATTTTAAAATGCACTCCGCATAAAAATTAACTTTCTGCTTAACATATTGACTTTTGTTATCTTTAATTGAACTCTCAACTTATACTACTTGATTGGAGTGAATCGCCATGATAATGCAACCCTCAACAACATAGTTTTAGGTGTATTGTGACTAGCAATCACTGCTATCTTCATCATTTCCTTGCCTGGCAGTGACATAAAATGGCTAATTTTATATGATTAAATGTTTTGAACCCACATAAAGTGCAACAGCATATTTCATGTACTTTAGAATCATACCTAAATTTGCTAGGCCCCAGAATCACTGATGATGATCATCTCTCTAAACTCAAATTATGAGCTGAACATTTAATGCAGTGTAAGTGCTACTTAGAGTTTAGGCTCATTTTATCTAAATCACTAGATGCACCCCTTTTCAAATCTATTTTTTCCCTGAATAAGTGTCCTTAGAGATGATGTAGCTGAGTAAAATTTTGCCATGTAATTATGAATGGGAGGGGATAAATTTATTTTTTTATATATAGAAAAATATTTAGATCCTCTGAAGTGGGAGGCAAGACTGAGTGATTGAAGGAAGGTCAGTACAAGGGAAATATATTGGACTGGGAAAGGGCCATTACCCAACATAAGGTCAGGGACTTTGAAATCTGCAATTTAATATCAGACACTAACACTTAAACAACCAATAAACTAATATGATAGGGACTCAAGTGGCTCAGTTATAAGGGATCCACCTGCCAATTCAGGAGATGCAGGTTCTATCCCTGGGTTGGAAAGATCCCCTGGAGAAAGAAACGGTACTCTAGTATTCTTGCCTAGAAAATTCCTTGGGCAGAGGAGGCTGGAGGACTATTGCTGTTGGGGGTCACAAAGAGTCAGACACAACTGAGCAACTAGGCACACCTGCAAACGAAATGATGTGATGGTCACAAAATGAACCTGACAGATTCTAGAGATGAGGGAAAAAAAAACACAACATAGTAATTGATGTCCTTGGGGTGACCACCTCCTTGGGGTGAGGTGGTCCAGAGTGAGAGGACTGGGGTATGTCAGTGGACAGGAGAGGAGAGATGTTTTGGGCAGAGTCTGAGCAGATGAAAGTCCCATAACTGAGCAATGACAACATTGTCGCTGAGAAACAAAGCTTTGTAGCTATATGGTTTAGCACAGAGCGGCTCTAAATAAAGCTACAAAATCAAAACCAGACCACAAGAAGCCCTATAAGATATATAAGGTCAGGAAAAATTTATCACTAGAATTGCCTGCTGCTGCTGTGGAAACACAAAGAGTGTGCTGCAATAAGGTTGGAGAATTTAAGGCGTAAATATACCCCCAGAGATACTTATGCTAAACTTCAATACTCTCTAGCTTTAAGGAAGTGCAGTTTATTGCGAAATGAAATGCAATGATAATTAAACTATCAGAAGGCCTCAACACAGCATCGAGCACTATGGAAAGAATACAGGTTGCAAAAAGGAAATTCCCATTTGTACAATCAGTGAAGAAGCTATCCTATGTTTCACCTCTTCTGTCAAATCCAAGAGACACACAGAACATATGCTTTCTATCTAGTTTCAAAGATATGCTAAGAAGACAAGCATCCCTCAGGGGCAAGAGGAAGAATGGGTTTCAAACAACAGAGAAACATGGAATAAATATCACGCTTAAAAAAATGAATTTCTCCATCTGTCTTGTCATATGCAGCAAAAACTTTAGAGCAGCCGGCTGCTCTTCGTGGAAACATTTCTTTAAATTGCTCATGAAGGATCTTTGAACATTGATTCTGTTAGTAGGTTATTCACATGTGGAAACTAATTACTAAAAGCTAGAAAAAGAGGTTATATTTTGTAGATATTAATTAAACTAACAAGGCTGTAGGGCTCTCTGTGTTATGCACAAATAATTTATTATTTCCAAAGGTCTTGGGTCTGCTCATAGTTTAAATAACAAACTCCATATGACAGTAAAGTCTTGCTATTATATAAAGAGTCTGAAAAGTTGGGTGATAAACATAAACACACACAGACACACACAGATACATACACCTATGTATACACACATGGGTTTCCCAGGTGACAATAGTTGGTAAAGAACCCTCCTGCCAATGCAGGAGACATAAAAGATACAGGTTCAGTCCCCAGGTCAGGAAGATCCCCTGGAGGGGGGCATAGCAACCCACTCCGTATTTTTTTCCTGATGAACCCCATGGACAGAGGAGCTTGGCAGGCTACCATCCATGGGGACAGAGGAGCCTGGCAGGCTTTGGTCCATAGGGAGCAAAGAGTCAGACACAACTGAAGCAACTTGGTATGCAGTGTCTAAACTATCAACAATGATAGGTGGCTATGCTGAAATGAAAGGAGACATGATTTCTGGCATCAGAGAAACACAGAAGAGCATATTCTGTTCTCTCCAAATTCCAGAGGAAAAGAGGAAAACAAAACATAGCCTCTTTATTAATAATGACTTGAACTGATTTGCCACACAATGGACACAGTTCAAACTATTTACAAGAACTGTATACAAATATAAATGCACATAACATTTATAACTACCTTATGAGATATAATACCCTTCTTAGACCTATAGTATTCTACATTATAGAAAGAAAGAAATGATGCATGAGTGGTAATATAAAATTTCCAAAGTCATGCTACTAATAAATGGCTATCTGAGTTCAAATATAGAGAATCGAGCAGAAAGTCTATGCCTTATCTTCTACAATTTGATGTCAAATTGAAAATATTGAACTACAATATTTTGCAAACTATACAGGCAATGCTAAATGGCTCAATGGAGTAGACACAACTTTGTTAATCATATAATGAATGATGTGTTTCCCATTTGAAGACATAAGCATGAAGGCTTTGACTTTGAATTGCATGCTCTGGGAAAAGTATTGAAACATAATGTATATTTATTTTGGCCTATGCCACATTATTATAACCCTTTCTTGGAGTTTGAAATGTGTATGACTTTTTCTTTTTTTTTTTTTTTGGTTTGATCCATGAACCACAAGCATGTCTCCATTTGCATGAGAATAAAATGGCACAAGAACCCAAGAAGGCTTAAAGACAAATTTATATTAGACCTAAATCATCTACATCTCCCCATTATTCTAGCAGCATGATTAGCTATAAGAAGGAAGATTTGTGAGATAGCTGTGCCTGCTAAGGGTGCTCTTACAAGGAATTGAGAAGCGAGGGCCACACCAAGTAAGGCTGTAGGATCAGAAGGTGCAGAAATCCCAGGGGTGCAATCAGAATAAGACAAAAAGCCATAAAGGACTCATTGTGCTATGCTTAGTCACTCAGTCGAATCCAGCTCTCTGTGGTCAGATCAACTGTAGCTCACCAGTTTCCTCTGTGAAATTTTCCAAGCAAGAATCCTAGAGTTGGTTGCCATTTCCTAATCCAGGGGATCTTTCCAACCCAGGGATCAAACCCACCTCTCTCTGCATTAGCAGGTGGATACTTTACCACTAGCACCACTAAAGTGCAGGAGAGCAGGGTTGGTTCGATTCCTGGGTCAGGGAGCTACCCTCGAGAAGGGACTGGCTACCCACTCCAGTATTCTTGCTTGGAGAATCCCATGCACAGTGAAGTCTGGTGGGCTACAGTCCATGGGGTTGCAAAAAGTTGGACACAACCAGGCAACTGAAACTTTCACTTTCTAAGTGAGTCAATTCTCAAAAAAAAAAAAAAAAAATCGATGAAACTCAGTTTGCCTGAGCCTACAAATAAAGAGGCTTCCCAGATGGCTCAGCAGATAAAGAATCAGCCTGCAATGCAGGAGACACAGGAGATGTGGGTTCATCCTTGAGCTTGGAAGATCCCCTGGAGTAGGAAATGGCAACCCACTCCAATATTCTTGCATGGAAAATTCCATATACAGAGGAGTCTGGTGGGTACAGTCCATGGAGTTGCAAAGAGTTCGACACAACTAAGCACAAACACACATACACAAACCCCCCCCCCCACACACAGATACAAGGGATATTATCAAGAAATGTTGATAGAAGGTATTGACCACTGAATGTGAAACACGGGACATCACGGCCAGGCCACTAGAACTGCTTAAAGTGTTTTGATGACAACTTTATCACTTGGGTACTGTGAAGTCTCCACAGAAGCCAGAGCGTGACATTAGTGGAAATTAGTCAAGCAGCTCATATGGTGTGCCACTCTAAGTACCAAAGCTAAACACTGAGACTTTTAAAGAGTTGGAAGGAGTTATTCTGTGTCCTGATTATAAACTAATCATTTAGGTCCCTCAAATTTATTATAAATATAAATTATAACCTTTCCTATGTTCTCACCTTGCTCTGATCTTCTAAGAACTATACATTTGTGAGATCCAAGGATATAACTCTCCTTTGAGGCATCTCATATGGTAATTCCATTATTAAGGCATATAGTAAATAAGTTGGAAAAGCCCTTGTACCCGTATCTACCTACATATACTATAAAAAGTACATCTTTTACATTTTATCTACCTATATTTTCACCAAGGGCACTTATTAAACATTCAAATATTATATATTACTTAAGATTAGTTTTAGCCAAGGACCCCCCGTGATAAGAAGTTACCTGTCGTAAGTATTCTTTTCATAGTACCATGAATTGCAAACATGGATTATATTTGCAGTATTACGTGCCTCTGTTTTCAGAACTGATGTGACTTTTGTCATGCAAAACCCCATCTCCAGTTTAAAATCTGGCTAGGTCTAAAAAATTTAAGCACTTTGAGAAAATGTATATCAGGGTCTTTGAAATATTGTTCACTCTTTCATAGCTCTCTCTGGGCTTGTATTTGAGTTTGAAGGGACTCATGTGATGTAGAGTTGGGAGGAAAAAGAGTGTCATAGAACAGTGGTGAAGCTGCCTTGTGGGGTGACTGGCATATGCTCAGATATGTTGAGTCTAGCTTCCCAGAGTTTATTTTTTTATATCTTGTTGATTTGCTTTCAGCTAATAAACATGATATCTATTCTTCTCAGCTCAGTCAGGCCCTTCCCCCATTAACCATGTTGCTTTAGCCTCATCATTCTCCTGGGGCTGCACGGGTGTCCACCTTGTACAAGCATCTTCTCAAGTGCCCAGAACACTGAGCAAAAATCTAGTCTCAATCTTCCTCCTTCTAACACTTTGGTCTATTCTCTCCCTGTTACTGGGCTTCCCCAGTGGCTCATGGGTAAAGTATCCACCTGCATTGCTGAAGCTGCAGGAGATATGGGTTCAATCCCTGGGTGGAGAAGATCCCTTGGAGGAAGGCATGGCGACCCACCCCAATATTCTTGCCTGGAGAATCCCATGGAGAGGAGCCTGGCAGTCTACAGCCCATGGGGGGACACAGAGGTGGACATGACAGAAGCAACTTAGCACGCACACAGGCATCCTAGTTTCCAGCTCCAATCCCTGCACACCTGTGTTAAGGTACGCACCTGAAGTGAGTCACCCTGATTCCCGGGCTATCCCTCTATAGTGGATCATCAGTGCCTCAGCCAGAGGAGTTCACTTAAAAAATAAAATGCATCATGGCCCAGCTTTGATCAGGCCTATCAAAAGCCTTCTGGGATCCCTTAGAGTAAAAAGCAAAGCTCCTGCCTTGCCCGTGAGGCCCACCTTCTATCAGAGCTCACTTCCTGCATTCCTTCTCCACTCCCTCTAGAGCTTCCACCAGGTGGATTTATCAGGAGTATCAAGTAGCTCCCACCTTGTCACCCTGAGATGTGTAGTTGACTTTGAAACGCTGTTCTTCAAATATGTTCATGGTTACCTCCACATTTCTCTTAAGTTTCTCCAAATGTTATTTTATTGGTAAGATTTTCTCTTAAATGTGTTTCTCAGTATTTCAAGATAGTATTTTCCCTTTGCTCTACAACACAGAAGCTTCCTCCTTCATGCTTCTCAGTCATTTTCAGCATCACATTTCTCATTTTCTATCAGCTGATTAAAAAGACGATCAATCATCTATTTTAAATATGACTTACACATTATATAATTTGTTTCCTTGTACTCTTTTCACTAAAATGTAAGCACCAACGTGAAAAACTTTAATGATACCTTTCAGAAATGTATACACTACCCAGAGATAGTTCTTGACACAAAGTAACATACAAATTGCTTTCAATACTATTATTGAGTAAATTAATCTGTGAATTGATAATTTATCTCCCCTCTGTACCAAGCACTGGATGCTTTATGTAATTAGGGAGAAGATTATTAAGGAAAAAATAAAGAGGAAAAGTGAATTAATCTTTATCATATGTCACCCACTTCACATAGTGTTTGAAATATAAAAAATAATTTAAAAATATTATAATACATTCAATATATAATATAGTTCCCCTCTAGCCTATTCTCCATATTTAATCATAATTTCAAATTAATTTTGATATGTAAACAGAGGTGCATATTTCCTGAGAAATCTGTATGCAGGTCAAGAAGCAACAGTTAGAACCAGACATGGAACAACAAACTGGTTCCAAATTGGGAAAGGAGCACGTCAAAGCTGTATATCGTCACCCTGCCTATTTAACTTATATGCAGAGTACATCAAGCAAAATGCCAGGCTGGATGAAGCCCAAGCTGGAATCAAGTTTGCCAGGAGATATATCAATAACTTCAGATATGCAGATGACACCACCCTATCCCCAGTGGCTCATGGGTAAAGTATCCACCTGCATTGCTGAAGCTGCAGGAGATATGGGTTCAATCCCTGGGTGGAGAAGATCCCTTGGAGGAAGGCATGGCGACCCACCCCAATATTCTTGCCTGGAGAATCCCATGGAGAGGAGCCTGGCAGTCTACAGCCCATGGGGGGACACAGAGGTGGACATGACAGAAGCAACTTAGCACGCACACAGGCATCCTAGTTTCCAGCTCCAATCCCTGCACACCTGTGTTAAGGTACGCACCTGAAGTGAGTCACCCTGATTCCCGGGCTATCCCTCTATAGTGGATCATCAGTGCCTCAGCCAGAGGAGTTCACTTAAAAAATAAAATGCATCATGGCCCAGCTTTGATCAGGCCTATCAAAAGCCTTCTGGGATCCCTTAGAGTAAAAAGCAAAGCTCCTGCCTTGCCCGTGAGGCCCACCTTCTATCAGAGCTCACTTCCTGCATTCCTTCTCCACTCCCTCTAGAGCTTCCACCAGGTGGATTTATCAGGAGTATCAAGTAGCTCCCACCTTGTCACCCTGAGATGTGTAGTTGACTTTGAAACGCTGTTCTTCAAATATGTTCATGGTTACCTCCACATTTCTCTTAAGTTTCTCCAAATGTTATTTTATTGGTAAGATTTTCTCTTAAATGTGTTTCTCAGTATTTCAAGATAGTATTTTCCCTTTGCTCTACAACACAGAAGCTTCCTCCTTCATGCTTCTCAGTCATTTTCAGCATCACATTTCTCATTTTCTATCAGCTGATTAAAAAGACGATCAATCATCTATTTTAAATATGACTTACACATTATATAATTTGTTTCCTTGTACTCTTTTCACTAAAATGTAAGCACCAACGTGAAAAACTTTAATGATACCTTTCAGAAATGTATACACTACCCAGAGATAGTTCTTGACACAAAGTAACATACAAATTGCTTTCAATACTATTATTGAGTAAATTAATCTGTGAATTGATAATTTATCTCCCCTCTGTACCAAGCACTGGATGCTTTATGTAATTAGGGAGAAGATTATTAAGGAAAAAATAAAGAGGAAAAGTGAATTAATCTTTATCATATGTCACCCACTTCACATAGTGTTTGAAATATAAAAAATAATTTAAAAATATTATAATACATTCAATATATAATATAGTTCCCCTCTAGCCTATTCTCCATATTTAATCATAATTTCAAATTAATTTTGATATGTAAACAGAGGTGCATATTTCCTGAGAAATCTGTATGCAGGTCAAGAAGCAACAGTTAGAACCAGACATGGAACAACAAACTGGTTCCAAATTGGGAAAGGAGCACGTCAAAGCTGTATATCGTCACCCTGCCTATTTAACTTATATGCAGAGTACATCAAGCAAAATGCCAGGCTGGATGAAGCCCAAGCTGGAATCAAGTTTGCCAGGAGATATATCAATAACTTCAGATATGCAGATGACACCACCCTTATGGCAGAAAGTGAAGAGAAACTAAAGAGCCTCTTAATGAAAGTGAAAGAGAAAAGTAAAAAAATTGGCTTAAAGCTCAGCATTCAAAAAATGAAGATCATGGCATCTGGTCCCATCACTTCATGGCAAATAGAAAGGGAAAAAATGGAAACAGTGACAGACTTTATTTTTGGGCTCCAAAATCACTGCAGATGGTGACTGCAGCCTTGAAATTAAAACATGCCTGCTCCTTGGAAGAAAATCTATGACCAACCTAGACAGCATATTAAAAAGCAGAGACGTTACTTTGTTGACAAACGTCCATTTAGTCAAAGCTATGGTTTTTCCAGTGGTCATGTGTGGATGTGAGAGTTGGACTATAAAGAAAGCTGACCGCTGAAGAATTGATGCTTTTGACCAGTGGTGTTGGAGAAGACGCTTAAGAGTCCTTTGGATTGCAAGGAGATCCAACCGGTCAATCCTAAAAGAGATCAGTCCTAAATATTCATTGGAAGGACTGATGCTGAAGCTGAAACTCTAATACTTTGGCCACCTGATGTGAAGAACTGACTCTTTGGAAAAGACCCTGATGTTGGAAAAGATGGAAGAAAGGAAGAGAAGGGGATGACAGAGGATGAGATCATTGGATGGCATCACGGACACAAGGGACATGAGTTTAAGTAAGCTCTGGGAGTTGGTGATAGACAGGGAAGTCTGGTGTGCTGCAATCCATGGAACTGCAAGGAACTGCAAGGAGCTGGACACAACTGAGCGACTGAACTGAACTGAAACAGAGATGCAAATATTTGCATTTTTAAAATAGCAGTTTGTTTATAGTAAACTCAGGGACCTACAATTTTATGATTAAAGAGAAGGTGGTATGAAGTCAAATGTGATTTATCCTACTTTTAGCATAAAAATATACAATAAATTTCTCCCACTGACAACATATTACTAGGTTTCGTTGAGACAAAGTATCAACGAAAAAGTATATGACAAAGAAGCCTAGCTAAGTCTCGAAATTCTCCGCCCTCCTTGTCTTGAATTTGCCCTGGGAAATTCAGCACATATTTTTAGAAAGCAGATAACAGAACAACTAAATGCAATGATACACAGCACAATATGGGCTTCCTGGTGGCTCAGCTGGTAAAGAATCCGCCTGCAATGCGGGAGACCTGGGTTCCATCCCTGTGCTGGGAAAATCCCCTGGGGAAGGGAAAGGCTACCCAATCCAGTATTCTGGCCTGGTGAATTCCAGGCCAGTGGGGTATAGTCTGTGGGATCGCAGAGAGCTAGGCACAACTGAGCAACTTTCACTTTTGTTTCATATCACACTTTGAACTAGTATACTATTATACTGACACCTGGAATGACGATAACAGGATCGATTCAAAAATAGAAGTTGAGCGAACTGACATTTAGCATAGAATTTTAAGAAGGAGGATGAGCCGGAGATATGGCAATTGTGTTAATATTCCACACATTCTGTAAGCTACAATGGCTCAGTTGGTAAAGAATCCACCTGCAGTGCAGGAAACCTGGGTTCAGTCCCTGGGTTGGGAAGATCTCCTGGAGAAGGGAAAGGCGACCCACTCCAGTATTCTGGCCTGAAGAATCCCATGGACTGTATAGTCACAAAGAGTTAGATACCACTGAGCAACTTTCACTAATCTGCACTAATAATACAATAAAGTTATTTTATTCTAAAATCGTTACATTGGCTTTTATCATTCATGTGGTACTTGATCACCATTCCAGAAGATGGAAAACTGGTAGCTAAAAAGATATTTGAACTAAATGAGAATAGTATAGGATTGGGTGCCAAATAGAAGGAAATTTTGTTATCCCAAGTATGGGTGTAGAAGAGAGTTCATCCAGGACGGAAGTAGCCCAAACTGAAAGATCTGCTAGTTAAACCAGTTGTTTTCAAACTCTGGGTGGTTGTGACTTTCCAAAAGGCCACATTCCGATATGAACACAAAATGCATTTCAAGCTGAATGTAAACAAGACTGTAAGGAGATCCAACCAATCCATTCTGAAGGAGATCAGCCCTGGGATTTCTTTGGAAGGAATGATGCTGAAGCTGAAACTCCAGTACTTTGGCCACCTCCTGCGAAGAGTTGACTCATTGGAAAAGACCCTGATGCTGGGAGGGATTGGGGGCAGTAGGAGAAGGGGACGACAGAGGATGAGATGGCTGGATGGCATCACTGACTCGACGGACGTGAATCTGAGTGAACTCTGGGAGTTGGTGATGGACAGGGAGGCCTGGCGTGCTGCAATTCATGGGGTCGCAAAGAGTCGGACACGACTGAGTGACTGAAATGAACTGAACTGAACAGATATATATATATGTATATATATGTGTGTGTGTATATATATATGTTCATAAATATATGTACATATATGTATGCATGTGTGTGTGTGTATATATATATATATATACTTTAATTACCACCCACTCTGGATTAGCTGCACTGTGCTGGGTGTTTCAGTTGTGCTCCACTCTTTGAGACCCCATGGACTGTAGTTCTCCAGGCTCCTCTGTCCATGGGATTCTCCAAGTGAGCATACTAGAGTGGGTTGCCATGCCCTCTTCCAGGGGATCTTCCCAACCCAGGGATCCCGCCGGGGTCTCCTGCATTGCAGGCATATTCTTTACCAGCTGAGCTACCAGGGAAGCGCAGCAGTACTGTAGCTTTCCTTAACTCAAATTGATAATTAAGTATTGGCTATATTAAAAGAATTATTGCCAGGGGATATTTGATATTAAACCAGGAATCAGAAACTGGAATCTATTTGTATCTCTTTAATAGGTTCAAATTATCCTTGAAAAGTGATTTTTTTTTTTTTTCTCTTCCCTATCCTGGTGTTTTTATAAAGTTGCCAGTTTCAGTTGTATCCTGATCCTGATTTAAGAGAATACTGAGGAAATTAAAAAATTAGTACTTTTCAAGAGCTTTTAAATTTGATTAAGGTTTCTATCTTCAACAAAAAATGAAACCTTTTACTGTGCACAGTTTACTTATTTGCATCCAAAGGCCTTTGGTTATAATAATTTTTCAAATATAAACAATTAGTAACAGGCCATTTGTTTACTAAATGTTATAGAAGAGACCCAGCTGTCTTTATCTGCTTCATTTGACTATTCTAAAGTTACCATTTTCTCATGACATTTCTCTATTTAAACATGTTTAACTACACATGAAGATCATTTGGGTCTGGGTATTTTAAGGTTATTTTCCATATACTGTTAAAAAGAAGCATGTTTCAATCTAAGCAAATGATTAGCATTTCACGTAAGTTGACTCCATTTTTAATATACCCTTGAAATATATCTCATCAGTTACTCTATTTCAAATTATTTTGTTGTGGAAGGGACCTTTTTTTTAATCAACTTTAAAAATATATTCTGCTGACTTGCAAATGGCAGGTCAATGCTAATTGAGAGAAGACTTAAAAACTCTGACATCTTTTATCCCTGCATAAAGATTGCGTGCTCTGCGTGTTCTAATCCTCTGCTTTCCAATATTGCCTTTACGAGGTTAAGAAGATGAATGTTCATTGCTTTTAATCCTCACCATGATTTATGAGGCTCTTGGTATCCTTTCCCCAGAGCAGCTACAACTGTGTGGTTGTTCTGCCTGCTGCTTAAATTACGCAGACATCTGCAAAGTAAATTATGGATTGTTGTCCCACAGACCATAACCAAGCATTCTCTCTATCTCTCCTGCAAGACTTTTTTTTTTTGTTAGAACAAAGACCATGTGCCTTTTTATTTGCTGGGGTACTGAAGAAATTTTAAGTTAACTTGAATGAGAGTAACATTGACCTGCATTATGACCTGTCATATAACATCAAAGCAGCATGATATATAAACAACATTACTTTAGAGCTAGGAAAAAACCCACCTCCTATTTATTTATATCTTTCTTGTTTATTTAGGAAATATCACCTTTAGGTTTTCAGAAGAAATGTGACCTTTAAAATTAGCTTGAAAATTGTGCTGGAATAAACTGAATGCAAGTGCCCTGAGTCTCCAGTCATGCAAGACTTCAAGAGCATCCTGTGGTTCTTTAAATCCAAACACTGAGCAAACAAAGAGAAAACTATATGAAGGAGAATCCATGGAAGATGGGTATCTTTTTTTTTTAGATTTTGTTTTTCTTATTGATATCACTGGTAGTACACCTGTTTAAATATCCTGGAAGCATCAGGAAATCATGAGTAATTGGAACAATTCTCTCTCCAGGATAAAAAGCCTAGCAGAGTCTAAGCTGAAATAGTCAACTTGCTCTGTATTCTCCTTTCTTTTCTCTGCTTATGATTCTGTGTAGATGATGAATCATAATTCCCAATGACAAGTCCATTGTACAGTCCTAACAGACATATTTCAAATGTCTAACCTTTGACAATTACCTCAAATTAGAAATATTCCAGCTTTTATTTTCTTTAGTGTGCTATCTGCAACCCAAACAATAACCCATCAGGGGAAAAATTACACTAACAGATTTTTTTTTTAATACTCTCTAATAATGCTTTACAAAATGTATTTCTTTCTTAAACAGATGGCTCTGCAGTTAATTTTTGACTCGATTGTCAACTCAGAAGGATGTTGTGAGCACTGAAACCAGATATGCTCAAATCCAGCCCTAGCTGGGCAGATCCACTGCTCCCTCTGTGTCTGCGTCAGTTTCTGTTCCATTGTCACTGCTGAGAGAGGCTGTGCTCTTAATGTCAGGACCTGATATTCACACCAGTTCCCTAAAGACTTTATTTTTAAAGACAGATCCTTGATTTCTTTGCCTCTGTGTGTCTATTCATTTCTAACACTTTCCATTTGCAGTCGCACTTCACCTCTTGGTCATTCTGAAATGAAGTGTTAAAAGAATCCTTAAAGATTAGATTTTGTTAAAGCCCTAAACTACTTAAATATACCTCCAAACTAACAAATTTCTTTTGAATACTGATTGCATACAAGTAATTGTCTTAGATATTCTAGGGAACAGACACAAATAAGATGAAGTTGGTGCTTCCAAAAATTAGACATAAGGATACATGTATATATATATATACACACCTATGTGACTACAATCCCCAAGTGCGTTACCAGCAATCATTTTTGTAAACACATAAACACAGTCACACCTGATTAGGTCATTTCTCTACATTCAAAAATAAACTGCAAAAACAAATGGCTCCACATCACATGGAACTTAAAGCCCCAGCGCAGACATAATTTTATATTTCATCCAAGGTTCTTCCTTATCTGAGCCTACTCTTCTAGATTTATTCACCAGGTATCCTCAGATGTGATATGCATTCTATTCTCTAATGTCCCAAATGTTATAAAACTCACCACATGTGAAATAATACATATCATCCTGCCTTTTATACATCTATACCCTCTTATTTCCATATACGTAAAAATTTCTTTTTAAAACCAGCTCAAATGCCCTTCCCTTTCAAACAAAACATGCACAAAGAATCCCATTTCAAACTTCTTCTCTGCAATAATAACACTTTTCAAATTGAAACAAAGATGGAATCTTTAATCAAAGAGTACTGTTTGATCATATGACAAATTCATGATTTGCTTTTTTAAAAAAATTTTGACGCAATCATAGACATACATAAGGAGTGAGTAGAACAGACAGTAAATTTTGTAAAATGTTAATATATAAACAGATTGCTCATCTTTGTTCAGAAAAGCATTTACAAAAGGAGACACTGAGATTGCAAACAGACCCCAGTGCATTAACGTATTCAAAATTAAATTAATTGCAGACAAGTATTTTAATACTGAATTCATTTGCCTTAACATCTATATCTTCAATGTTCATGGATGTCACTATTTTTTTTTTTTGCCATACCACATGGCTTGTGGGATCTTAGTTCCCCAATCAGGGGTTGAACCTGGGCCATGGCAGTGAAAGCATCCGGTGCTAACCACTGGAGAACCAGGCAATCCCCTCACTCTATTTGATTATATCATTCCACTGAGATTAATTTCAGGCCTACTTTCTTATGTAAAATTTATGAAAATCCTTATGGTAAAAGGAAAACAATTTCAAGCCATTGTATTCAAATGTCTTTTGCATTAATTTGGACTCTCTCCTGGTTGAAAACAACCAGGAGAACATTCTAATTCTTTAAAAGTTACTCATTCTCAAGTTATTATCTAAAGACTATTCATATGTAAAATGATTATCAAACTGATATATTTGTTTTTTTATCTTCGGTTATAGCACAGAGAGAACCAAAGGACATTTAAGAAGAGTATGTTTCTCTTTCACTTGGATCTTTGGGTATTTTAACGCTTCATTAAGCTTTGTAAAAGATACAAAGTCTTGCATTGATAATTAGAATGGCATAGTATTAAATTTTTATTACTCAATCTTGGATCACAAGTAATATTTAGCTTGATGAAATCATGGTTATGTAAGAAGGATAAGTTTCTGGTTACAGGAATAAAATTCGAAGTACTAACTTCTTTTACCCTATCAATCCTTGAATAAGTCCTGGAAGAAAATTCCCACCCTGATATTTTTTTAAATCAGAAAATTAGAAACTATGCAAATTTTCTTTAAAATAGAAAATAAGAAGGATTCTACAAAGTAAAGACAAAATGTATCCTATAAAGTAGATATGAATATGATGGGAACAAACTGAAAGATAAATGAACAGGCTGAGGAATAAATGAATGAATAAGGATTAGGAATCAGTAGCACTTGAAATATAAAATGGCTAATAATTTTATTTCAAAGTTTTTATCCTGAAAAATTTTACCTAAAATTTGTTTAGTTTTTATTCAAACTTGACAAATTGAAATCAGTTGATGTTACAAAGATAGATAAAGGAGAATTTTTTTGAGTGAATTTATTTCAAAAAAGAAAAGTTAAAAACAAAGGGCATAGTTTTTCTATTTGTTAAATATGCGCATGTAGAGTGAATCTGAACAAATATCACAGCAAGATGCATAAAGCCACATTAGCTTAATTACATAGTTGCCTTATGTCTTTAACGTTTCCTTTCTGAGCTATTATATCATGGTTAATCTTAATTGATCACTGATTGAGAACTGAGAGTAAGAACCTTGTTTTGACTGTGGCATAAGAATAGATACTACACTTAGCAAGCAAGGAGTGTCAAGACTGTGCTTTAAGTATTGTCTTTAGAAGGTTAACTGTAAAAGTCTAAATCTCAGGGTTTATATTTCTCATCAGCAATGGAAAAACAGCCTACAATTGCCCTCCAAAAAGACAACTGAACTAGATTCTGCCATATTAATATTAATATCGACAAGGAAATCTGTGACATTGTCTCTTTGTTTCCGGTGTCAGAGCTTTATCTGAGGTTTGGCTTTGAAATAAGATATATTCCATTTAATGAATGTAATAGCCACTAATTATGAGGGACTAGGCAAGTGTCATAAAAAAAGAATATAAAAGGAAGAAAATCAATTTATGTTCTTTAGGAAGTACATAGCCACTAAGTCTTCTCAAATCTGCATGTAAATTGAAACAGTGTGAGAAAAATTAAATGAAGTAGCTTAAAAATACAGAATTCTTGTTAAAAGAAACAGTTACTTAGGTTTCATGGTTCTGTCATTCTATGTCAACTACCTGTAATCATATAAACAGTTGAATATTCTATTTTCTAATGAAATATATTTTAAACAGGAAGGAAGTTTTAAAAATAAGGTGGATTTTAAAATATTTACTGAGGTAAAAAGCACACATCTTGATGATATTTAAATGTCACTTACCTTTAAGAAAGCTGACATCCTATAAAACTCGAAAGTGCTATTAAGTTCCAAATGGACTGTATTTCCAGAGTTGAATAGAGCTGGAAAGACAAACATGTACAGAATTGTTATGCTAAATATATATATATATATATTTTCTAAAATATATTACTTTAGAATAGTTTACATTTACTTAAAGTTTCAAAGAGAGTTCAGAGTTCTTGGATACCTTACATCTAATTTCTCCTATTGTTGGCATTTTACATATAATAGCTTTATTGGTCACAACTTTTGGTATACTGCGATTCATGAACTGAAACCAATATAGACACATTTTCTGATTTCATTAGTTTTTCTCTTAATGTCCTTTTTCTGTTCCAGGTATGCTGAACTTAGTCTTTATGTCTCCTCAGCATCTTCTGAACACTGATATTTTCTCAGATTTTCCTTGCTTTTGCTGACCTCATGGGTCTTGAAAAGTAGTGATCAAGCCTTTTTTTATATGATATCCCTCAATTGAACTTTGCCTGATATTTTTCTCATTGTTGGACCAAGGGGGATGAATGATCTAATTTCTTTTCATTAGACTAGTGTTTGGAGTAACACCACAGAGGTAAAGTCATTCTCATCATTTCACATCAAGGGTGTCATGTCAAAGATAACTTATTACTGTTGATACTAATCTTGCTTAACTGACTAAAATAGTGTTTGTCTAAACTCTATACTGTAATGTGACTTCTGTTTTCCCTTTCTATACTGTGCCCAGTAGAAGCAAGTCACTGAATGCAGTCCATGCTCAAGGGTAGGAAGTTCACCCCCTCAAAGAGAGAAATATCTACAAAATATATTTGGAAATCTTCTGCAAGAAAGATTTGCCTATGCTCCCATTTGTTTGTGTTCGTTCCTTCATACAGTAATTTATGTATATTGGTATGAACTCATGGATATTTATTTTGTGTTTTGTTTTATAATTTAAAACTAAACTATCTTTTTTGTTGCTCAAATGTTTCCAGCTTTGGTCTTCACAAGTTCTTTCACTTGACTTTGTATCCTTTAGACTTACCACATCCATTTGTGTATTGAGCTTACAATTTCAGATTCCCTCCTCACGTTCCGATATTACAAGATAGCCCTACGCTAATATTTTATGCCCTAGACTCAGCAATATTTCAAGGATGCTGGATGATTTCACTGAAGAATAGTACAAAGAACCAAGATCTAAATACAAGAACTAAACACCTAGTATATGTAAATACCAAGATCTTAACACTTGCTCCTGGAACATCGTTGCTTCTAAATCTTCTCCAGAGACTGAGCTGCAAAATAGGTTATTTATACTAAATTGTGTATACTCATATAACCATAATCGTTTCTAATGTTCCCAAACATTATTTTTATACTGTTATCTCTGACTCTAATCCCATCATACATTTCAAATAAATAATATTTTGGATTTAATACATCAGTGAAACACAGCTTACTTTTCTGTTTAAAATGTTTCTATTTGAGTAGTAGCAAGAGTGAATCTAAAAAGACTTCCTACCCAAGTCAGAAATACATGCCTTTATCAATGGCATTTTTTACAGAACTAAAACAAACAAACACACTTTACAATTTGTATGGAAGCAGAAAAGACCCTGAAGAGCCAAAAAAAATATTGAGAAAGAAAGGTGGAGGTGGAGGAATCAACTTTACTGACTTGAGATTATACTACAAAGCTACAGTCATCATGACTGTATGGTACTGGCACAAAAACAGAAATATAGACCAATAGAACAAGATAGAGAGTTCAGAGATAAAACCACACACCTATGGGCACCTGATCTTTGATAAAGGAGGCAACTGCCTATGTTTTCTTCTAAGAGCTTTACAGTTTCTGGCCTTGTGTTTAAATGTTTAACCCATTTTGAGTTTATTTTTGTATATGGTGTTAGGAAGTGTTCTAATTTCATTCTTTTACACATTGCTGTCCAGTGTTCCAAGCACCACTTACTGAAGAGACTATCAAGTGGTGCTTGGAACACTGGACAGCAATGTGTAAAAGAATGAAATTAGAACACTTCCTAACACCATATACAAAAATAAACTCAAAATGGGTTAAACATTTAAACACAAGGCCAGAAACTGTAAACCTCTTAGAAGAAAACATAGGCAGTACACTTGTGCAAGATCATCTTTTTAACCTGTCTCCTAGATTAATGAAAATAAGAACAAAAATAAATAAATGGGACCTAATTAAACTTAAAAGCTTTTCATAGCAAAGGAAACTATAATCAAGACAACCTTCAGAGTGGAAGAACATCATTGCAACTGAAGGAAATGACAGAAAACTAATCTCCAAAATATATAAGCAGCTTATATAGCTCATTATCAGAAAAACAGACAACTCAATGAAACATGTGGGCAAAAGCCCTAAACAGACATTTCTCCAAAGTATACATATGGATGACCAGTAAACACATGAAAACATGCTCAGCATCATTCATTATTAGAGAAATGTAGATTAAAACTATAATGAGATATCACCTCACACCAATTAGAATGGTCATCACCAAAAAATCTACAAACAATAAGTGCTGGAGAGGATGTGGAAAAAGTGTAAATTGATACAGCCACTATGAAGAATAGTACGGATATTCCTTTAAAAACTAGGAGTAAAATTGCCATATGACCTTGCAATTCCACCACTGGGCATTTACCCTAAGAAAACAACAATTCAAAAAGACACACGAACCACAATGTTCACTGCAGCATTATTTACAATAGCGAGGACAAGGAGGCAACCCAGATATCCATCAGCTGATGAATGGATAAAGGAGAAGTGGTATATATACACAATGGAATATTATTCATAGAAAGGAATGAAATTGGGTCAATTGTAGTGATGTGGATGAGCCTAGAGTCTGTTATACAGAGTAAGTCAGAAAGAAAAAAACAAATGCTATATATAAACACATATGTATGGAATGTAGAAAGATAGTATTGATGAATCTATTTTCAGAGAAGTAATGGAGATGCTGATGTAGAGAATAGACTTGTGGACATGGTAGGGGAAAGAGAGGGTAGGGCAAATTGAGAAAGTAGCACTGACATATATGAACTATAATGTGTAAAATAGACAACTAGCAGGAAGCTGCTGTATAATAGAGGGAGCCAGCTTGGCATTCTGCAATCACCTAGAGGGGTCAGATTGGAGGCAGGAGGGAGGCTCTATAGGGAAGGGATAAATATATATATATATATAAAATTATGGTTGATTCACATTATTGTATGGCAGAAACCAACAAAACATTGTAAAACAATTATGCTCCAATTAAAAAATAAAATGCATGCCTGTTATCTGATTCTGAAAAATCTTTGGGAAAGTTCATAAACTTTTATTATCATTCCTATTAAAGTTTTGCATGTTGGAAAAGAAAAATAACCTTTAATACTGTGTACACACAACCACAACTGCCTGATTACTTTTTTTGTCAAGTGTCATACAGTGAAAAAATTAAAAGAGAAAAAGGAGATATAGATTACTTATTAACTAATATATTTCTTCTGTTGTTATTACTATGTCTGTTTTATATGATTAAGTTTTCATCAAAGGATAGAAAGTCTGATATATCAAATTTACTTATATAAGAAAGGTTAGTCATTCTAAGTAAATGGCAATCAAAATACTTAGAAGTGTTTGTCATCTTTTTTATAAAAATATTGAGTGGAAAATATGTATAATAGACTAGACTGATAACCTGTATGATATGACTGTTATTTTCTGATATTTACCAAAAGGGTCTTCTCAGTCAATGTTTTAGAAAGACAACATAGCTATTTGTAGATAACTACATAATTAAGCAGACTGAGCAACTTCACTTTCACTTTTCACTTTCATGCACTGGAGAAGGAAATGGCAACCCACTCCAGTGTTCTTGCCTGGAGAAACCCAGGGACAGGGGAGCCTGGTGGGCTGCCCTCTATGGGGTCACACAGAGTCGGACACGACTGAAGTAAGTTAGCAGCAGCAGCAGCACATGATTAAGCAACAGTTAGAACTGGACATGGAGCAACAGACTGGTTCCAAATAGGAAAAGGAGTATGTCAAGGCTGTATATTGTCACTCTGCTTATTTAACGTATATGCAGAGTACATCATGAGAAACGCTGGGCTGGAGAAAGCACAAGCTGGAATCAAGATTGCTGGGAGAAATATCAATAATCTCAGATATGTAGATGACACCAACCTTATGGCAGAAAGTGAGGAAAAATTAAAAACGCTCTTGATTAAAATGAAAGAGGAGAGTGAAAAAGTTGGCTTAAAGCTCAACATTCAGAAAACAAAGATCATGGTAACTGGTCCCATCACTTCATGGGAAATAGATGGAGAAACAGTGGAAACAGTGACTGACTTTATTTTTTTGGGCTCCAAAATCACTGCAGATGGTGATTGCAGCCATGAAATTAAAAGACACTTACTCCTTGGAAGGAAAGTTATGACCAACCTAAATAGCATATTAAAATGCAGGGACATTACTTTGCCAACAAAGGTCCATCTAGTCAAGGCTATGATCTTTCCAGTGATCATGTATGGATGTGAGAGTTGGACTGTGAAGAAAGTTGAGTGCCAAAGAATTGATGCTTTTTTTTTTCTTTTTTGTTATTCTTTTATTTTTTTTTTACTTTACAATATTGTATTGGTTTTGCCATACATCAACATGAATCTGCCACGGGTGTACACATGTTCCCCATCCTGAACCCCCCTCCCACTTCCTTTCCCGTACCATCCCTCTGGGTCATCCCAGTGCACCAGCCCCAAGCATCCTGTATCCTGCATTGAAGCTAGACTGGCAATTAGTTTCTTGTATGGTATTATACATGTTTCAATGCCATTTTCCCAAATCCTCCCACCCTCTCCCTCTACCACAGAGTCCAAAAGACTGTTGGATACATCTGTGTCTCTTTTGATGTCTCACATACAGGGTTATCGTTACCATCTTTCTAAATACAGTATGCTAAAAAGCAAGAGAGTTCCAGAAAAACATCTACTTCTGCTTTATTGACTATGCCAAAGCCTTTGACTGTGTGGATCACAATAAACTGTGGAAAATTCTGAAAGAGATGGGAATACCAGACCACCTAACCTGCCTCTTGAGAAATCTGT